>JALPQD010000001.1:17550060-18085060 GCA_023101885.1 Typhlomys cinereus
GGCATTCTGCACCCCAAACAGATATGACCAAAACAGAAGCTCGCCATGGCAAATAATAGTTAAAACACTCCACATTCAAGATAAAGAAATGGTGCTGAGAGCTCCAAGGAAGAAAAAACAAGTCACTTTTAAAGGTAAACCTATTAAAATAACAAATGACTTCTCAGTCGAAACAGTAAAAGCAAGAAGAGCTTGGAGAGACATACTTCAAGTTTTGAATGAGCAAAAATGTCAACCCAGGCTGATTTACCCTGCAAAACTATCAGTCATGATCGAGGGAGAAAGAAAAATCTTCCAGCACAAAGACAACTTGAAGGGATACATGTCCACCAAACCAGGCCTTCAAAAAATGCTAGAAATGATACTCAAGCTTGAAGAAAAAATCAGGCATGTCCAGGAGAACAGAAGGCAAGTATAACACCATTAAAAGCGAAGCAATATACTTAAAAAACTATTAAACATAATAAATGTCTGGAATTAAAAATAGTTCCTCCATTATCACACTAAATATTAATGGAATTAACTCACCAATCAAGAAAAACAGATTACAAATGTGGATTAAAAATCACAATCCATCAATCTGCTGCCTGCAGGAAACCCATCTCACCACAAAAGATAGGCACACCCTAAAAATAAAAGGCTGGTCAACAATTCTACAAGCTAATGCAAGCAGAAAAAAGGCAGGAGTAGCCATTATGCTATCGGACAAAGAGGACTTCAACCAAAGAAAATCATAAGAGACACGGATGGATACTACATTTTAGTCACAGGTACAATTCACCAGGAAGACTTCGCAATACTGAACATATATGCACCCAACACGGCCCCTCCCACATTCATTAAGCAAACCCTACAACGTCTAAAGCGAGAAATCAATCCCAAAATGATAATTCTTGGGGATTTCAACACCGCCCTCTCAACATGGGATAGATCAACAGGTAAAAAACTTAACAGAGACACTTTGGAGCTTAACCAAATTCTTACTGAAATGGACCTTACATATCTCTATCATACTTTTCATCCACGCACCAAAGAATACACATTTTTTTCAGCAACACACGGAACTTTCTCCAAAATAGATCACATATTGGGCCACAAAACGAATCTCCACATATACAGGAATGTTGAAATTCTAGCCTGCACCTTATCAGACCACCACGGCTTAAAGCTTGACATCCACAACACAACAAGCAACAGAAACTACACTAACTCCTGGAAACTTAACACTATGATGCTGAATGAGAATTGGATTCAGGAAGAAACTAAAAAGGAAATTCAAGATTTCCTGAAAGTGAACGATAATGAAAATACAACTTACCAAAATCTCTGGGACACAATGAAAGCTGTTCTAAGAGGTAAGTTCATAGCTCTTAATGCCTACATCAAAAAATGGAAACATCAGAAATAAATAAATTAACAATGCAGCTAAAAGCTTTAGAGACACTAGAGCAATCTGATCCCAAAAGCAGTAGAAGGGAGGAGATTAGCAAAATAAGGGGAGAAATATCTGAAATCGAAATTAAGAAAATGATAGAAAAAATCAATCAGTCAAAAAGTTGGTTTTTTGAAAAAATCAATAAGATTGATACACCCCTAGCTAAATTAACTAAAAGCAAGAGAGAGAAAACCCAAATTAACAAAATTAGAAATGTAAATGGAGTTATCACTACTGGTACCCAAGAAATCCAGAGAATTATAATGTCAAATTTCAAAAACTTATACTCTGTGAAATTTGACAACACGAAAGAGATGGATGAATTCCTAAGTAAACACAACTTACCTAAATGGAATCAGGACATTGTGAATTACTTAAATAGTCCTATAACATATGAGGAAATTGAGAAAGTAATCTCAAATCTTCCCACCAAAAAATGTCCTGGACCAGATGGATTTAGCACAGAGTTCTATCATACATTTAAGGAGCTAATAACACCAATACTCCTTAAACTGTTCCACCAAATAGCAAAGGAAGGAACACTACCAACTTCCTTCTATGAAGCTAATATCGTCTTAATCCCAAAACCTAATAAAGATACACTTAAAAAAGAAAACTATAGGCCAATCTCTCTGACGAACACAGATGCAAAGATTCTCAATAAAGTCTTAGCAAATTGGATTCAAAAACATATCAAAAAGATCATTCACAGGGATCAATTAGGCTTTATCCCAGGCATACAAGGTTGGTTCAACATATGCAAATCAATAAATGTAATTCACCATATAAACCAATCCAACGTTCAACACCACATGATACTCTCCATAGATGCACAAAAAGCTTTTGACAAGATCCAACAGTCCTTTATTATCAAAACCCTAGAGAAGATTTGAATGGAAGAAACCTTTATCAATATAATAAAAGCTGTATACAACAAGCCCACAGCAAGAATTATACTCAATGGGGAAAAATTTGAAGCATTCCCACTTTGATCAGGAACTAGACAAGGCTATCCACTCTCACCACTTCTTTTCAATACTGTACTTGAAATCTTAGCTGCAGCGATAAGTCAAGAAAGAGACATAAAAGGAATTCGAATTGGCAAGGAAGAAGTCAAGTTATCTCTATTTGCAGATGATATGATCCTATACCTGAGTGATCCCAAAAACTCCACCAGGAAGCTCCTGGAACTAATAGAGAAGTTCAGCAGGGTGGCAGGATACAAAATAAATGTACAAAAATCAGTGGCCTTCCTATATGCCCAGAATGAAAGAAGTGAAAAAGCCCTGAGAGACTCAATCCCATTTACAATAGTGCCTAAAAAAATGAAATACCTTGGTATAAACCTAACTAGGGAGGTAAAAGACCTTTACAATGAAAAGTTTAAAACCCTAAAGAAAGAAATTGCAGAAGACACCAAGAAGGTGGAAAGACCTCCCATGTTCCTGGATTGGCAGAATCAACATCGTAAAAATGACCATCCTACCAAAGGCAATATACAAATTCAACGCTATACCAATTAAAATCCCAAAGCAATTCTTCAAAGAAGTTGACCAAACAATCTCAAAGTTCATATGGAGGCACAAAAGACCCAGGATAGCAAAGACAATCCTGAGTAACAAAAACACCGCTGGAGGTATCACCATACCAAACCTTAGTCTACACTACAAATCCATAGTTATTAAAAACAGCCTGGTACTGGCTCCAAAATAGACACACAGATCAATGGATAAGGGTTGAAGACCCAGATATAAGCCCACAAAATTACAGCCATTTGATCTTTGACAAAGGTGCCCAAAAAATCCAATGGAAAAAGAACAGTATCTTCAACAAATGGTGCTGGCAAAACTGGATCTCTACATGCAGAATATTAAAACTGGACCCATACTTGTCACCATGTACAAGAATTAATTCCAAAGGGATCAAGGACCTTGATATAAGACCAGAGACTATAAAAACCATAGTTGAAGGATAGGGAAATCCCTCGAGCTGATTGGGCTAGGCCAATAGTTCCTAAACAGACATCCAATGGCACAGTCACTGCTACGAACTCTCAACAGCTGGGATCTTGTGAAATTAAAGAGCTTCTGTTCAGATAAAGAGATTGTAACACAAGCTCAAAGGCAACCCAAAGAATGGGAGAAAATCTTCACTAACCACATATCTGATAGAGCTCTACTATCCAGAGTGCACAAACAACTTAGAAAACTAAACACCAAGGAAACTAATGGCCCAATTAAAAAATGGTCCCTGGAACTTAAAAGAAACTTTACAAGGAAAGAAATTTAAATATCTAACAAATATCTTAAAAAGTGTTCCACATCAGGGAAATGCAAATCAAAACTTCCCTGAGATATCATCTCACCCCGGTCAGGATGGCAAAAATCTACAATACAAACAACAACAAATGTTGGAGAGGATGTGGAAAGAGGGGAACTCTCCTACATTGCTGGTGGGAATGCAGGCTCATACAGCCACTCTGGTGAGCCGTCTGGAGATTCTTAAAGAAACTAAAGATTGAAATGCCATATGACCCTGCTATTCCACTTTTGGGAATAACCCCCCATGCAGCAGAGGTCCACCTCGATAGCACAAGTGTGACCATGTTCATAGCAGCACTGTTTACAATAGCAAAGTCATGGAATCAACCCAAATGTCCAACAGTTGACAAGTGGATAAGGAAACTGTGGTACATCTATACAATGGAGTACTACTCAGCCATCAAAAATGATGAATTACTTGAATTTACCTGGGAAATGGATGTCATTAGAAACAACTATATTAAGTGAAGTATCCAAGACCCAGAAAATTAAGCGCCATATGTACTCCCTAATAGGTGGCTCCTAGTACCAAACCCACCCAGCCCACCTTGAGACACTCAAAGATAAATCTGTGTAATACCTACAGTAATTCCAAGGATTATGAACAGGAGGGATGGGGTTAGAGGGTTACACCAGAAACAAGGAGAGAGGGGACCATGTTACAGTAGAGAAAATAGGCTTCCATCAAGGACTGCAAGTAATTCCAAGGATTATGAACAGGAGGGATGGGGTTGGAGGGTTACACCAGAAACAAGGAGAGAGGGGACCATGTTACAGTAGAGAAAATAGGCTTCCATCAAGGACTGCAAGTAAGTAATGAGACACCTGGTTAAGTTCTCAGACATTCGTTCCTGATCATTTACAACTGAGAGGGTATGATCTCACCAGAAGGGGAGGGCATATAATCTGGCAGATAAAAAGTAACCATTTTGCAAATGGGCGAATGACCCCTCCCTCACTGTGGTTTCCTACTTTTATTACATCTACCCTTTAATGTGCTCTTATAACAAGACTCCAGTTTAACAGCTTTTTGTCTCTGGCCAGGGGGTGACATACTGTGCCCATCAGGATGGAGTGAAGGGCATTGCAGGAGCAGCAAAACTGCAAAAGAAAATCAACAAACCACAATCCAGAACTTCAGAGACTCTATATCTACCACTTAGAACTAGGCCAGACTAATTTCTCCCCATCCTGAAGCTCAGGGAAATTTGCAGAAGAGAGGGCGGTAAGAGTGTAAGAGCAAAAGGATGGGAGGAGCAATGATATGCAAGATACTCCACACAAGTTAGGGCCGAAGCAATCATAATCGGACTCTGTATGCCCTGAGCAATATCCAACACACTATTGATCTCACAAAGTCTAGCATCTGCTAAAGGCACCAAGATCCTTGGAGACAAGGGATTGACAGCCACAGTAGTGTTCCTATGCTTAAGGGGAGCATAGGAAAGGGTTCAGGGAAATACAACTGGGTCCTTGTATGTCATCGGAGAGGAGGGCCCAGAGGAGAGTTTGGCATGCACATTTAAGAACTCTCTGGGGATTGGGGAGGGGAGGCACTGGGGGATGGGGAGGGAGGGGTGAAGGGAAGGGGAGCAGGGGGTTCGGGGGGAGGAGAAGGGAGGGAGGGAAGTGGTGTACCTATTAAGTTTGTATGAGCGGAAATAAAATAAAAAATGTTATAAAAAAATAAAAGTGGGTGACAAGAAAAATTCATTGTCACTTTTACTATAAGGACCATAAACATTGTTCTAAAATATCCACAATACCTGATTCCCTCCTAGCGGTTGGTTATCATTACTCCATGTTGATGCTTCATTTCACATGGCACCTGCCACAGGAGTACTTTGACGTAACTTACTCTGAATTTTTTTCTGGTGGATATTAGCATAATACAATCCACTGGTGTCAGAGAAAATGTTTTTTCATTCACTTCAGGGAAACGGAACTCACGTAGAATCTGTGACTGAAAGAACCCTAAGAAGATAATGCTACAAGAGAAATGGCAGAGCTTCATACATTCTTTGAGAAGCGCTGGTACATGATTGTATCATTGACTGAACATCAGTGAATGGGCTTCAGGAAGTGACAGGGCTACACTGTCATTAGTGCATGCAATGTTAAGATCTTGGTGTCTTTTATGTATCTCATCATTATAAGCTTCATGACCATATGTAATTTCCACTAAAATGCATGAAGGATTTGGTGTCTTATATCTGTGATCCCAGCACTTAAGAAGCAGGAAACTAACTAGGCTACACAGCGAATACAACGCTAACATTGCATAAAAAGGGACTCTGTCTCAACAAAAGAAAGCAACTAAACTAAGTAAGCTAGTTACAAAAGTTGGTTGGCAAATGTCAATGTTTTCTTGTGGTTTCAGCATTGTTTGGAATCTTCCTTCTAAGGAAACAAAATACAGGAATGCTGCCATATACCTTCCTGTTTATTTACAGTGGAAACAACTACTTCCAGGCAATGTCATGCCATATGAAATAGAATAGGGCTTCCCTGCTCTCTCAGCCATGGGAGAGTGTGGTACATTATTAATTATGCAATCCTAAAAGAGCTTCAACCCAGAGAACACTAGCATGGCCCTGTGCTAGCACCCATTCCTGCCTCTCTTCCTCATGTCTCCTTCCATTGGAGTGCCTGCATCTTGGCTAACTGCCTGCAAATCAATCTGAAAAGACCCTCATACAATTATCAGTTACTGAAACTGGACTTCATAGAATTATCAGCAGTAAAAATCAACTATGATTAGCCCATACTAATGTCATGTCAGCAGACAAGAATAATCAATCAGAAACATTGAACACTAGGTTTTATTTTGAGGTTAAAGGTCAATTAATCAAAATCACAATGACAGTTCTTACAGAAACCGATGCATACCTGAATTTATACCCCAGTTAGATCATCATTAAAATGGTATTAAGAAAATAAAAACATATTAGATATAAAGTTAGATGCTACTTTTTCAATGTCTTTGTGCATAGCAAGAAAATTCAAATAGTTCTCATAGTATTTAATCAATTATCACATTTGTGATAAATTGTGCGTAGTGTGTGTGTGTGTGCGCGTGCTTGCGTGTGTGTGCTGAGAAAGGAAAAGAGATCTAGCAAGGTCAGGTTTTGTATGCAGCACACAGATAAGCAGACTTAGAAAGGATAGACAGACAATTTAAATTTAACTACAATGACAAAGCTCATCTTTTGCAAAGTAAATTTAGAACTCACATTTTCAGAATCCCAATCCAGAAGTCCTACAGCAAATGGCAAAAGGAGGAAGTTCAAGAGGTAGCTGAAATAATCTTTTGTGAGATATACCACAAAACCTAAACCCATCCTGCATCACCTGAACCTTAATTGAAATGATTTAAGGATATTTTACATAGGACAACTATCACTCCAAGCAGCAACAATAATGACCAAAGTTTTCAGAAAGAGGACTCACATCCCAGCAAACAAGAGATGCTATTGTTTAAATGTCTAGTTGTTTACTAATCTGTAGGCTCATTTCACTTTCATTCTTTCAAGTGATAAACTCAAAACAATACAAGATTGTTTTGTTTCAGTTGGATTCAGATATGACAATCTCAGTACCAACCTTCCTTTCACCTTGCTCACAAGCTCCAGGCTTGGGTAGGTTTTAGCACTTATGATGCTAACCCAGGCTGAGGTCCTGAGTTCTTCATTAACTGTGCATCCAACATGTGTTGACTCAGAATTGACTGACACTCCTGCATGAATCAGGCAGACAAAGGCCTTGATGAATACGGATCTTAACATTACTTGAGCAGGGAATAAAAGAAACTAACATCTTGATGACAGAAAAATTCCACTGAGTATGTGTGAAAAAAACCTAATGACCTACAGTCATGGTGGTAGAAGGAGGGATACTTCAAGAAGTGGTTTGAAAAAAGGAGAGATAGTGCTGAGACACGTTGCCCATCTTTAGTTGGTTTCAGTATAAAGAAGGAGACACAGTAGTGAGAGTGTGGAGGGAAGAGAGAGATGGTGAAGGAGGGATCAGGGGAAAGTTCCAAAGAAGTCAACCAAATTACAGCCACATGAAGAGTCATATAGTCACACAAGTAGAAACCCAAGCTCGCAAAGGCTCTCTGCATATCACTCACAATTAAAATTGGGTATCCCCCAATTTCAAGAAGGCATAAGGAAATAGCTCCCCTATGTGTAAGAGTGCTGGATCATATTAAAGAGGCATATAGGAATGTCATCCACCTCCTTCTCAGTAAAATACATAACAGAGATTAAATACAACTTTCAATTTGAACTTTCAATTTGCAGCTATTCTTTTTCGTGTATGTGTGCATACATGTTTGCATGTAGATGAACATATATACGTGAGTGCACTTTAGTGTATATGCCCATTATCAGCAATCTTCGATTGCTCTTTACCTTATTGTTTTGAGCCTGGTCCCTAATTAAACCAAAAGCACATATCATTAGGGTTAGTCTAGCTAACCACCTTGCTTTGGGGGTTCCCCATACCAGATTATCCTGTGTCTGTCTGTGGAATCTAAGGATTCCCAACTCAAGTTCTTTTGCCTATGATACAAAAAAATTTTAACCACTGAGCCATTTCCCTATCCTTCTATCTATTCTTTAATCATCAGATGGTTTCATGGCTGGAAGAAGTCAGCATTCTTTGTGCTTTTGAACCAACACTTCTATGACTGTATGTCCTCCAAATTACAATTTGTATAATATGTTGTGTGTATATGAGAGAGAGAAAGAGAGAGGGGGGAAGCTCAGATCTGGATCTATTATGAAACCTACGGAAGCTTCAATGAGACCATAGCCCTGACATTCCATTCAACAGAATAACATGTTCATTTCAAATCTCCCACAGCACATTTATTATCACTGTTCAGAAGATGACCTTTTCTGTTTAAAAAAAGAAAGAAGGTCCTAATTAAATAAATATTTTATTTCAAAGATGCAAGATTACTTCATGCAATCAACTGGAACTTCACCACTTCAGAAGGAAATCCATACCCAGCACTATTAGGCGAATATATGAAGCTAACGAAATATATTTTAGAATAATTTGACAAGTTTATATTTGGTAGATACAATGTTCTGGATATAGTCTTTGATCTTTAAATTTCTAATGGCTAGTGGAGCTGAGGATGAGTTTACTTAAGAATTAAAATGAAATGTTTAAAAAAAGAATTAAAATGAAGTATGATGGCTATGCTTATAAAGATTCTAAAAAAGAGAGAAGAGACTGCCTCTTTCTGCCAGGGATGCTTCCTTCAGCACTAGGAAGCAAAGCAAATTCTAGCTCATAAGTCCTTCCTATGAACAATTATGAAAATTTTGCTTGCATTGTGTTAGCTAATAGTTCTAGAGAGAATAAAATACAGACGGTTGTTAAGATATTGGCCCTGGAATTGACCCTTTGGGGTTAATATTCAAGAATATTAAATATTACTGTCAACCACAGATATCATACCTCTCTCAGTTACACAAATTTCAGAGTATTCTTAATCTGCATTGCCAATATATTTTCCATGGAAAATTGCCAAATTAAGATGACCATGTGATTGCTGTAACTGCATTTGGAAGTTGCAATAGTAGGTTGTTAGTTTTGAATTAGAGAAGCTGGCGTGTTGGCCAGTAAGATAGGAAACTTGTGCATGGAAATGTAGAAATGTATACTTCTTGATGGAGAAGATGCAGCAGCTCACCTGCATAGTTGCTGATAAAATCTGACAAAACTACTTAAGGGAACAAATGGGTTTATCCTCTTAAATAAACTGGTTTTAGTTCCTCATCCAGCTTGGCAAAAGAACTCACACCAACGTTAGGGAGCTGAGGAAATTTGCCACCCCATTTATACATAGCAGCTGAGAAAGGGACAATCCTTTCTTGCCAGACTAGCATGTCTTGCCAAGTAGACACACTATGAATGTCTCTCTTCTCAAAGAATTCTTTCCATTTTCTTCACCTTCCCAGGTACTAGTCCCTCCTTGGGCCTTCCCCTATGCACTAGACAATCTCCTGCAGGTTCACTTGGGGCTTAACTTAACTACCAACTGCCACAACTGTGCTCAGAGCTCAAACCCTCAACCATCGAGTTGATGCCTGTACTTACGATGACACTCCACCCTCATCAACTGGACACAAGAACACTTTTAAACTGTAACTTTCACTTTATCTCCTCAGGTGTTAAATTTATCATATAAATACGTTTAGTTCTAAAATTTCTAAAATTAGTTCTGAAATTTCTTAACCACAAGACCTGTCAAATCAAGCACAGATAAAAAATTAAAATGGAAGTATAATGACACAATAAGAAAAGACCAAGTGAAGATTAAAGTCCAGCCAGTCAAATATGGCACCAAAGTCCCTCTTCTGTTGCTCATTACACAGTCGTTGTGCCTTATAGATTATGGGCAATCCCAGTCCCTCTTCACAGCTCAAAGTTGCACAACCAACACTTCTCTAGACCAGTTTGAATCTCCACTCATAGACATCTTCTTGCCAATGGACCCCCGTTTCTCACCCTGTGCACTGCTTCTCTCCAGTAGCTATCTGCTTTTTCTTCTTGCATACCAGCTTCTCTGGAACCAAATTCTGTTGCAGTTTACCTTGCATGGTTGCTGATAAGTTCACCATCAAGCGGCTTAAGGGAACAAGGTTTATTCCCTTATGATAGTCCGGTTACAGTTCTTAGTTCAGCTTGACTGGAGAGCACACACCATGGCCAAGGGAACTGGCCACACCATATCCACATAGCAGCTGAGAAGAAGATAATCATTACTTGCCAGAGCAGCATGTGTGGCCAAATTTAGACAAGAACGCCTCTCTTCTCAAACATTTCCCTCCATTTTCCTCACCTGTCCAGGGACTAGTCCCATCCACCATAAGCTGGGCCTTCCCCATCCACTAGACAGTCTGCTGCAGGTTTGCTCTGGGCTTTAACTCAATTACTAATTCTCTACAAATGCGCCCAGAGTTCGAACCCTCAACCATCAAGTTCACATCTGTACCTAACTATGACAGATGACCAGTAATGACACTTTGATAAGAGATGTGGATCCTAATATGTTCCTTTTTCCTGATGTTATCAGCGTGTCAAATGACAGGTTTCTTAAGCAATAAGATATTATTGATTTCCTTCCCATATTATGTATAAAGCATGAGGATAAAATGTTACTTGTAAGTACCAAGAATATTGCCTAGGTTTCAAACCTCATAGATTGTTTTGGACTTTCTTTCTCCCTCCTTCCCTGTGGAGCTGAGGATACATCCCCATTCTAATAAAATCAGCCCTTCTAATTCTGAGCTATCTTTATCTCCTATGGAGAGTCTAGAATAGCTGCAATTCATTTCTTAGTGATTTTTTTCTTTGTACTGATAGTTATTATTTTCAGCGTATGTTGCAGTGAATGTTTGAATTCATTTTATCAGTATTTAAGTTGTATTTTGCATGTTCCTTAAAAATGCTTATAAATCTCACTTTTTAAAGATGTGCCATTTACAAATGATTTTATACCCATGCACAAAGGCTACTCTTGCCTCCCTTGGTGCCATGGTTTAAGGTGAGTTGTCCCCACAAGCCCATGTGTTGGAACCCTCAGCTGGTGCTAATGTTTGGGAAGATCATGGCACCTTTAGGAGGTGGAGACTTCCTGGAGGAGGCATGTCTCAGGGAGGAGCCCTTGAGGTTTGTTGGCCCAGTCCTGCTTCCTCTAGCATTTTGCTTCTGCTTGCTCGGCTTTCAGGATGGCTTTGGTGACCTGAGCCATCTCTGTCTTCTGCCTCCAACCGTATCTTCTGCTCTGAGATTCCTGCCATAAGGGACTGTATGTCCTTTTGGCACCATAAGCCAAATAAATCTCCTTTTCTTCTGATACATGGCATTGTATCAAAGCAACAAGGAAGGTAACTACAACACTCTAGTTCTTCTCTTATTAGCAAGAAAGGTAACCTGCACCCCTAAATTTGGCACAACAAGGGATACATAAGACATACATGAATATGAACTGATTGCTATGAAGACAGGCATAGTAAGTGATCATCAATATATGCAAAGGAGTCAGACATAAATATTTACTGTTGTTATTAAAATCCACATGAAGCCAGTGTTGCATATTTTAACCAGAAGAGAACTCAGTTATCATACTTACTCTTCTCTAATGCTGTGAGATAATACTCTGCCACATAAGCAGAAGGACCTGAGTTTGAATCCCAGATTGCACATAAAAACACCAAACAGAAATGGTGGTGACCTGCCCTTCCAGGGCTGGAAGGTGGAGCTTGGGAAATCCCAGAAGAAATCAAAAAGGATAATTTTCAAAATTACCCTTCCATTCACACAAACAAATGCCAGCAGTCACTATGGAGACAGAGAGAACAAGGGATAAACTTGTTAGGGAAAGCAAGGCCAAAACCTCAGGACCTGCCCCTTGTGGTATGACTTCTTTAGCAAAATTCCACTTCCTAAAGTTGTCAGGACCTTCCCAAACATCAGCATCAACTAAGGATGCAAATACATGAACAATTCACATTCAAACCATGCCATTGGTCTTAAAAACTAAAATTCCCTGCCTAAAGCTTCCAAACAGGTTAATTCCAGATCTTTCACACCTGTGTACTTTTTATGTCATTTTAAAGTTTTTCATTTGTAATTTTTTTATATATTTTTTTTATTTCCACTCATATAAACTTAACAGGTATACCGGTCCCCACCCTCCCTCCAATCCCCCATCCTCCTGTGACCCCCACCCTCTTCCCTCTCCATCCCCCAGTGCCTCCCCCTCCCATCCCCGGAGCATTCTTTAATGAGCATGCCAAACTCTCCTCTGGGTCCTCCTCTCCCATGAGGTGCAAGGACCCAGTGGCATTTCCCGGAACCGTTTCCTGTGTTCCCTTTAAGCATAGGAACACTACTGTGGCTGTCAATCCCTTGCCTCCAAGGATCCTAGTGCCTTTAGCAAATGCTAGACTTTGTGGGGTCATTAGTGTGTTGGACATTGCACAGGACATGCAAAGTCCATTCATTTGTCATTTTTAATTTTAAATTTGTACTATACAAACAGCAAAACCCTGTAGAACAAAATAGTATTTATTTCTACTTTGGTATTGCCTTCTGTCCTTCAAATGTTCCATCAAAATATATTATTTTAGTGTGGCTTATGTCTACATACCACTTATTTTCTTATAAGTTATTGGCAATATACCATAGCTTACTCATACTTTTCATATTGCATTATGCTCTATTATAGGTGTTTTTATGCTTAAGTAAAACATAATAATTTTTTTACTATACAAACAGATGTTTGCCTAAGATAGGGGAGGAAGAATAAGGAACTTAGGCCTTAATGATTTTATTTAACAAATAAGAATTAAATTTACCAGAGAATGATGACAATACAATGGAGAGTCAAAGTGGACAAAAACAAAACAAAATAAAATAAAAATGGAGGAGACTTCTGGAAAATTACTTTGTGATTTGGAAAGAAGGATAAAAAACAGCTCATTAGAACCCACTGGGGTCCTTGGGAAGGAAGTGTGTGGTCACCGGGTGTGGTTTTACTCTGCTCAGCAGGGTCTCCAGACTCTAACTTGCTTGTTTAGTCACTTGGTGTTCACTGCAGGACTGTTGTAAGCCTGGATCTTGCAGAAGTTCTATAAATACACAGGGAGCAAAACGAAGCCCCAGTTTTCCACAAGTCCATAACAATCACAAGGAACCTGTAGAAAAAGAGCCGCAGGGCCACACATGAGGAAGACTGAAGAACTGAGAAGTTTGTCTCATCTCACGCTCTTCTCTCATTCACATTTAATTTAATTAGAAATAGCTTAAATCGAACTTCAGTGGAGCAAAGCGACAAAACAACCTGGAAGACTCTATTTGCTAATAGGGTAGATTTAGGTCGATGTTTTCCAGCACAGTAGAGAGAAGCCTAAATGCTCCCTAATTAGAGAGAGTGCAGAGCCAGCAGAGAATACCAAGTGTCCTGGAAGCCCCGTGGGGTGAGCCCGAGGCCGCGGATGCTCACAGTGATGGCATCAGAAATTCAGCCCCACATCGGAAGCATCCAAGCTTCTCTGCTTCTCTGCATGCAGTCCAGCACCAAACTTATTTCTCTACATTATTTATATAATGGAAAACTTTTAAAATTTTACCATTTACCTTTCCCTGGTCTATAAGGCAAATGATTCCAGAATTCTTTTCTGAAATCAAAAACACAGGGCACAACTTTGATTGCCATGTCTTAGCACCTTCCCACAAAAGCACAACAAGAGGAGATATTGGTAATTGAGTGATAATTCAGAGATAACTTTTGAATGTACAAGTACAAACTTTTCCTTGCATATCTTTCCTAAGGAACATTGCCTTGCTGTAATAGAAACAGGATTCTTTCAAAGACAGTATTAACATTGACTGGGTTTCTTTGTTTTCCTTATTTGAAGAAATTGAGTCAATTTGGTCCAAGTAACTGTAAGATTGTAGAATCTGTAAAAACATACAGTTACCCTGCTGCCTTCATTAGATTGTAGGGGGAAACTGAGTTATATAAGTAGTGCTCTAGAAATCTTAGGATTAAATATAGATCACTGTCATGTCATTTTAGACTCTAGGGCACCTAATATTTTGTGTGGCCAGGTATCACTGAGGTGGATGAACACAGAAGTCAAACCCTTGGTCTTGGAAATAAAAGATTTAGGTACTTGAAGTTTTAGTTTGGCTCTATGTCAAATAGCTGGTTGAACTCAGAGTAAGTCCTGTCATTATGGCGATTTTTCTATTTATGAAATATTTTGATTGTTACTTTTTTATTACACATTTTATTTTTTGCCTAATCATACAAGTTCAATAGGTACCTCCCTTCTCTCCTTCTCCCCTCCCATTCTGCATTGTCCCCCATTGCATTCTCCCCCTTACCCTCCTCCCTCTCACTCCCCCTCCCTTCTTCCCTCTTTCCCAATACCTATCACTTCCCCCCTCCCATTCCCCAGAGCATCCATTTATGTGGGCACTAAACTTCCCTGTGAGTCCTCTACCCTAGCAAGGGAACTCTATTATGACTGTTTAACCCCTTGCCTCTAAGGATCCTACTGCCTGAAGCCTTCTCCGCCGTGATCCCTGCTAGACTTTGGGCAGTCTTTGACATGTCAGCCCTTGTGCAGGTCAGGCAAAGTCCAATCACACTGTGGCTATATCCTGGCTACTGCAGGTCGGACTTATGTGGAGTATTTTGCATATCGTTGGTCCTCCCCATCTTTAGGCTCTTACAATCTTGCTGCCCCGCCCCCTCTTCCACGAGGTTCCCTGAGCTTTAGGATGGGGAAAGATTTAGCTGGTTGGATTTTCCAGGTGAATAATGTAGGGTCTTTGATGTCCTGAATTATGGTTTGTTGTTTTCAGTTTTGCTATTTTTGCACTGCCCTTGGCTGCATCCCAATTGGTATCAAAGGTCATCTCCTTTGAATGTATCATTAAGTGTGTTTGGAACTAGGATCCACTTATTAGTGAGTACATATTGTGTCTAACTTTCTGTGCCTGGGATACTTCACTCAATATAATTTCTTCTAATTTCCTGGCAAACTTCATTAATTCACCTTTTTTGATGGCTGAGTAGTAGTCCATTGTATAAATGTACCACATTTTCATTATCTATTCGTCAGCTGTTGATTCCATGACTTTGCTATTGTAAATAGTGCTGCAATGAACATGGTTGTGCTCATGTCACTAGAGTGAATTGCTACATTTGGGGGGATTATTCCCAGTAGTGGTATAGCAGGGTCATATGGCATTTCAATCCTTAACTTTTTCAGAAATTGACATACTGATCACCATAGCGGTTGTATAAGCCTGCATTTTCACCAGCAATATATGAGAGTTCAATTCTCTCCACAGCATTTTGTCATTTTGTGTTGATTTTTGCTTCTACATGTCTGTGCATTAATAAGAATCAGCGTTGTTTTGAGAAGGGGAGGATGCTCAGTGGTTAAAAAGACTAGGTGGGTATGGTAGCCCTTCTGTAATTTTAGCTTCAGAAAGCAGAGACAGGGAATGCCCAGAGCAAACTGACCAGCAAGACTAGCCTATTTTTTCTGGGTTCGATTAGAAAGCCTGTCTCCAAAGATGTAATGCAATCAAGCATGATTCTGAATATCAACACTAGACCTTCCCATGCACCTATGCATATGCATGCCTACACACATTCAAACAAACATGCACATACACATCCATCCCATAAACACATACACATGAAATGGAAAAGGAATTAAAAAGAATAATTAGTAATTAAAAGGAATTAAAGGATTAACATATGTTGATCAATTAACAATTCAGTTAACATTTGTTGGGCATTTTATGAGCTAAGTATAGAATAAATCACTATGAATCACTGCAGAAAAAGTAGGAAAAGACAGAGAAGTTATTTTAAGTTATCTGCTATTTTAAGTTATCTGCTATAAAAATAGAACCATAAACATGATAAACAAAACAAACTGTAATAATTCTGGAATCATGCAGTGTAAGATTGAAGTACCCAGAGATTTTTTGGTCTCATGAGAGTCTAATTCATGCAATGGACCCTTTTATTGTTCCCCAAGGTATCCCTTAGTTTGATAATGTAGCAGTATTTATAGCTCCAAGGCCATCAATTCTATATTTCCCTACATCTAGGCTATACTGAGTGTTCATGACTTCAATTGTTTACATATCCTTTGGCATTCAGGGAAAAAATGGCAAAGGTATTGCCCTTTTTGTGTGGTTCTTGAAATTACCTCCTACTCCAAGACCCAGGAACAGTGTGGAAGAGGGAATTGCAGCGTTGTTGCAACCAAAGATACATTGAATCTATGTCTGTTTGCACAAGACCTGTACAATAATGGCTTTTTAACATTTCACCAGAGAAAGGTGAAGTCCTCAAGGACATTGTGCCTCCCTGAGAGATTACTCAGAATTAACATCAGACGGGACAGGAAAGAACCACAGGTTGTTCACACGTAATGGGGAGAATCACAGGTGCACCTCCCTTTTCAGTCCTCTGTCGTCTGGGTGTACATGAGAATTTTTGGTTCCTGAATAAGCCTCTCTCATTCTTGCCTCCTGTCAGTGACTGCAGAGTGACCTCTGCTAGATTTCCCCCCATCTGCTTCACAAATTCACTGCGGTGTTCTATTTTCATCTTCGCTTCCCCGAGTCTCAACCACTGAAGCTATGACCTTTCAAGCAAATGTAGCGATGGCATCAGCACATCCTCTGATTGAAAAATCAAAACAGAGCCTGTACGTGGCATAATTATTCTGTGCGTGCAGGAGTGGTGTCTGCACTTGTGGAAGTCAGATAATTGGATTTCAGATGACTGTTAAAAATATACACATTCTACCTGAGCCCTGGCAGCTTATTTTTCTGGGAACCCCAGAGAAACTTGGAACTTGGCTTCTTCGGCACACACACAATTGGCTGCTCTGTTCTTCCCGTTCAATCTCCAGAAGGCCTGAGGTCCAGTCTTTATTGTCTCTGAAGAACTCATTACACTGCCATCCACTGTCATCCGTGTGGATCATTCAGTCCTTAACTCTCTTTCTGCATTGAGGTTTTTCCCTTCCTCCCCTCATCATTCCTAAGGTTAGAATTGCCATAAAAGTTCAGATGAAATTTCCTCTGTAACATTTTCAGTGCCTGTATGATTTCTCTTTTCTGTTTTGGGTTTGCTTTTTGTTTGGGCTTCCAACTTTCTTTTTCTCCTAGTTTTATAATCATAACATATGGTTCTCCCTTCCCCCCACCTCCCCTCCCTTCATCAATCTCTCCCCACTCCTGTTCCTCTGTTCCTATGGCCCTTCAGGCTGTCTGCTCAAGTAGGGGATCAGGCCTCTGACAGACGAAGTAGCCCTTCCCTGGATAGACTCTTCAATAAGAACATTCCCCTTCAGCTGTGCAGCCCACGGCCCCAAGGTTACACTGCATGTAATTGTTTCTCCTGAGATCCTCCCTAGTCTATAGGGGGATTCTGACATGTCAGAAATTATGCAGGTCCACTAGGGATAAGTCTCACCACAGTGAGTTCCTGGATTCAGCAATTCTGCCCCAAGTGGAATTTCCTGGCCAGCAGTTGATCTTCCTGTCTTTAGACTTTTATGATCTTACCACCCCTTCTTCTGCAAAATTCCCTGAGCCTTAGGATGGGAAAAGATTTGGATGACCTGATTTCAACTGTGTATTTCAGGGCCGCAGATACACTGCATTCTGCTTGGTGGTTGTGATCGATGTCACTGGTCTTCTGTGGCACTGGACTGCCTCTTGTTCGGGTGTTGAGGTTCTCTCTTGACCAAAGACAAAATGAGAGGTAGATGCAGATCTACTCTCAGGTGCTTGTGGTTTCTATTGAAGCATCTGCTCCTGTCCACTGTCAGTTATTACTCCATCCATTGTTGTTTGGATTGGTTTGCACTGTTGTGCATGTGTTCTCTGTTGTGGGGTGGGGGTGTCATGGGCTTGTAAGGAGATGGCTGGTTACCTGGAAGCTGATCTTACATTTTACTGTGTCCTATTCCTGTTTTTCCTTCTCGTTAGGACTTGTATAAAAGATTCCCTTTTTTAACTGTTTACCCACGTCTTTTGTTTCTGCTCTTTTGGGATCTTCTTTCACTTCTTCTAGCTTGTGTTCCTTTCCATTAGTGGGTGTTTTAAGAGTTTTTGCTTGATTCCATGAAACCGAGGGTTTAATGGTAGGATACGTATATAAGGGAGGACATGTGATGTCTATCTCTATGCATGTGGGATGTTTCACTCAGCATGACTTCTTCCAGTGCTATTCATTTCATGACAAATTTTATTAGCTGAATAGTATTCTATTGTATATATGTACTGCCTTTCCATTAACCATTTGTCAACTGTTGGACATCTTGTTTGGTTCCATTTCTTTGCAATTGTACAAAGGGCTGCTATGAACATGGTTGTACATGTGTCTCTGGTGCCAGATGCAATGTTCTTTGAGAATATTACCAGAAACGATATAGCTGGGTCATATGGAATCTTGATTTTGAACTTTTTAAAGTACCTCCATATTAATCTCCAAAGGGATTGTATGAGTTTACAATCCAAAAAAGAGATATAGACCAATGGATTAAAATTGAACACTCAAATAGCACACTCACCTACAGTCAACTGATCTTTCACATAGGTGCAAAAGAAAAATCCATTGGGAGAAGGACATCTTCAACAAATGGTGCTGACAAAGTTAGATATCTACATTCATGCTTCCATTTTGAGACGGTGTTTTACATAGTGGAGGATTCCCTTGAGCTCCTGATAGCCCTGAATCCTGAGTACTAGAATTACAGACAGGCATGCACTCATGCCTGATTTCATGTAGCACTAGGTATCAAATCCATAGCTTTGTGCATGCTATGGCAAGCACTCCACATCACTGAATTGCCTTAACATTTAAATCAATTACCAGCACTGAAGACTCAGATCTCTAACAAAGCCAGCAACACTAGGTCACCATTTACCCATGTCCATAATCCACTGAAGCTGAGCATGTCTGTGCCTTTAAGAAAGAGCAAGATCTACCCCACTTGCTGCTTTTTTCATGTCATCTCAGGGGTGCCATATACCTGTATTGATGCATCAAGGAGCAAGCTACTTAACCCTGGTTGGTTCTTATGGAGAGTGTATCTGTGACTCTGCACCAAGCATATTTTGGATGTGAGGAAAACAGAATAACAAGTAGCAAATTTGAGTTTTTAGCAAATCTGTGCTATGGTTACTATAGAAGTTTATGAAGTTGGGGCATGAATGACTTTCTTTATAGATGTATTAGTTAAAATAGTTTCAAATTTTGTCATAATCTTACTTTTATATTTGAGTACTTGGAGAATAAAGAGGAAATGAAAAGAAAAATGACTCAGAAAAAAATGAATTCATGATTACTTTAAGAAACACTGTCCTTGTCATCTTCTGAACTGATTGCTAGCACAAGGAAAAAAAAGCATTGAAAATGTCTTCAATTTCTCTGAAATAAAATTTAACTGAAAACTCCAATGGCCTGGTTACTGTTTCATTACATTCTCAAACTCTCCATAGAATTTAAGCAGAAATTATGATTATGCAATGAAAATCTTAGACAAAATGGTTAAGTACAATATTATTATAAAATTGCTTTCAGCAGTACCACATTGGCCTTTTTAATACAGTTTATTGGAGAGTATATATTGTGTATATATTTGGTTATTAACATTTTCGGAGCCATGTTTGTATGTGAAAGTTTGTGTCTGTATGTGTTGTGTATCAAAAACAGGGACTTGTGCATCCTAAGCAAGAACTCTACCACTAAGCCGTACTTCCAGAACCTGGATTTACTAAGACACAGTTTATCATGCAGTAAAACTCAGGATGGTATGTAGACCAGGTTAGACTTGAATTTATAATACTCCTGCTTCCATTTTCTAAGTTCTAAGATTATGAGCACCAACAACCAGGACTAGCTTTTTAAAAATTTTAATATAGCCTCATAATTTCCCCACATTTTCCTTATTTTTTTAAATGGCCAGATCATTCATTTGAAGCCATTTCTTCACTGTTCATGCATCTTTTTTTTATGTCAATACACTTTATTTTTAAGCTTACAAACGAGAAAAATTTTTAATTGAGGATTTCTTTTTTAATAATTTATTAAAAAACATTTTCCTTATTGTTACCATGTTTGAAATGCCCTTTTATGATAGTTTGAAGACATCTTATATATTTAGAGATATTATAATCAATAATCTAAACATGAAGACTTTGAGCCGGGTGCTCATAAGGCTATTTGCTGTTATTTTACCTCAAATTCTACAGGGAAACTGTCTAAATAACCATTAAAATATAATGTTAAGTATGTAGGAATTGGAGAGAAATATGATCATAGAAGGTCATCTACTGTTTTGTAACCAGTCCTCAGATGCTTAGAGGACTCTAAGAAACATTGTTGTCATATAAAGGACCCTTATCAGTTAAGGATATAAAACCAAAAAGAGCATGTGTAAGAAACACAAAATAGAAATCTTATGATAAATTGTCACTGATGTAGCTATTCATGTGCACATTGGCACATTATGAAAATTGTGTGGAATTTTTGTGGACGCAGAATGTGTTTGGAATAGACAAATATTTGATTCACCTCCTGGCCTTCACTGGTGCTCAGAGGATCATTGTGTCCTATGTAATTGGCCTTTAAAGTACAATTGCTCTGTTTACTTGCTAAAAATGGGCTTCTATTTACCAGAGGTATCTCACCAGCTTTGTTTCTGCAGCAAGGGTAGAGTGAAGGATAAGTAAAGAGATTTAAGTAACTGATTCAATAGGTGTAGCTTCAAACATAATAAAATAAAAATCCATGTATTTAAGAGCAAAGAATAGCTTTATTAAGAATTCAGGGTGGTTTGATATGTTCCATACTTGAGATAACTATAATTTCAAATGAGTTATTGATTTTTACTGTTCTTTGCTAAAAGAATACAATTATCATATCTCATCAAAATACACTTAAAATGTTTAGAACTGCAGAAGCTGAATTTTACTAGGATCTCTAACCCTTATTAAGACTATTCACTTACCATACATCATCTCAAATTTCTAACAATAAAATTTCATTCTGCTATTGAAGGAAATCTGTGCCTCAAGTCTTTACATGGATGCCTTCATGCACAAAACACACAGGTGTGTGCGTGCATGTGTGTGTGTGCGCACACACACACACACACACACAATTTTCACACATTCCACATATACATAGTTAAGGAGATGGCTCTTCTAATCTGATATAGCACAGGTACAGTTTGTTAAATTATAATACTGGTTTATTTCTGCTCTGTACAGAGAATCCCAATGCTGTTTTATTCCCAAAGCTTCCTGTTTCTGTCATCCGGCCAACTGCCATCTCGTTCCACAAATCACAGTTCCACAAATGACAACTACATCTCCCAGAGCAGTACAAACTGTTCAAGAATATCAAAATTAGGATGCACGTTAAATGCAAATATAAATTAAAGATTGAATATTGTGTAATTCATTATCGAGATCATGGAGTCTTGCAGTCTGCCTTGTCCTCTGAATAGCTACACATGCTAATTTTTTAAATTTTTTATTATTATTATTATTTATTCAACTGTGAGCATGTGCGTGTGTGTGTGTGTGTGTGTGTGTGTGTGTGTGTGTGTGTGTAACCACGGACGAATTCGCGAACCACCATGGACGCCTCCACCTCCTTCTGCCCTAGTATTCACAGGCTCCGCCCTACCAGGACCAGAAATGCAGGCCGCCTCTGCTTCCGCCTGGCGTCTATACGTGGGATCTGGGATCCTAACTCAGGACCTTCCCCCTGCAAGGCGGAGGCTTAACCCCTGAGCCACCTTCCAGCCCCTACACATGCTAATTTTATCAAGGCTTTACACCTTTCAAGAACCATAAAACTTGTCACAATTCACTAAAGCTATTTTTATCCCCAAATATATTGATGACATGGACTTGAACATAACAATCCACTACAAAGTCAAGGTCAAATTTAACACTGGAGTAAGTATTCAATTCTTCTATCACTTCCCATATAATTCATTGACTTTCTATTACCAAATATTTGACTTAGAAAGGGAATCTACTTCTAACACCTGTACTAAATCAAGGGTAACTCCTATACTTTCCTTCTGGACTGTTCAAAGTATCCCTGAACAGTGTTCCCCTTCCTATCCTTGCAGATAAAGGAGAAAGTGGATAAAGGATAAAGCTCAGATTACATGCTGTCACTTTACTCCTCAAGACTCCTCTTATCTGGCCTTCTAGGCAAGATATACCTACTATGTAATAGTGACATGACTGACATAGGGGTAACCAACCACATCCTCATAGAAATTAATGCTTACTCTATAGGAGGCAATTCATGCTTGTTACTGTAAACTAATTAAATCTTCCTGGTTAGAGAGATCACAGGACCTAGAGGAGACTTATGACTTATTTTTTTAAATGGACATATTATCAAACTGCCTTTAAACTATGTGTATACTCATAGATTAAAGCTCTTTTTAATGTTGGTCAGAGAAACATCTTTTTGCATTGGACAGAGACCTACAGCTGGTTAAAGTGCTATGAATAAGTGATGTCATAGTTTGAAATGTGTCCCCCACAGTCTCATATGTTTGGCAAAGTCATGGCACCTTGAGAGGTGGAGACTTGCTGGAGGAAGGCAGTCACAAGGAGTGGGCCTTGACGTGGATTAGTCCCACCCTACCGCCAAGAGAAGTCTGCCTTACCGCCAAGAGAAGTCTGCCTTTGCAGCAAGCAGTCTGGCAGCTCTCAGCTTCCAAGATGTCTGCAGTGACTTAGCCTCCTCCAGCTTTGGCCAACTAGCCATGCCGCCTCTGCTATGAGAAACTATACCTTCCCTCTGGAACCGTAAGCTGAATAAATCTCCCTTTCTCCCTTAAGTTGCTTGACTTTGCATGTTCTCTCCCAGCAGTAATTAAGAGTAACCATTACAAGTGACTATTGAATAATCAGTCCTAAACATCAGTTATTGTCCCCACCAAGGTCTAGGGAACATTGAGAGGGAGGGAACAAAAGATTGTTAGGGAAATAAGGTAAGTCCTAAGCAAGTCTGTGGGAAATTATCTCATTGATTAGAGAAGACCCTACATAGCCCGTGTGGCTGAGACCATTTCCTGAGTAGGTGAATTAGTTGGAGAGAGCTGGGTCAACAGGTAGCATACTTTGACACACTTTGGGAAACTCACAGACTGGCAAGTGAGAAGGTTTGTTAATTTCAGAAATTTCTGTGCATATAGTATGGACAATTCCCTCTATTCCTGATGTTGGTGTGAACTTTCTTACCAAGCTGGACCATGAACTATACTAGAATCCTAAGAATGAACCCTTTGTTCTGATAAGCTGTTTGGTCCTGTATTTATCAGCGATGTGAAGATAAACTGCCACAAGAGGAGAATGGTGACAAACGTGACCAAGAAAACATCACACATATGCATGAAATTGTCAAGTGATACATTGCACCACACAAAAAGAACCCCTCATTATGTCTCATCTCTCTCGCAACAGACATCTTAAAGATATCACATTGCTCTGCCTGTCAGATGGCCATTCCTCTTTTCCAATTGTTTTGTTCCTTCCTAAACAAGCACAAGCCCGTTTCTCAACTCTTCCCATTGTTTCTTCCCTCTGTTGTGACATCTTCTCTCCCACGGGGTCCTGTATTGCATCCTTTGATCAGGAGACAGGGATCCCCCACACCAAGCTGGCTGGGGAAGTAACAAGTCCTATTGGTGAGCTCTGAGTTTGATTATAGACCCAGCTCAAGACAGGAAGAGGAAAAAAAAGATTGAGGATGATTCCAGATATCAATCTCAGACCTCCTCATACAAGTGCACACGTATGCGCCAACACACACCTGAACACTCATCCACACATGCATGCATACTTCACATACACACACACACACCAGAAAAAAAATCTCCGCCTCCATGAAGTTTACATGCTTTTAAGATGGTTAGAGCAAATAAAACAAACATAATCATGACTCAGTAAATGCAATCACAACAAGTCTTCAGAAAAGGAACATGGGAATTCCTGTCGGGGAGGAAGCGCATGGGGGTGGGAGGGTAGCACAATGGTAAGCTCAGCACAGTGCACAGAGAAGGATTCCCTGGAACATCGCAATAAGGGCCGTATTTTCTTCCTCACTGGTAATTCATAAACTGGTCAGACGGGTAGATTCAATAAGTATTTGTCAGAGGAAATCCTTAAACATGACCCCTTAAGATCTTGCCACCTCAGTATTGTCCATACCATAAGTGCCATACTTCTGCCATCAACAAGAGCAAAAATGAAGTGTTTTATTCCCTTTTTTAATAATAATAACAATAATAAAAGTATTCTAAAATGTTACCATTCCATAGCAAAGACAACTAATTTATGTGTCATAAATCCTAGGTACCTTTCAAAAAGTTCTGCATATATATGTGTGCATATGTAAATATATATACACACATGCCATATTGAGATTAACCATATACCAGTGAACCTGCATACACAAATCCATGAGATTTTTTTTTACTTTTTCAAATTATCTATTCCATAACCTGATGGAAAACTAGGATTCAGCAACAGCATTTTGCTTTCTTCCCATATTGAGGGACATGGGACCTTAGCCTGGTCATAGCAAATCACATGCGTACTATTTTATCACAGTCTCATATTTATCAATGTAGGGGACTGTCTACTAACAAACAAAGAAAAATCAATGCCTTGTACACTAATTTTTAATACCCAGACAGTGTGATGTTTTACTCCTGGCTGTCCGCTTGATTGGAGTGGGAAGTGACAAAGACATCAATAAAACATTCTTCTGGGTACACCTTTGAGGATGTTCCACAGAGGACTATATAAAGGGACAGATGCACTCTGAATATGGGATACAACATGCTGTAGTCTGAGGGCCTGATGGACTGAAAGGAAACCTATCAGCATATGGATTCATGCTCTCTGCTTCCTTGCTGTCGTGCTGTGATTGGCTCTGCTCCAACATGTCCTCCTACCTCAAGGAGCTGACACCTCTGAAAACACAAGCCAAAATAGAACTTGCTTCCCATAAGCTGGCTTTCTCAGGTATCTGTCATAGTGATGAAAAGAAAGACTTGCACAGAAAGAAGAAGAGTACTTTTCCTCTGGGGACAAGGAAGAAAGGAATAAACACACCCAACACTGCTACAATTCACCTTAGTCTACATATACACAGAACAAGCCAGTCATGGAGCAAAACATTTGGATGAACTGCAGTGCACAGAAGAAAGAAAGGAGCAAGAAGACATAAAGAAGATAACAAGAAAGATCATGGAGTCCTGATATCCACCCATGTCTGAAACTGCACCTATACATCTTCCATTTCCTCTTTTCAGGAAGTTGAAATTAGTTCCTGAGCTTAACCTGAATAGATTTCCAGAATAAGGAATTTTACTTTATGCAGAGGCTACCCTGATTTTAGACAATGCAAAAATTGAACAAATTAACATTTTTGTCTCAAGTGAAAAGGCAACTTTGGGCTGTAATCTTGCTGCAGTATACTACTAAAAATTTAAAGCAACTTTCGCCCACAAACCAGCAATGTAAAAATTTTGTAAAATTTTGAGTAATAGTGAACTTGTTACATGATTCACATCAGATTAACATTTAAATGTTCCCATAGAGTCATTCTGTCAGCATATATAAGCAAAAGATGGTGTTTTCTTTTTTTATTTTTAAAATTTATTAAATTTACATTTTATATGCATGTTTCTTGCTTCCCTCTTTCCCCCCCTTTCCTTCCTTAAATGGGCCCAGTCTACTCCCTCCTATTCTCCTGCCCTTTCCTTCTATGAGTCCTGGGGTTCCCTCTTTATCATCTGTTCTCATGGGGGTTCAGGTCTCTGTGGCAGACAGAGTGGTCCTTCTTTGGGTGGCCCACTGATGGATACTCCCATACCTCTGACCCCAATGCTATATGATTCAAAAGTTCAATTTCACAGAAATTGACAACACAATCTTAAAATTCATATGGAAGCACAAAAGGCCCAGAATAGCTAAAGTAATCCTGACTAATCATGCTGGCGGAATCACCTTGCCAGACTTTAATCTATACTACAAATCCATTGTAATAAAAACAGCATGGTGCTGGTTCCAAAACAGACACATAGATCAACTGTGCACTGCAGTTCATCCAAATGTTTTGCTCCATGACTGGCTTGTTCTGTGTATATGTAGGCTAAGGTGAATTATAGCAGTGTTGGGTGTGTTTATTCCTTTCTTCCTTGTCCCCAGAGGAAAAGTACTCTTCTTCTTTCTGTGCAAGTCTTTCTTTTCATCACTATGACAGATAAGAGTTGAAGACCCAGAAATAAGCCCTTATACATACAGTCATCTGATTTTCGACATAAGAGCTAAAAAATCCCAACGGCCAAAGAACAGTATCTTCAACACATGGTGCTGGCAAAACTGAAAGATGGTGTTTTAGCTGCTTTATTGCTCTAATGAAATTCCTGGGACTAGCTGGTAGGAAGAGTAGAGTTTTATTTAGCCTACAGTTTGGAGGCTGAATGTCCGGATAGTCCTGGCTCCTGGCTTTGGCAAAGGTGATCATAGATAGAGCAATAGGTACAGAGGCTGAGTAAATAACTAAGGAAGGAAGGAGTAAGTATCACAGGCTGAGCTGGAAGTGGGGAAGGAAGATGGGAAAGAAAGGATGGTGGGAAGGGCCACATTTGTGCCTTTAGACACAATCTTCATGAAACTTCCAAAGTATTTCATTGACCTAAGGGTCTAAGCCTCTCCCGATAGTGCCATATGAATCATGGCAGATTCTTGGGAGACATTAACTAAACTCAGACCACAGCAGATGGGTTATGGTGCTCCAGAATGCTTCCTCATAGTTAAATTATTCCAATTCCACTTATATCACATTTTAATAGCTTCCACAAATTAATATTGCACTGTTTTATACAAGCCAAAACATATTCACATGTTTGTGAGCAAGACATTCAATATATAATGCAACATTATTTTATTTATTATCAAGGACAGTCAACATGCTCATACTACTTATTTGTGGCATGTAGTGATATAAAATTCAATTTTTCAAAATAACCATAATTTATAGGACCATTTTCATTTTTGTATGTGTTTTTATGAAGGCTACTTAGATGTAATATTCCATGTGAACAAGCAATAAGATGTTAATGTATGGTCTTACGCTATTGCTATCAAATGGGAGATCCCCAGAATATTCCAGTTAATAACTATCTGCTGTATATGTGCTTAATTGGGATTCCAGAAAAAAACAGATTAAAAGTTGCATCATATTTTCAATAGACGAGTGATAGGGATGTTTCCTTCCTTCCCTTCTACATTGACTTTTGTCTATGTTTGATGCTAGGGAAGGATACCACAGCTAGAACTCAGATTTTTTTTAGTTTTGCAAGCATAATGAGTACTTATCCCTGCCTCCCCTCATCACCCCTCCCATTCCTCCCCTTTCCCTTCCTCAATCCACCCCACTCCCTCCCACCATGCTACCTGTCTATGGACCCCAGGCAAATCACTCTGGTTTGCCTATTCCTTTTAATTTTTCTACTTTTACAAGCATACTGAGTACTTATCCCTGATTCCCTCATCGTCTCTCTCTCCCATCCCTCCATCAATCCTGCCTTCCTGTTTGCTTCTGTGCATCCCGGGGTTGCCTCTGTCTTGTCTGCTCTTGTGAGGTTCTGGCCTCTGTAGCTTATCAAGGTGCCTCATGACGACTAACATACAAACATGTCCCCATGGAATATCAAGGAACATAAGAGAGGTAAAAGTAAACAGTTTTTATTTTTTAAGGAGTCCCTAAAATCTGTCAGCTTCAGCTCTAAGTCCTTTCTGAGTTGTTGACAAAAGCAATTTTCACTCTCTTCCAGTGAAAGAAAAGAAAGAAAGTTGGTTGGTAGATACAATTCAGGAAGTTGGATTTTCTACTAGACACATGTCCTGAGCAGCTCGGAGAAATAATACTAATACTCAGAGAAACAAAACATATGATTTAAAGGAAGAAAGTAAGAACCATGTATATTATCCCAAAGAATATAAAGGGGCAATGATTATGAAAAGAGACTTTCCTATCTCACCATCCATCTATCTCTTTCTCAAACAGTTTCTCTCCTCTGTACTTCTGCTTTTCCCTGAAGTTTTGAAGTTCAGGAATTAAACCTCCCATGAAAGCAACACATTCCATTGAGGGGAAAAATAATAAAAATTTTAATGACTGGTGACATGACTTTCTTTGAATGAGTATGACTCAATTGTTTGGCTTTTGAAAGGTAGATCTCTACAAGAAACAACGAATGACTAAATCTTTTATTAACTGAAGTATACCATGGTCACTTTCACTATTAACTGAATAAAGAGGGTAGGAGGAAGGAAACAATAGTGAAGGGAAGAAGAGAAGTAAAAAATTAATCTCAAAATCATAACAATCTATCTCTTTTCTAAATTCCTTATCACAACCTGAGAGATTAAATTCTTCCCAAGCTATAAAGATTTTCTCCACCTATGTATCCAAAACATGAAGCATCTACTTACAAAGTGACTGACAAACAATAAAAAACATGTAACTGCAGCACAAAGATAAACACCATGATATGTAACAAGAGTTGTTTCTTTCAAGAACTGTTAAGAGCTGCCTTATGATTTTAAATACAAATTGCAGGGATGGAATCCCAAGACTTGGTAATTAACATCATCCCTTTCCTACATCTACAAACTACATAGTTAAACAATAGCTTAAACTGAAATTGATACAAATTCCATGAACCTAGACTTTGCTGATCATTTGGCCAGATTGTGAATTGCCAGATTTGGGCAATTCACAACACGGGCTCTCTATTAGTAGAACTCATTAAAGTTTGCTTGAACAACTGTCTTCTTCCTAAATTTGCTCAGGAGAACTAGGGTCAAGCCCTGTTTTTGCCTTCAAAAGGGGAAGGCAGGGATTGACTCCACTCCCATGAACAGGGCTGCTTTTCTTGGTAATGGAACCAGTAGGGAAGTCTGTGCTACCATTGACAGCATAATTGGCTACTGGAAAATAAAGAAGTCCATAGCCCACTGCTTTTCAGACACCTATTTAAGAAATAAGAATGGCTATGTATATAATGTGTATGAGGCAGCTAGAAGAAGGACTCAAAAGGAAAAGGTCTACAGAGCTTAGCATGAAGCAAATGAAATGATTGTATTTACTTTGCCCAGGAATATAAGAGAAACCACATTCATATTTTGAAAAACAGCAAAATGTCCAATGTAATTCCACCCTTATTTTAGTTCAGCTTGGATTTCCATATTACCATTATTTTACAATAACTTATACTAAAGTTAAGAGTGTATTCTTCTTCCTCATGAGATTTTATTCTAAGCTGAAATCTGAACCACAGTCTACATGACATATTGCAAATAACAAACACAGTAAGGGCTACTGAAATGTAATGAATTTGGTGTTACAAAGTGGAGGAGGGATTCATCTAAATAATTACATTATGTGAAAGTAGAAATGGATCATAGCCTTGACTAAAAATTTTACCAGGAGTAAGGACTGTGTGGGAAGGCATACTTACTGACTTCCATCTCATACATGCTTGATCAAAGCCACATGAATCAGAGTTAGATTGCAAATTTCCTGCCAGTATCTTCTGTCTCTGAAATCCAAAATCTGCACATTCCTGTAATTCAGCTGTTTCATCAGATTAATACCACTCTTCCAATTGTTACCAAGAGTTCACATCATGATTTAATTCTTACTGTGTCAACTTCTGGGTAGCCGACAGCGAAGCTAACTGCTCAAGGTCAAAATCGGGGACGCCTCTCAGTAAGCGGTAGCCATGACAAGACCTCTGGCCCATAAAGAGGCTCTCACTGAATCAACTAAGCGAAAAGTCCCTGCGTGACAAAAGCCACCATTTCAAGAATCATTTAAATTTGATGACACAGCATTGTAAATTGTATCTACTCACCCAAATCAGTCATCTAATTGCTTTAGTCATCTATCTTTTCCCAGTGGATGAAAGGCAGAAAAGCATTCATAACCTCTCATTGATTGAGATGGTTTAGGTCTTAATAAGCATCAAGAATTCTTCCAGGTCATTGTCCCTTATTACTTGAGCCTATACTTTTGCCAACTGCCTTTGTTTCCAAATCACATTTCATTCTTTTTTATCAACTAAAGTTATTGTTTGATAGTTTCATACACATATGTAATGCATTCCAGTTACCCTCACCCGATCCTTTGTTATCTCCCCCAATCCATACATATCAACCTTTCTACCCTATAAATCTCTTCCCACATCCTGTCTCTTTGTTTTGTTTAGCTGTTCACTTGAGTTTAACAAGGGCTGTAGTGTGAGCATTAATTTGGAACTCTTCATTGGAACTTGATGGGTTCCCTAGTAGGAACAGAACTGAAGACAGACTCCACATCTATCTCTCAGAAACTATCAACTGCCAGTGGTTCAGTAGGAAGGGGTTATGTCCTATGAGCCCCTCCTTTATCCATGACAGATCAGAAACCACTTGATATATCCATTATTGGCAGGTTGAGTCTTGTGCAGATAATTTTGTGCTGTTGTGAATTTATATGACAGCTATATTATAGCCCAAAAATGGACTTTCACAGCTCTTCTCCCTATCTTCTGGCTCTTACATTCTTTCTGCCCTCTCTTTAGAGGAGGAGACATAAATGTCTAGATTGGAGCTAGTGTGGCACTCAACATCACTTATTCTCAGCTCCCTCAGTCTCTACATTCACCAACACTGACTATGGAAAGTTTTCTCTGACTAAGACTTGGAAAAGAAACATATTTTTATGGTAATAAATCATAGATATTTAGAAATCAGTTTGATGCTGTGTTGAAATAACGAAAGATCAACAGGAAGCTCCCCCTTCAGTGCTTTCATCACCTTGGTATTTTCGTGTAGCTATAGATGGTAAGTATAAGAATTCTGCATCTAACTAAAAACATGTTCATACCTAGAAGCCTTGAATTGCCTCAGGGCTAAACAAATGCAAGTAGGTCTGACTAATCTGAATTGAGCCTTTGACAAGACTTAGTTAGGGAGTCTGGAACGTTGGGTTGGAGATCCTTGAGATGGGAGATGAAATGCAAAATGAAACAAAAAGACTTTTTGTTTGTTTGTTGGGATAAGATCTCCATAGCTCAAACTGACCCAGAGTTTATAATGCAAGGATGGCTCTTAATTCCTGATTCTTCTGCATTCACCTCCCAACTGTTGGTATTATAGACACATGCCACAAGTACTCAAATACTATTAGTTATATTTTCTTTTACATACTCAAGTTCCTGAGCCTCCTTCCTTCCTTCAAACTGAATTAACAACTCAAGCATTTGGACACAATCATTCCTTATTTAATTTTTAAAAAAATTATTAAGCACAATGAGTAGGTACCCTTATCCCTCTCCTTCTCCCCTCTAACTCCCTCCCCTCCCTTCATGGATCCAATCCATTCCCTCCAACCCTATCTATCAGTTTCTATGGGTCCCAGATTTCCCTCTGGATTATTTGCTCTAGTGGGGGGGGGGTGTTCAGGCTTAGTGGTCCTTCCTTGGGTGGACCACTGATAGAGGCACTCCCCTTCACTAGACTAGTCCTAGTCCCTAAGGATTCTACTACTTGAAATTATTTCTCCTGAGGTCCTCGCTAGTCTGTGAATAATTCTTATCTATCTTGAAAAAGCACCAAACATAATTTTTTAAAAGGTTAGGGTGGTAAAACAATAAAATAGAGTTATCAGAATTTTCCAATCCCAATAACTCAATTATTTTGTCATGAACCATCTAGGCTTAGAGTAAACTCTTACCTCCCCAACCCTGAGATTTGTCAGATGCATATCCATACTCTGCTAATGAACACTGCCTGTGAGATCTTGGTTAAAAGAATTGTTACAGGCTTTTGTTGATTAGTCAGTAAGACTCCTGTTCAGTAAGAATGTTCAGTCAGAGTCTTTCTGGCATCCAAGGGCGCCTCTCAGGTATTTCCCATCATTTCTGCACACTGCTCCTGCACTAAGCAGCCATTTTTCCTTCTTCAGTTTAGGGTTACACTCATTCTCCTTGCCCTGCATCAAATTTCCATCACTGTCCTTCTTGTCTCCAAAGTAACCATCCTTAACAGTCTGGTAAACTGTTTCAACAAGTGTCCACACAGCTTTCTTTGACACGGAGAAGGAAAAAACATCAATGAGAAATAAGTGCACCCTGTTGCCAAGCAGAACTGAAGGTTCTGGTGTGGACACCCTTTCAGCTGTCATTTCTTCCCTGAGGAATTTCTGTAGCCTTCAGAGAAAAAAGTAACCACCACATCCTGACTATAGAGCTAACACTTGATTAGTGTCCATAAGTTAAAACTTCTCTTACATTCTTCATACCCACTATCTATGGACCCAAGAAAATTCTCCCACTCTGACCTATCTATCTTACATGACTCCACAATCCCTCAGACCCTCCTATGGTTTAACAATAATTAAGGGTGGAGTTTATGTACATACCACTCAAGCCCGGGGATTCTTGGTCCCTACTCCATGCTGGGGTGGGGGGTGCCCATCTCTCTCCTTCAGGCAATGGCCTCTGCTCTGTGGATATTGTTGTGTTTTTATTATCTTGCATAAAGGCAGAATGAACTGTACTACAGAGAAGCATCAGATGTCTAGATTGCTGAAGTATGGCCTTAGAAAGTATGTATGTATCATAATGTCTCACCATTTACGTCACTAAGATAGGTGTTACTAGGATGTTTTACAGAAAGCATCTTTCAAAAATTGCTATAATTACCAGAGGCTCGACATCTTTAATATTTATATTTAAGTGAAAAACATGTCATCAATTTCTCCTGAAAGCTAGCATGGAACATGTCCAGACCCGTATTCAGATTAAAAGCATGACCCTGTTCTTTATTTCACAACTTCCATGTAGGCCTATCAATATTTCACCATTTAAGAGCAAGATCACAAAAAGACACCATACCTTACTGAGAGATGATGGAAGGTTAACGGGGTGAGGGGTATGGGCATACCTTCCTCAGTGGCATCCTCATTGATATGCCATCCATGCTCCAACAAGAGCTCAGGTGCAGGTCATTCCAGGAAATGAGAATTACAGTTGGTGAGTCACGTGCATAGGACAGGAGAGTACAAGGGACGGTGACAGAAAGAACATTTGAAATAAAGTGATTAGAGGAAGCAACATGGAATTGGGGTGAAATGGACACAAATTCATTGAATTGATGCATGAAACTCGAAATTAAATCCCAAAACAAACAAAAAGAACAAGGTAGATTTCACAAGGAGATTGACCAGAACTTAAAATTCAATCAATCCTTATTTCAGGGGCTCCATTAACTTCAGCACTCCTACACTCACAGATTTCATGACGAGGTCTTCAGATGCGTGAGCCACAGAAAAACACCCACCATTTCATAGGTGAGTTTCTAGCGTCATTTTTACCAAAGTGTGGCACAGGGAGCAAGGAAAGAAAAATGGAAAGCACCCATCGCCCAACGACACTCATCTTCTTGAGAAGCGGAAGCCTGAAGTGCCTCATCCACCAAGGTTTGGAAAGTGCAAGCTAAGCCTGAGAAGGTATTGACAAAAGAAGAAACCACAAATTGCATCAGTGCATAAGAAATGAGTATGCGTGTGTTGGGGGGAGTGTTATATATATATATATATATGTGTGTGTGTGTGTGTGTGTGTGTGTGTGTGAACTATGAGGTCTGTGTGCTCATGTATGAGTGTGAATGTGCTGTGGAGCACATGTGGGTCAAAGGGCAATCTTTATGGTCCATTTCTTATCTTTCCACCTTATTTGATATTAGATCTCTTTTCTGTTGGATAAGCCATGTTGACTACACCCTGGTCTTGTGAAGATTCTCTGTCTCCATCTCCTATTTCCTGTAAGAGGGCTGGAACTATAGATGCTTTTACCACTTCCCGAATGTTTTTACATGGGATCTGGTGATGACAATTCAGGCCTGTAGACTTGTCCATCAAGCATTTTATCCACTGGACCATCTACCCAAGCCTAGAATTTTTTAAATGAAAAAAACCTGGTCTCTTAGTGCTAGCTAATGCATCTCTAATATGTACCGGAGTGCCTAGTATGGAAGTCAATGAGAAAATGCACGGAAAAAAAAATGACTCACTGAATAGACCTTTGAAACACTGAATTATTTCTGCTGCACAAAATCATATGACCAAGCATTAGGGACCATCTACTTGCACCTACAAATGGCCTTTCCAACCACAACACAACTATAAATGAGACCCAAAGGAACACCTCGTTGCAAACATCCCTGTCACAAAAATAAGTCCTGAAGTGAGTTCTGTAAACAGATCGATAGAAAGTTTTGGATGAATAGGACTTGTAGAAGTAATCAATGACAACTAGGTGAGAGATTTGCAACCTTCAAGACAACAGAAGCTATTTATATCTGAGCAGAATACACGGCCAAGCAAGGACAGGAAGAAAAACATACCTGAGCCTTATAGTTAGTTCACCTTTCCCCCAACCCCATAAATTCCTATCCTCTGTTCACACGAGGTGATGTGCTTCCTGGGCTCTCTCTACTGTCCCTGAAGCTTGCAAGACAATACTGTGGGCCTTGCAGAGCTGCATGGGATTCACTGTGACCTAAAAATGGCATTACAGGAGCATCATCATTGAAGGGTGCCCCTGAGCCTGTCAGTTTGTGGAACTACCAGTAGTGAGGGATATCACATTTAACATGCACATATATGTTAGAAGCGGGATATGAATAAGACACTGCTTGATGGTCAGAAGACCATCTGTGACTAATCCATGTGGAGCCATCCTTCCCTGAATTCCTAATAATTCTTGTAACATTCTTCTGACCAATCACTGTTGGCCTCTACAAATCCACCCACTACTTTTTTCTATTGGTTCCCCAAGGCTGTCTGTTTTAGACATCTCTACCTGGCTCCTCCTCTCTGGGTCTTCCAAGTAGCTTGGTGGTTTGGTGGTCACAATAGGAGGTTACAGGATACATGCTCTGAAGGTGGAGTGAGGCTCTCCTGCAGAGAAGCTGTGGCTGCTGACAAAAGTTCCTACTGGTACCAAAACATTCAGTCCAGTAGCATTAAGCACACTTACATTAATGTCACGCCCATCTCCAGCACTTCTTTTGCTTTCTGAGACTAGAACTCTCCATGTGACACGAGTCTTGACAACCTTCCTGCTGGAGCCTCCCGAGTGCTGGGATAACAGGCATGAACCACCATGCATTTTTCTATCGACAGCATTCTGTGTTTGCTGTGTTTGCTTCCTTAACCTTGTTTGCATAGTAAGATTTCCTTCATATGGATTTTTCTTTATTGGCTCCCTTTCATGGCCAGTCCTGGCAAAAATAAATAACATAATACCAAGCATTTGGTTTCACTACCTTGAAGCATTTATTTGATTCATGTACATACAAATGTATATATGTACACAAAAACATTTTTAATTTGTACTTAAGTGTATTTCTTGAGATGAAAATGTCATTTTCTATAAACTCAAATAACAAAATATAGGAACTGAAAACATTCTTGAACTCATTGCTCAGAAGAAGCTTATTTAAGCAGAAATCTGGCAAATGCACCAAAATGATGTGTGTGATGCTAGTGACTATCATTTTGCAGATGAGTTTTTTCCTGTACATTTCCTGTGGTATTTTGAGACAGGGTCTCTCTCTGTAGCCCCTGCCCCAAGAATTCTGTGTCACAGGTGTGTACTACACTATATCCTGCTCTAAATAACTCTTCATGCTCATGATTATCTTACAAGTTATATTTTATTATTCTTGTTTAGTGCAACATAAATAACTGGGATTTGGAGTTTTAAAATAAGATCAGAAAGCTAGTAGATAGTAAAGTCAGGATGCTGATTTATTTGTACCTAGCCAACTTCTGCGTTCCTGCCATTAGCTTTGATTTGACTTCATCACTTACAGTTAAAAAAAAAAAATGCCTAAGACTCCTCCACCTCCTCCTCAGACTCGAAGTCAGCAGGAGACTACAGAGACTGAGGGATTGATTAATGCTGAGATTCAACAGAGACAAAAAAAAAAAACTATGCAAAGTAAGTGCATCCAGGACTACCTGCTCACAAAATTCTTTTCTACCTTAAATTATCTGTGGGTATTTATATTTATTCACTTAGAGCATCGCGTCTGTGTGTTGTATTGAACACTCCCCTATTTGTACAAGGGAATATTATTTACACGCCATGTCTAATTTGTTGTAAGCACTTAATAAATAGTTTAATCAATTATACTGTGATAGAAGCTTTTTATGGGAAATCAATGTGCATGTTCAGTACTTAAAAGACATTTTGTCATTTGTATTCAACTAAGAATTTTGATGACTGGAGGCTAAAAAAGGAAACAGCAAATTTTCATATGTGTAGAATTGCACTGTCTTAATTACACAGGTCTGATTTCATTATACTAAGTGCTAATTTAATGTCTGATCAATTTTTTCTAACTGACACTAAAATGTTTTTACTCTCCATACAATATGAAAACAGTGGATCATAAAGTTTGAGATTTAAAAAACGTTATTGTATTAGGGTCATTTTAGAACAAAAGAACACTTTTAAATTATGATTGATGGGGAAATGGTTCCTTTGCCTCACAAGCAAAAAGATCTGAGTTCCAAACCCAGATCCTAGACAAAAATGCTAAGTGGAAATGACAGTAGCCCGCACTTCCCAGAAGGGCAGAGCCAGAAAAACCTAGGAGCAGAACAATAAGGAGGTAAAATAATCCAGGATGATTCCCAAAGTTACCCTTTGTGTGCGCGCACACACACACACACACACACACACACACACACACTAGTCCTTGGACTTTCTAAAACATTTGCACAGAAAAAAGATTAGAGAAATACATTTAATTCTTATTAATAGTTTTTTATGGCACAAACCCCTTTTGGAGTTTTCTGTTGACTCCTCAGAATGATACTTATAAATTCATCAAAAAAGACATAGAAAAGCAGCCATTTATATTGGTAAACACTGTCAACATATTATGAGAACAATTCTGTGATATAGTAACATATTTCCATATAAAATATTAGTTTTTATAAGGATGTTTAATATTTATGAGGATGTGTAAGTACTATGCTACAATATTGCTATGATTTTTATTTCTTAGATCACTAGTGACATCTATACATAATCCTGTATTTGGCGCTTACCCACAACCTTGAAGGACTGGCCGCACTTCACTTAGCTGAAATACAAATTGGCAAAAGAAGAATCTGAAAATTTTATTGCTATGTAAGCTCAATGAAATCCTAAATTCTGATATTGAGTCACAGGTAAATAAACTAGACATGGAAGAGGCACCTTAGGTCAAGTATTGGAAGAGGACATATAATAAGCAGAAAGCAAAAAGAAGCTTTAGTCTTCCTCTCTCCAAACCTAAGTGGAGAGAAAAAGAGAGCTGCTTGAGTAGAGTTAAATTCAGAACCAAATATACTCTTGCTCCCCAGAACAAAATAAAATGCTATTTTAAAAAAAAGTTTAAATAGATTTCCTGCAGACTGCCTCCAGAAAAACCTTTGAAAAAGGAATGTACTAGATTATGAAATGACTGACAGGAAAGCGCCTCTTAAACTTTCTGATGTATATTTCATAATGAAACAGTGAGTGAAAGTTCAAAGGAAGGAAATGGCAAAACTGCACATTGATTCGATATACATGATAAAAGCAAATGTGTTCTGTCTATTTGGGGTTTGAATCTTGCTTAGTTATGTCAGTAGGCTCCCAGATCTGTAGTCATGTAACAGGCCTTTGCCTGGATTAAAATAAAAAAATAACCAGCACAAATGCAGAGCTCAATACAAGCCCATTGTAACGTAAGGGGAATTTAGCATTCTTAACTGGAGATGTAACATGTTACTGAATCTGGTCATAAAACACCACCATAGAATTGATACAGAATTTATATGGAGTATATTGGCTACTTTCACATAGGCATAGAAGACTAAGTGACCTCTAGTTACTAAGTATCTTGTTAGATTGCTGTCTTTGGAGGTTCTTGATATTTCCTGATGCCCTTCCTAGATCTCTGACAATTCCTCTTGACTATCTGTTAGTTTTTTCTTTCTTTCTTTGCTTGTTTGTGTTTGCTGTTTCTCAACAGTAATTTACATTCATTCATGCAATCAATGCATCTTTTTATTTTTATTATTATTATTATTTATGCTCATACAAACTTAACAGGTACACTGGTCCCCTCCCTCCCCACCTCCCTCTGACCCCCCTGCTCCCCCCTTCCCTCCCCCTCTCTCCACCTCCTCCTGACCCCCCTGCTCCCACCTCCCCTCCCCCTCCCTCCCTATCCTCCAGTGCCTCCACCCCCCATCCCCGGAGCATCCTTTAATGTGCATGCCAAATTCGTCTCTGGGTCCTCCTCTCCGATGAGGTGCAAGGACTCAGGGGCATCTCCCAGAACCCTTTCCTGTGTTCCCCTTAAGCTTAGGAACACTACTGTGACTGTCAGTCCCTAGCCTCCAAGGATCCTAATGCCTTTAGTCCATGCTAGACTTTGTGGGGACAATAATGTGTTGGACATAGCGCAGGTCCAATCAATGCAGCTTTGCACAGACGCTTAATCTCAGTGAAGATACTCTGTTCTTCCTTATCATCCGGAGATCTCTAGCTCTGACCTCCGGTTTTATTTCTATTCTTTTTCCCTCCACACAAATAATTCTTAAGTAGTAAATCCTTATCCATAGAACAAATGAAAAGCTCCCAAGTTATCTCTGAATCAATTACTCAATCTCAAAAGTAGATACTTGAGCGATCTCCCAGAAAATTGGGCAAGATATTACTGCCTCCTGAGAGCATGTCAGGTAAACTGAGGCAGTTGGAAGATGCCTACTGACAATGGGAAGGCAAAACTCAGATACGAGGAGCACAGAAGCTTGTCTCTGTCGACAGAACTGGCATGTTCTCTGCTTAAAGTGTGCTCTATACATAACACCCACTGCTTCTTATTCTGATTAAATTCATCTCATTTCCAATTCTGTTTTACCCCTTTCAATCAACACACATAATTACCCAGTAGATTCCCATTCTTGGTTCTTTTCAGTTAAACTTATTGATTCCCAAGATGACCATAAGCAATGCTTTAAACAATTTAACAGAGTTACTGTTTTAAAAATTGGGTTATTTTAAAGGCAATTTCTAGATTTAAGTCAATTATTTTTATATCTTGAGGCAATGTTAATACAACCATGAAGAATTGATAAATAACAGAATAAAATCTCATCGGACCAGACCACCTTGCTCTTTGTGCACTAAGGTCTCCGGGGTTATCAGAAAGGTCCTCGATGGAAAGTGGGATGACGACCAACCAAGAAAGAATTCAGGGCAAGTTGGACGCTCCCTAAATAGACATTTTATAAAAGCTTTCATGTATTTATGATAGATCCAAAGGAAACAGAAGAATTTTTCAGAAAGTAAACAATGAACCAGTTTAAATACTGTCTTTTGTTCCTGGGCTCTGGTGTGTTGCCTTCATTCTTAGGTGTCCTTCATGAAAAACACAACTACCTAGGGACAGGAATTTGCTGCTGCTGCTGCTGCTGCTGCTGCTGCTGCTGTGTTTTTTGCTTGCTGACAGTCTCTGAATTGATAAATGAATATTTTGCACAGGCCATACCATCGCAATTACACACACACACACACACACAGTGCCAAGAGGTAGAAAGTTTGTAAAGTTTATACATTAGCCATGAGGTGAATGGTTTCTGAGCAAAACTGAACCCTGAGTAGGCTGAGAAGATCAGAGGCAGCAATCTCTTGCACTCTGGCAGCTGTGCTTTTCCTGACCTCTCAACAGCTGCCCTATCAGAGATCGTTGAAATCTAAGTTGCTCCTGTAGAATCAGGGACTGATCCGACCCCCATTCCTGCCCCCACAGGTGGGGGACAATCCAGCCAGAGGCTGATGTAACCCATGGCTACCTTCACATGGTTGCTAGACCTGTTTTCTTAAATGTAATAAATCCTTTTCCTTAACTTCCCTCAGTATAGGATTATGCCACATATAATTCAAAAATAATTTATGGATAATCTCATTATTGAAGATGAACAGGGTGAGTATTTCAGTCTTAAATTTCTGACTTCAATATTCTTCTATTTTTGTTTGCCTAATTTCAAACACACTATATGAATAGCTGAAAGTCTTGAATTTTAAGGGCCAAATAGACATTTATCATGACATAGAAAATTCACTGATTTCATCATGCATAAATATCATGCACATGTTTCACTATTCTGTATTTTTATTACTTAAAAATAGTCTAATTGATATCCAGTTTTGCCAGCTCCATTTATTGAAAATGCTTTTCTTTTTCCATTGGATTTTTTGGGCCCCTCTGTCAAAGATGAAATGGCTGTAGTTGTGTGGGCTTATATCTGGGTTTTCAACCCGTATCCATGATCTGTGTGTCTATTTTGGAGCCAGTACCAGGCTGTTTTTGTAACTATGGATTTGTAGTATAGGTTGAGGATTGGTAGTATAGGTTGAGGATTGGTAGTATAGGTTGAGGATTGGTAGTATAGGTTGAGGATTGGTAGTATAGGTTGAGGATTGGTATGGTGGTAAACACTCCAGTGGTGTTTTTGTTACTCAGGATTGTCTTTGCTATCCTGGGTCTTTTGTGCCTCCATATCAATTTTGAGATTGTTTTGTCAACTTCTTTAAAGAATTGCTTTGGATTTTAATTGGTATTCCATTGAGTCTGTATATTGCCTTTGGTAGGATGGTCATTTTTACGATGTAGATTCTGCCAATCCAGGAACATGGGAGGTTTTTCCACCTTCTGGCATCTTCTGTAATGTCTTTCTTTAGGGTTTTAAAGTTTTTATTGTAAAGGTCACTTACTTCCTTGGTTAGGTTTATACCAAGGTATTTCATTTTTTTAGAGGCTATAGTAAATGAGATTGTTTCTCTCAGGGCTTTTTCACTTCTTTCATTCTGGGCATATAGGAAGGCCACTGATTTTTGTACATTTATTTTGTATCCTGCCACCCTGCTGAACTCTGTATTAGTTCCAGGAGTTTCCTGGTAGAGGTTTTGGGATCACTCAGGTATAAGATCATGTCATCGCAAATAGAGATAACTTGACTTCTTCCTTGCCGATTTGAATCCCTTTTATCTCCATTTCTTGCCTTATGGCCTCAGCTAAGACTTCAAGTACAATATTGAATAGAAGTGGTGAGAGTGGACAGTCTTGTCTAGTTCCTGATCAAAGTGGGAATGCTTCAAGTTTTCCCCATTGGGTATAATCCGTAATGTTGGCTTGTTGTATACAGCTTTTATTATATTGATAAAGGTTCATTCCATTCCAACCGTCTCTAGGGTTTTGATCATAAAGGGCTGTTGGATCTTGTCAAAAGCTTTTTCTGCATCTATCGAGAGTATCATGTGGTTTTGGATTTTGGACTGGTTTATATGGTGAATTACATTTACTGATTTGCATATGTTGACCAACCTTGTATGCCTGGGATAAAGCCTACTTGATCCCCATGAATGATCTTTTTGATATGTTTTTGAATCCAATTTGTGAAGACTTTATTAAGAATCTTTGCACCTGTGTTCATCAAAGAGATTGGCCTATAGCTTTCTTTTTTAAGTGTATCTTTATTAGGATTTGGGATTAAGATGATATTAGCTTCATAGGAAGAATTTTGTAGTATTCCTTTCTTTGTTATTTGATGGAACAGTTTAAGGAGTATTGGTATTATTAGCTCCTTAAATGTATGGTAGAATTCTGTGCTGAATCCACCTGGTCCAGGACAATTTTTGGTGGGAAGATTCGAGGTTACTTCACTGATTTCCTCATATTTTATAAGATTATTTAAATAATCCAAAACTTGAAGATTAAAACTGGACCCGTACTTGTCACTATGTACAAGAATTAATTCCAAATGGATCAAGAACCTAAATATAAAGCCAGAGACTATAAGAAACTTAGTTGAAAGGGTAGAGAACTCCCTTGAGCTGATTGGAGTAGAACAACAGTTCCTAAACGGAAATCCAATAGCACGGTCACTACAACCAACACTCAACAATTGGGATCTTATGAAATTAAAGAGCTTTTTTCAGATAAAGAGATTGTAACTCGAGCACAAAGGCAACCCACAGAATGGGAGAAAATCTTCACTTACCACATATCTGATAGAGTGCTATTATCCAGAGTGCACAAATAACCTAGAAAACTAAACACCAAGGAAACAAATTGCTCAATTAAAAAATGAGCCTTGGAACTCAAAAGAAACTTTACTAGGGACGAAATTGAAATGTCTAACAAATATCTTAAAAAATGCTCCATATCCTTAGCCATCAGGGAAATGCAAATTAAAACCTCCCTGAGATATCATCTTATCCCAGTCAGGATGGCAAAAACCTACAATACAAACAACACCAAATGCTGGAGAGGATGGGGCAAGAAGGCAACTCTCCTACATTGCTGGTGGGAATGCAGGCTTATACAACCACTCTGGCGAGCCATCTGTTGATTCTAAAATGTTAAAGATTGAAATGACATATGACCCTGCTATTCCACTTTTGGGAATAATCCCCCAAACAGTGAAAATTCATCTCCATAGCACAAGCACAACCATGTTCATAGCAGCACTGTTTACAATAGCAAAGTCATGGAATAAACCCAAATGCCCAACAGTTAATGAGTGGATAAGGAAAATGTGGCACATTTATACAATGGAATACTACTCAGCCATCAAAAATGATGAATTAATGAAATTTGCCTAGAAATGGATTGAACTAGAAAAAATTATATTGAGTGAAGTATCCCAGACACAGAAAATTAAGCACCATATGTATTCCCTAACCCACGTATGTACCAAACCCAATTAGTGACACACTCAAAGATAAATTACTGTAATACCTACAGCAATTGCAAAGATTATAAACAGGAGGGAAGGGGATAAAGGGCACTGCCAGAAACAAGGAGAGAAGGGATCATGCTACAGCAGAGAATACGAGGCCACTATCAAGTACTGCAAGTTAGAAATGAGACATCTGGTTAAGCTTACAGACTTTCTTTCCTGGTCACTTGCAACTGATGGGGTTTGATCTCAACAGAAAGGGAGGGTATAGAGTCTGGTGAATAGAAGGTAATCATCCTGTAAATGGGAGACTGACTCCCCCTCACGGCAGTCTCCTACTCTTATTCCATCTACCTTTGAATCTACTCTTATAATAGACTCTATTTTAACAGCCTTTTATCTCTGGCTAGGAGGTGACATCCAATACCCATCAGGATGGAACCAAGGGCAGTGCAGGAACAGCAAAACTAGAAGAGGAAAAAGAAAAGAATAACCACAATTCAGAACATAGCAGACCCTACATTTAATCACCAGGAACCAGGCCAGCCTAATCTGTCCCCATCCCAAAGCTCAGGGAAATTTGCAGAAGAGGGGGCGGTAAGATTGTAAGAGCCTAAAGATGGGGAGGACCAACGATATACAAGATTCTCCACACACGTTAGAGCTGAAGTAATCATAATAGGTCTTTGCATGACCTGCGCAATGACTAACATGTCATTGACCCCCAAAGCCCAGCATGGATCACAGGCTCTAAGATCCTTAGAGGCAAGGGATTAACAGTCACAACCGTGTTCCTATAGTAAAGGGGAACACAAAAAAGAGCTCTAGGCAATGCTACTGAGTCCTTATACCTCACCAGAGAGAAGGACCCAGAGGGAAGTTTGACATGAGCACTAAAGGATGCTCCAGGACTGGGGTGGGGGATGCACTGGGAAAAAGGGAGGGAGGGGGGAAAGGAAGGGGAAAAGGGAGGAGGGGGGAAAGGAAGGGGAAAAGGGAGGGAAGGGGGAAAGGAAGGGGGAAAGGGAGGAGGGGGGAAAGGAAGGGGAAAAGGGAGGAGGGGGGAAAGGAAGGGGAAAAGGGAGGGAGGGGGGAAAGGAAGGGGAAAAGGGAGGGAGGGGGGAAAGGAAGGGGAAAAGGGAGGAGGGAGCAAGGGGATCCAGGGAGGGGTAGAGAGAGGGAGGGGAATGGGGAACCTATCAAGTTTGTATAAGTGGAAAAAATTAATTTAAAAAAATATTCTAATTGAAACAGTTCACCCATAAATCTTTTGTAAGAAAACACAATTTTTCTCTAGAAATAAGTTGGTATATCATTTATTCAAACTATGAAACTTTAAGGTAGTCTATATGGTCAAATCACATTTCTTAGTCTATCTATCAGTGAAAGGATGTCTGTATTGCTCATATCAAGCCTATTGATTGTGGACATGTGAGTTTTATTATTGATTTCCCCATGGTATCTGATCTTAGGTTAAGTCCTTTCAATACTTTGTCATTTTGTCCATTTCTGTGGAAAGGGAAGAAGATAAATCAATGTTGAGAACTGTACTTACAAGATGGCATGTACACCATTTTACCAAACCCTTATGTGTAGTTTACTTGACAACGACTAGAGTTACCCACAAACAGAAAGTCTAGAACCCTAGGAACTGGGAACTAATGCATTCGGTAAAGTGCTTGTTGTTCAAACATGAGGGCCTGCATTCAGGCCCACAGGTCCCACGTGAAACAGTCAGGAACAGTGGTTCACACTGGTAACGCCTGCACTTTGGAGTGAAGACAGGAGGAACCTTGCACACGCACACACACACACACACACACGCACACACACTTCCAAATATTGAGCTGTGTATCCAGCAAGTTCTTCTATGAGGTTGCACTTTTGCTCTTTTGCATCATTTTTGTACAAGTTAATTTCTTTCTAAATAATGTCTATAGTGAAAATATACTCATGGAAAATATACTCATAAAAGACTATTAGTTAAAAGAATAAGTTATTTACACAGAGTTTTTCCCAGAGTAAAATAAAGAAATTTCTTAGATAAAAGCTAGGAAGCTAAGACCTTTTAGACTTTTCAAAATAACGTAACTTACTTTAAGAATTAAAAAAAAATGTACTAATTACTCTTGGTGTTGCTGTGCTTTTTTCCAAAATGATCACATATTTAAATGAGGAGGAAAAGATACCAGAAGGAGAGAAGTATTCTCTTATTAGACTAATACTATTTTGACTTAATGTTTGTCTGTCTCACAAATGACAATTAGTGTCTCACCACTGTTCTGAGAAAACTAAAGCTTGTAGAGAGTAATTAATTTGGTCAAGGTCATACAGCATTAAGATTTGGTACTCTTGGCGGTCCATACACACACACATATACATACACACATATGCACACACGCATACACGCACAATTGAATAAATAATAAAAAAAAAGATTTGGTACTCTTGGACAGTCCCCCCCAGAAGGCACAAAAGAGAAGACAGTGAAAAGAATGATTTTTCAAAGCCACAAAGAGTTTTGCAAATTTTGTGTATTTACCTTTGCTTTGTGTGGCAGAACATACAGAATCAAACCCTGGTCTCCTGCATGCCAATTCACTCTACCACTGAGCTACACCCTGTTTCTTGGTTGCACAGGTGACGTTCAGACAGGAAAGGAGCTATCAGAACTGCAACGCAGAGGTGTAAGTAAGTGGGCAGAGAAAGGGACTGCTGAAGAAGAAAGGGAAGAAGGGAAGAGACTAAGCAAAATTAAAATAGAAACAGAGTCTCAGCTACAAGGGAGCCCAGAGCAATCCCTGTCAAACAGCAGAATCCCAGACTTGTGTAGAAGAGTAGAGGAGATCTGAACCCGTGACTGTGGGAAGCTTTCACTTTTATGTTAATGTAAGAAAGCTTGGGAGCAAAAGTGAGATGTACAACCTTATGGCTGAGCAAATCCCCATGGAGAGTCTCAAAGTCCTTGCCAGGAGCAGCCAGATGCTCCTGTGAAACTGGGTAGCATCCTTCAAGTGGAGAGAGAAATTCTATGTTGAGAAAGTTATACTGACGTAAGATTGTTGAAAGAAATACATTTCTGTCTTCTGATCACAAAGCTGGCAAAAAAAGAATCACATTTAACATAGTGCAAATTCCCAGTATAGCAAATGCTATTCTAGGAGGTTACTGGGGACTTACATTCAGTACCCTTTATGAACTATAAGCACACTGAGCATAAGAAGTGTATCTATTCATGGTATTTTTTATCTTTGTGTAATAACTGATAAACTTCTCAGCACACTAAGCATTTACAGATCAAATTACCTTTCAGCTGAATGACAAGTGAGGTGAATGGAGGATGAACGGATAATCAATTACATGACAAATGCAAACAATATCCTGTAATTAAACATGTTCACTGTTGGAAAGATTCAATAATAAGTCATGTAATAGAACAGACTCAATCCTGGGGTGAGCAGTAGGCTAAGCTTGCTCTGCAGGCTTCTGCTAAGCTGAGATTCCCTCATCCTATTTACTATTTATGGCATGAAAGGCAGTGGCTGATCTATGGGAGATGTAGGAAGATGTATTTTTGGATAACAATAAGACCTTTAGCAATAACTGACTTTCATTTGCTGACAGCATGCTGGCCAGCTCTTGGCTACAAGTTACTGAGCAACATAATGCTCCTTATCAAAATGACAGCGAGCGTGAATAGAAGGCAAAGAAAGGCTGAACTCAGAGGGCTGCTCTGTCCTCAAAGTCACTTGCCCGCGGGCCTGGGAAGAGCTCTGATGGAAGAAAGCAGAGTGTAGACGCACTGGTTTCTGGGGAGGTGGAGAGGGGAAGCCTTTGTCTCCTGGTGCTGTGGTCAAGGGCACGCTTGGTGGCACAGAAGTTCCTCAAGACTGCCAGAAAATAAAAACTCACGGCCAGTAGGAAACGTTTTATTGCTGTTTCCTACAGTTCTTCCCTCCTCAGAGAGAGAAACGAACAAAAAACAGAAAGAAAGAAAGAAAGAAAGAAAGAAAGAAAGAAAGAAAGAAAGAAAGAAAGAAAGAAAGAAAGAAAGAAAGAAAGAAAGAAAGAAAGAAAGAAAGAAAGAAAGAAAGAAAGAAAGAAAAAAACACTGAGGGGCAGAGCCCATTACTTTTGTAAAACTTAAAGTTCTTAAATAATTTTTGTCAGTGATTTTCTAATGGAAATACTACTTGGAGTTCTAAATATTGCTGCTTAGAATAGGCAAGTAAGAAAATTTAAGAGTGCTAGAAAAAAAGGAGAAAACAGAAAGACAGACAAAGAGAGAAAGAGGGAAAGGACCCAACCAACAAGAGGACTATGTGCGGGACCTGAGACAAAAGCTGAGAACCCTGTATCCAGGATGCTGCAGAGTCCAAAGGAAAAGCAATGGGGACGTCACCTTCCTCTTTCCTTGCACCCTCCAACCTTACCACTTCTTTTCCTGATTCTGGGACACAATGACCTACCCACATGGCCGCCATTTCCCTCTCTTTGGACCTCTCTTCCATGGATCTTTAGTGCTTGTGCCTGTGGATCTCTGTCAACCAGCCAACAACCAACAAACCAAACGAACAAAAATAGCCCATTTCTGCCACCACCATTACTCTCTACGATGGCTTGGCTCGTTGCTCAGGTTCTCCTGGGTTTTTGTGGCAATTAGTAATTACTTATGCTGTGTATTTCTCTCCTTCTGTGCTGATGCTATTTGCTACCACATCCCCAGAACCTTCTACAATTCCTAGCACGGAAGTGGAGTTTGATGAGTAAATATGTGATGAAGAGGAAAAGATGACGAGACAGGCAGATGAAGAAAGCCTCAGAAGCAGCATCCAGCCTATTTCACGGAAGTCTTCGCTAGCAATTGCAGCTTGCTGGAGGGAACCAACATGCTCTATGGAACTAAAGAACCGCCAATCCCTCCATGATGAAAATCTCAGGTAAGTAACAGACGCCGTATGCAGCAAGTGACGTATGTGGGACATTAGGCTGCAGTTCTACTGCAGAGTCCTAAAACAGCAACCACAGGTTCATGCTTTGATGCCAAATCCATAGCTCTTTGCTCTAAGGCTAAAAAACTTAGGAAAGAGCAATGAATCCATTTCCATCAACGAATTTCTCACGCTCTTTCCCCTGACTGGATTCACCCCCTTCCAATTTCAAGTCAATCAAAGTTTTAGAACCAAGTCTCCGTCACAAATGTGAACCTCACTTCCCACTAAACAACCCTAATTTAGCACAAACTTTAAATTTCAAAGGGAATTTGAGCGTGTGCAGCTCTAAATGTCAGGACTGGATATTCAAACAGAATAATTAAAGGGAGGAGATCACTCTATCCAGTAATAAAAAAAATGACTGCTAGCTCATGCAAAAAACTAAGGATATTACCTTTTTAAATATGCCTGCCTGAAAGTGACACTCATGAATATGTTGTGTTTGTAGGAAGCACTGTCCTTAGTGCCAGTCTTGTGACAGCACTGCACTGAAAGGCCAGGGATGGTTAGATGCTATGTCTTCATGGATAGATCTATCTGCCTGTTTTTCATCTTATTGCCTCCCTCTCCCACCATGTACTGAAGCCACCGACTTTTTTTCTCACTATATATATACACATATGTAAGTATATATGTGTATATATGCATATAAATATGTGTATATGCATATCACTGTTAGTCAAGGTGTCAACTTCACGGTCAAGGACTCAAGTTCTGGGAACATTTGTGGATATTTAGTAGTTGATTTAAGCTCAGAGCAAACCTGTAGGAGATTGTCTAGTTGATGGGAAAAGTCCAGCCCATGGGGGTAGAATTAGACCCTAGACAGATGAATAAAATACAGAAAGCTGGTTGAGGAAGTTGGCATCCTTCTGAATACTTGGCCAGACATGCTGGTCTGGCAAGTAAGGATCGTCCCTGTCTTAGCTGTTATATGGAGATGGTGTGGCCAATTGCCTTGGCTCTTTGGTGATGGTATTAGCTCTTCTGCTAAGATGGACAACAAGTATAAACAGGAATCTTAAGAAAAAATAAACCCCTTGTTCCCTTAAGCTGTTTGATTGTAATTTTTATCAGCAACACACAGAGTAACTGCTATAGTGTGTGTGTGTGTGTGTGTGTGTGTGTGTGTGTGTGTGTGTGTGATTTCTAAAGGTAAGTAAGTAGTTTTTGAGGACATACAACCTGTGTGGATTACAAAAGAATGAAAGTCATAGTTTAAAATGAGTTTGAAATTCACCAGCATCACATTGTGTTTTCCCAGGTTTAATGCTGAGAATCTGATTAGTGAGACTCAAAAGTTACATTATACACAGACATACACGGTGTCATTTTTCCCAATTCATTAGCATTAAAATTGACCTGTAAAGATGCCAAGAGCATAAATATGCCAAAGACAGGCAGAAAGATCAATGGAAATGTTCATTTTCCAAAACAAAAATTTCATGCCTCCCTTCGCTTTTTCTCTGAAGCCTTCTCCTAGGATCCTATAGTTTTGTTAATTGTGCCAAAGAGAAATTGTCCCAGACAGGCATCCATAAGCACTTGCCTTCTTTCACATGCATTCTTAATGCATTCTTTCAGAGTTTTGAACTATGGGCTTTTTGCCAGGATCAGAGAGTTCCGCTCCATTCCCATAATGTGGAGTACAGTATTTAAGTAAAGCTAAGATCAACACAGAAGCTCGAACCATGTTCTCAAAGGTTTTTGAAATCAGAAAAATTTGATCACAGCTTTTCTGTCTTATCAGGACTCAAAATATTTCCAAAGACTCAATTAATGAGAAATAATGTTATTGAATGAGTCCATTCATGACAGCAAAAGAAAATGAAAGACTGTCAGCTATTTCCTCTTTCTTTTCTTTGACCATTGCTTCTTTATTTCCATGTTTATTATCTTAAGAAACCAGCACATATACATATATTATATTCACTTGCTTTTATAGGGCATGAGTTTTCTGATAATCAAGTTTTGAAATGCACAATGAAAAATGTCTGAGAACTTTCACAAAGCATGAAGTTCCGCTGGCAAGATGGTTCGGTGTGAAAGACACTTCCTACAAGCCTCACACAAGCCTCCGAGGAGATTCCCAGAGCCCCTATGGCAAAGGCAAGAAACTAAAAGTTAAAGTTGTTCTGTGGTCTCCAAGTATGTACACACACACACACACACACACACACACACACACACACACACACACACAAATAAATGAAAAAAATCATTAAGAATGGATAAAGTAACAGAACAATAGAAATATTCCAAAAGTATTCTCCTCAATCCCACATATTTTCAGTACCAACTTTTTGATATATTTGTCCCCCTTCAGTATAAATCCAATGTGAAATATTTTTTAAAATAGGAAAAAAAAACTAACTTTTCTGTATGAAATAAGGAATCTAGAACTCTGGGGGGCAAAGTTCTGTTTTGAAGAATATACAGGAATCATCAGTTATCGTCGTCAACTTGGGCTGCTGTGGTGTAAATACAGATTGCACCTAAGTCACAGAAATCCAGTGCTCAGGTTTTGGATGCTGAATGAAGACGAGATCAGTACGTGTGGGTTCTGGTGGAAAGCAGGGCGTGCACAGGGCCCTTTTCTCCCCATACCCTCTCAGGGGGGGAACATTAGGGAGCCAGCTAGTGCTGCAGCCCTTCCAACAACTCTCATCTTTCCCCTGAGGCTTCCTCTGTGTGACCTCACCATGTCCCAAAGGCTCCACCTTCCAACACCATCGTGTTGGGCATCAGAAGTTCACAGAGAAACTTCACAGTATCAAACTGTCAATCCATTATCACCCAGGGAGAGTTTTAACTCTATCAGGGACCTCAGAGACATCTACAGTGATGGACTGCTCCCTTTCCCCATTTAACTAACTAAAGCATGTGAAACAAACTTACATAGAAAATGAAAATTCTCTTTTGTGGTGATTGTCATGCTTAAGGAAATTGCACTAAACTCATTTGCATGTAGATAAATCATCCTGTTGAATAATGATTTCCTTAACTAATAGAGTTATTATTACAGATGACATTATAGATTAGGAAAGATTAAAGTAGGTTGTAACCACCATCGATATATTCAAATCTGTAAAGAAAATTCAGCAGATGACTGAAGCCAGTTGATTTTATGGAATGTCCTTAAGTTTTTACCATTATTTTTAGGATTGAAAAGTTTTTTCTTAGTTGTTCCATTGTGAACGTTCATCTATATATAGCACATATACATGTATCCAGCAACTTCTGTTCTAATATTCTTCATTATTTCATTTAATTACCCTACCAGCTCTGTGGCTTATGCATTATCAGTTATTACTGTCATCATCAATGTACAGAGCAGAAAACTAAAAAGGCTAGAAGTTAAGACGCTTCTCCCAAAGCTGGCAGACATTAATGGCAGAGCTGAGGGTCAAATCCACCTGGTGTGGCTCAGTAATTATCACTCTTTATTCGAGTAGGACTGATTCCCACAGGAAGTTAAGAACAACGGGGAAACGCTTTGGTCCTGAGGAACAGCAACAAACAGAGCTGTTGGTTGCTGACTCCCCTCACCTAGGTTCATAGTTGCAAGAAAGACAGGTGAAAACATCATGGCCATATTAGCATAATTTTCATACTCAAATCCTTGTGGGCTCAAGGGGGAAGCAAAGGCAGTGAGAACAACACAGCAGTGCTGGGCGGGGCCATGACACACAGTAACAACTCTGAGTCTCTCCCCTCAACCAGGTTCTTGCTTTCAGGTGCCATCAAGCAGCACACAGTTCCATCGCAGGCTGCATGGCTGCGATGCTTACACTTGCCCTGAGGCCGCCGCCGTCCAGAACCATCTACAGGGCTTCTGCTGAACTCAGAATGGGTCCATCACTGCTCCTCTTCAGTTTAAATCATTATTCCAAGCTTTGCTTCCTAACCTTTGACTTGAAACTTCCATTTCTTCATGTGTATCTGTGGGTCTGCAGGACTATGTCCTCACATTATTACGGTTCTGTTTGTCTAGTCAAAATGATCTCCTGATCGGTTTCATAGTACTTTTGCTATTGGGACTAAATTTAGCCCAAAGCATCATGCCAGGTACATAGCACTCAAATTACTGCAAACCTGATCGTCTGGACAGCTGAGATAGGTATCCCCAATAGAGGGGATTCAGAGAAGTTTACTCTTGAGAAATCAGCACTTGATCTGAGACATTAAGTTTGAAGAGGGCTTTGGCTTGTGAAGATCAGTGCTAAAACTACTCCAGGAGGAGAACTACATACGTGCAAATGTTTTTCAAATAGGAAAACAGCTGATAATGAGAAGCTAGAACGGCTGAGAAAAGTATCCATGAGCAGCAATGTGGTGGTCTGAGGGCTTGAGATGGGGCTGGGAGGTCACACGGGATCAAACAATGTCAAATTTGGAGTGTGTTTCCTTCATTAAATTATGGATAAAAGGGTTTCCCTCTACCTGGTTTCATTTTTCAAAGTTGCAGACAACTTTGGTCCAAAGACATTAAAAGGAATATTACAGATTTAAACAATTCAAAATTTTAAAGATGCATAATGTGCCGAGTCACTTGATGAAAATCTTATGCCAGCCTGCTCCTTCCTCCCCTCCAATCTGGGACACAAATCGTTGTTCTGTCTAGCATGTTCATACCGTGTTCTCTACCTGACAGCAGTCACTGACCCTTTCAGTCAAGAAATCATCTGGCATAATAGGGTATTTCTCAGGTGGAAATGGACCGTTATGGTACTGCTGAAGAGCTGCCAAACACAAGTATGCGGAAGAAAGTCCTCAGTGTTTTCTTTGAGGAAAAGGCGAGAAGTACTGTCACAGGTGTGTGTACAGAAAAGAGGCACAGTAATGCGTGACATTACCTAAAGTTTGGAGCTGTATTTCAGAAATGAGTAGTGAAGCATGGGAAGGGCCTACTTTACTCAGCAGCGCTGTAAGAACTTCCGTGTTTATTCATGAGGGCATCCAAACCTCGCATGTCTATTAACCATCTCGTTAGTTGGTACACTGGTTTTGAAACTGCTGATGGGATGGCTGGTGTTGCTGGTGACATTGCGCAGGCATTTGGTCGTCATCACAGTAGAAGGACAGAGAAGTGTCAGTCGAGGATTGCCTACTGAGCAAAACCCTGTTACTATAGCCACATGCTATAATTCGTATCACTCAGACAGGTTGGAAGGTCACATAACACAGAGATTAGGAGGTCAGAAGCAGATGAACTTGCTGGTTTTCTTATCTTGCTTGACCAGAGCTGGGTTTGAAGAGTCAGGAAGGCTGCACTTAATACTCTACACTCCACATGACAAGTCTCTCCTATAAATACAGACCAATCCTACAGGAATCCCTCAGGTATGATGTTACCACCTAGAAATTGTTCTCCACATGGTAATAAATTCAGAGCTTTTATTCTGATTTTTAGTGTTAAAATTCATTTTTCACCCAGAAGGGCAAGAAGTTCAGGGATCACATATTTTTTCCCCAAGAATGTTATCTATTAGAGATCAGGATTTAGGTAAGTCATAAGTTTATATAAAAAGTATAAGTGCCTTCAAACAATATGTTATTGCAAGGATGAATAAGACAAAAGCTGTGACCTTTACAAGCTAATGATACCAATCGTTCAGCACATATACTAGGACTTGGCTCATGATACCAATCACACTACTTAACCTAACGAAAATGTTATTTTTCCAAGGGTATCCTTGAGGAAATTGGGAACTACAGAAGTAACAGCCTTTCCTACTGGGAAACCTAGGCACCTGATGTCAACCAACGTTCATACCCTCCTTGATCCTTGAGCATCTCAGAGTATACTTAACTATGTTTTATTGATATCATTAATATTAATGCTAAATATCTTGTGCCTATGGAGAGAAAGGTCCAGTGGCCCTTAGAATAGATAGGAAAGGATCTCAGGTCAATAACACAGCTGCAGAATGAATACTGATGACATCATTTGAAATGCATACCAGCATGTATGCTCTAAACAGGATGATAAACTGAGTAATGGACTGGGGTAAGGTGGAGATGAGGAGAAGAAAGAATGTCAGACTTCAGTACATACTCAAGGAGCATAAATGAGTCACTTTTTTGCATTTGTTTTATTCATCTCATTTTTAAATATTTTATTTATCTAAGAGAGAAGAGATAACAGGAGAGAGAGAGAAAGAGAGGAAGGCAGAGAAAGAAGAGCAGGCACACATATACCATGGCACATGTATGAGGGTCAGAAGACAATTTTCCGAAGTCAGTTCTTTCTGTCTATCATGAGGCCTTCAGAATTGAATTCAGGTCACCAACTTAATATTCAGGTATGGTTTATCCACCGAATCATCTTGCTGTCCTACTCAACATTTTTGCCAAAGAAATTTAAAGCAAAATCCTTTGTCACAACAAGAAAAAAGCATTTGCTCAATTCCACCAGTCCTTCTCTTAGCCCAGTTCACTGATTCCTGAAATTCCACAGTCAGGATGTTGTTCCTTTAAATAAAAGTACAAACCTTTGAAATAAACTAGGAATTACTAAGCACAGTGTATCTTAGAGTACCCTAGATTTGCCTCTTTTCTTTTTTTACAATAGCTGTGGCAAATGAAGTAGGGCTATGTAGGATGACGAGGATGCTCTGGATTTGAAGGACAAGCATAGGGGTTACAATTTGAGAATATCTTAGCTTACCCTGAGAACAGAAATAGAAAAACAAACACACTCATCAAACATATGAACTAGAATGTTGAGAAAGAGCAGTTGTCAATAGCTACAAACTGGCAAAACTGAAAGTTCTGCCAGTACTAGAAAGAACAAAATAGTTGGTATAAAACCACTGAACGTCTAACAATAGAATCCCTGAGGACAAATTAATGATGACTTGCATTGGCAGAATAATTGGTGAATAAAAACAACATGCCAAAAATTGAACCATTGAACGATTCAGTTTATCTAAAAATACAAAACAGGGGAAACTTCATTGTTCTTCAAGGATGTAGTATGGTGATAGTTGATTACCTTCTCTGTGATCAGAGTAGCACCTGACATGGCTTAGCACACGAACATTTGTAAAGCTGTCTACAGAATATCACCTTTTGAGAAAATTCTTGGGTGCTCTACATTAATGACATGGACATTTTATATATATAATATGGTTTTTCAAAAGCAGCCAATTGAGTTTGTATGTGAAGTTCACCACTAAAGTTAGATGCCAGGCAGGATAAACAAGCCTTAGTGATGGATCATTTAATTGTTCTACACTGAATTCCATTCCCACTCCCACTCCTTGCTACAGATAGAACTCTGTGCCTTGCTAAAGCTATATATATATATATATGCTCTACCACTAAGCTTCACCCATCCCTTAGTGTTTTGAGATTTGGATCTCACTGTGTAAGCCTGACTGACCTTGAACTCAAGAGTGAACTAAAACTAATGTCAATTTTTTTTATCTCAATACCTTAGTCTTCTAAGAACTATGAGTACAGGCATGAGCTACTGCACTATCTTAATTTATCTACAATTTAGCTCCTTATCTACAAAATAAAAAGTAACAGTTGTCATATCAAGTTAAGTGAGATTATACAATTGGGATATGCTTTAAAAATTATAAGGTTCTACTTGCAGAAGAGGGGGCAGCAAGATTGTAAGAGCCTAAAGATGGGGAGGACCAATGATATGCAAGATACTCCACACAAGTTAGGGTTGCAGCAGCCATAATTGGACTTTGCCTGACCTGCACAATGGCTGACATGTCAACGACCTCCCAAAGTCTATCACGGATCACAGGGGAGAAGGCTTCAGGCACTGGGATCCTTAGAGGCAAGGGATTAACAGACATAATAGAGTTCCCATACTAACAGGGAGCCCAAGAAAGGGCTCCAGGCTATGCCACTGAGTCCTTACCTCTCACTGGGGTGGAGGACTCAGAGGGAGGTTTGGCATTCATACAAAAGGATGTCCCAGGAAATGGGGGGGGGGAGGCACTGGGAAAAGGGGAGGGAGGGGGGTGAATGGGGAGAAGAGGAGCTTGTATGATTGGGAAAAAAATTAAATGTGGAAGAAAAAAGAAGAGAAAAAAATTATATAAAGTTCTAAAAAAATATATGATTCTATGCCACAGAGTTCTGAAACCCCACTAGAATAGACAACTCAGAGGGAACTTAAGGGCCTATGCACAGAGGGGTGGGAGGGAGCAGGTGAGAAACACCAAGAGAGAAGAGGGAGGTTAGAGGGGAGAGAGAGAGGAAAAGAAGGAGAAAAGGACTGGGGGATAGAAGGGTGGAGGGGAAGAAAGAAGGAGTGGATCAATGATATCTACTCATTGAGCTTGTATAACTTGGTAAAATAATAAAAATTATAAAGTTCTACATAACTATAACTCTAGTGGTTTGTGCTGTCAGCCTAGAGGGCTCACTCATTACCTGGGAACAGATCAATGTGTTTCTATTTTCTTAAGTTTCCAAGTGATATAATCATAGTTTAGAATCACTATTACAGAAAATATCTTATTTCAAAATGTTTTAAAACACGATTTCAGGCTTGTGTTGAAGTCTTTTCATCTCAACTACCATTTCCCAAGCACACTGCTGTGTAAAATAGCTGAACGTGGAAGAAGGGACTTGGTAAGCTGAAAACCTATTAACATAGGACAAGGCTGGAGGGATGTCTCAGGGATTAAAGCCTTTGCCTCAAAAACTGAAGTACCTGAGTTCAGATCCTCAGATACCACATAAAAATGCTGGGTGATATGTTGGTGGCCTATAATTCTGACCCTGGAAGGCAGAGCCTGGGAGTGTCCAGCACAAAGTAGTAAAGAGATGGATCAACCCAGGATGGTTCTCAATGTCAACACCAGGCTTCACAGGGAAACACACCCAAGTGCCCTCTTGTACATACACACACACATACATGCACACGCACATGCACACACACACACACACACACACATACATGCACACGCACATGCACACACACACACACACACACACACACACACACACACATACACACACATACATGCACACGCACACGGCACCATGAAAATAATTTGTGGAAAAAATTTGTGGAAAATTCTGTAGCAAATTTTAAAGGTGAAACATGTTTATAGTAATAACCAAGATGATTGAATGTCACACTATGACTTTTCTATGCCAGGAACTCTGATCCATTTCAGCCTCCAGTTCTGCTTTTCCTTTCTTAAAATGGACACCACATACCACAATATTTTTAATGACATTTGTTTTTCACTCTTTCTGTGTTGTCCGAGTATATTTTTTAAATATTAGGACTTCCTAGACTTAGAAAATATCAAATTCAAAAATGGTCATTAATTCTCACTAATAATAAAGATACATGAAATCAAACAGCAGGAAATTTTTCTTTGAATTCTTGTAAGATTCAAATGTTCCATTTTTCCTCATCATTTATCATTTATCATTTTCTTCTTAGACAAATTCACTACACATAAGAAAAGTTTATAACAAAGCAATCTAACATTTGCATACTTCTTGTATATACATTGCTCGAACAATAGTTACTGAATAAATAACTGTCAAACTTAGGCATTTTAAGCTAGACCATTTTCTACAGCTAAAGATAAGATCCTAGATTTTATGGGGCATAGTTGTTAAAATGCAGTTAAAGCCAACAATTCTTTTTTAAGTCTATAAAGTTATATTTGCACAAGACTTTATAAGCAAACATATAATGCCACAGTAGATTACATCTGAATTGAACTTTGAGAGCTGTTGCAGGCATATTACAGCACTTTTTTGCTGTTTTAAAATCCTGGTTAACATTTTCATAGCTAGAAAAGAGTCTATTCTGGTAGCATCCTATAGTTTTTATCTTCTATATTTCTGGAAAAATTCATCACCTAGATAACAATTTAGATTAATTTCTAAAATGAAAATCCACTGTACTCTCACCTTGATAATTTTCTTAGAAATTTGTTTTAAGTTAATTAGGCACGGCTCATCAATTTCAAGTTACCTTTAAAAAATAGAACACAACAAGATTATTAAGTAGATCATTTGTGACCAAGAGTGCCTGAAGAGAACCCATAATCAGAAAGAAGAAACTGAGTAGTTATATAAGGATAATATGGAATTTTCCACCTTCAAAGACCATGTCATCAAAGACATAATGCAATTATAGAATTTGTAGCAGCAAGCATTAAAAATTCATACTTTGATTAGTGCTATTGTATCATTTATACATAATTTAAATGAAAGTTTGAAATCACACAATCATTTGACATTGTTAAGATATGAGCTCTTCCAAACAAGAGTGCGTGCTTTCTTTTTCATTTTTAGAGAAAATGTTAAATTTATTCCTTTGTAAAAATGCAAGGATGCAAGGGCTGGGGAGACGGCTCATGGGCTTTCTACCTCAAAAGCAGAAGATCTTGAGTTTGATCCCAGATCCCTCTTAAAAACACCAGGCGGAAACGGAGGTGGCCTGTACCTCTGATTCTTGTGGGCGGAGTCTGGGAAATCCCAGATCAATACAGAGAACAAACTAACTGTTCACAGCCTGGGACTCTCCCTGGTTACCCTCTCAATCTCTGAAGACATCTGTAAATTGAGAAGGTCCTTAAACACTTGCCCCAGGCTGAATGGTTACTTCTGTAGTTGTCTGTGGCCTCTTCTGACCTTCTAATTCTTGTTTCCTTGCTTATTCCCTAACATTCTTTCTTACCTTCCCACTGAGTTGACAGACTTTCTGCTCTTGGTGTATCCACCGCCCTTCCCCCTAATTCTGGGTCAGAAGTTAGATAATTTTTAGAATTATCTTTGGCACAGATGCCTTGATCCAAATTTTCAGTTTTTGTTCTCCCTTTGTTTTGGTGACAGGATAAAGTTGACTTAGCAAAGATGCACAAAATGGAGTAATTTTTGTCCAAGTTGACAACAACAGCAAAATTCAATATCCTCTAGAAATGCAACAGGAACAGAAAATGAAATATCTCTCAAGTGGCAAATGGAACGCAGATTTACCAATGCTGTGAAAAAAAAAGCTTCCTTTAGAAACACTCTCCTTGCACAGTGTAGGGGCTGAAGCATGAGCCACTCAAGAGTTATGCTGTCTACATTCAAGACCCAGCTCTGCCACTTATTAGCCATCTAACCAGGGGAACCTGTCTGTATCTTTGAAGTAGGAATGATAATGAGTCCCATTTCACAAGATCACTGTAAGAATTAAATAATTTCATACATTTCCAGTACTTCAAATAGAGTCTAGCACAACACAAGTGTTCAAATATTATTTCATTAGGCTGGTAAGAATCAGGTAAGTAGTTACAGGCAGCATAAAGATAGTCAGTAAGAGGAATGTTCTAATGAGCAGAAGGGAGTAAGTCAGAAACTCTCCGGTATCATCTGAGAAAAGGGAAGGATGCTTCCATTTGTGGCTGTTCAATCACATTTGACAAAGGTCATTTCGATCAATGTATACCTCTCTTCTTACAGTGGTACCTTCACTTTGCTTGGTGCTGTAAATGCTAGATGTTCACATGACTCATCCAGGAATTCCTAAAGAAATCTAGAAAGGCTCAGTAGAAGGCTGTCTGTTCCCAGGAAGTTTTCCAGTTCAACAAGAATCCTAAACTGTAAGTATATTTTCTCTAAGCTATGCTAATCATTTTTCATACATCTTCTTGTTTCTTCTTTATAGCTATCATGTAAAAAATTATTTTCTCCATTTCACATATGAACGCTTTATACTTATGGAGTGCTTAAAATTCAGACATAAAATTGCCTAAATGCATAAAATTACTACCTTCATAGAATTTAATTCTTGGGGCTGAAGAGGTGGCTCAGGGGTTAAGCTTCTGCCTTGCAGGCGGAAGGTCCTGAGTTCGGATCCTAGACCCCACGTATAGATGCCAGGTGGAAGTGGGGGCGGCCTGCATTTCCGGTCCTGGTAGGGAAGAGCCTGTGAATCCCGTGGCAGAGTAAACAAGGAGGAGGTGGAGGTGTCCATGGTGGTTCCTGAATTCATCTGTGGTTCTACATACACACACATACATACACACACGCACACACACGCACATGCACACAATTGAATAAATTAAAAAAAATAGAATTTAATTCTTAAGGACAGACATTTAACATTATTAACAAAAGTTTACTTAACATTTGATACATACTGAAAAAAACATGCTGAGTTTACTCTTCATAAAGAGCAAGTCCCAAGGATCCAGAGAAGGCCAAGGTATAGTCAAACATAATGCAATGAATCACAGTGGTCCCTAAAACCTGTATCAGCTATTAATATGTTGGTTGATTTACTACTCTTACAATGTCCACGAAGTGTATTTCTTGGAAGACATCCCATCATTCATTGATGCACAGCTGTGTATTCAAGCATACACTGACTGGAGGGGAGCACAGGGAAAAAAGACTCAAGTTCACAATGACCTTACTACACCATGGGAAATGACTTGGTTTGTTGGAAATCAGAGAGGTGGCAAGAAGACGAGGGGGTAAGGTAAGTGCTAATGATAGGGCTGAATCATGCAGATCCTCACAATTATGTTAAATATTTGGAGCATGGTTCACAGAATTAATAGAGCTATCAAAATATTTAATTACAGAAATGACACGTTTGTATTTGCTTATAGGGTTGTAAACATGATTGTGCATTTCTGTGGGTTGTTTTTTTCTGCATTTAAGCTTTCAGATTCATGTAATATGAATCCATGAATATTTTAAAGTTTTTGCTCTAAAAATCATGGGACAGCATGCCCTTTGGCCATATTTCATGGTTTAGAGGGTATTTATGGTCCTTGAGAAAAGACAAAAATGTCCTGATTATAGAAATAGGGATTTCAGAGTAAGAATAGGTTTTTCTCTTTTGCCAGAATTCTAGTGTTTTGGGAATGCTGATGAGACAACAACAGAATAGCACACTTTAAAACAAGGTTATAATTTGTATACCAACCTAATTGGCTAGGAGATCTTCAGTTTCACTTTCCCTTAGCTCGCTGTCACTCCTCTACCCTACCCCCAACACATCAGCCTCTTTTCAAGATGCCCTCAAAGAATAAAAAGGTTTATATAGCACAAAAAGCTCTTAAACATGAACCCTTATGTTCATCCTAACTCACTATTATTTTAACTCACTTATAAGTTAAGTACCAGGCAACATACTTCAGCATGAGGTATGATAGAAAATAATTTTAGAATGCTTTGAGACCAGAATTATGTATTCCATTTTGATCCATAAACTATTATACCATAATGTTTGATGACTACAACATTTGTTTTTCCAAAGTAATAGCTTTCAAAATACTGGGAAAAAATTAAGAAGTATTTGAATATGAAAAACCTGTCAATATTGTTGTTATTTCTCTAAATTTGTGTATATGGAAATATATACAAATATATGCCATTAAAATAACAGTAATGGGTCGCAGTAATAAATCAGACTGTTGATTAGAAAACTCCAAGGTGCCTCAAAGCAAAACGAAACCAGTGCAAACAGAAGCCACTGTGAATACATCTGACGGAAGCCCATTGAGGACATACACCTTCTGATAATATGATTGGCCCATGCATTCCCTGGATGCAGGTGCCTCATCTTTGCCTTTCTTCAGGACATTTGCTTCTGGATCTGTCGACAGATAAAGCAGTGCCATTCCGTACAGCTATATGGACTCCACACCATGCCCTGAAAGTGCCATAGCTGAGTGAGAGAAGCCGTGCCATGTAGGCTCCCAAGAGACCAAGCTCAGAATTATCCGCATTCATTTGATTCCTTGTGGAATTTTATAAATTCTCTACAACTATGCTTTCTGTAGAGTGTGCATGTTACCATTTGCATATCCCACATGAGGCCCCAGGAACGCTGTAGACATTCTAAAAAGAACCCTTACCTTTTGAGTTTCCTGTTACTGTTTTGAATGAAACTATGTACTTTTCCTGTAATATTTTTATTTTATGTGTTCTCCACTGCACATGGTCCAATGCATGAAATCCTGAGCATTTTAAGAAATGCTTCAGATTCAGAGCTACTTAAATCAATAGTGAGTTTTCTATGCACAATTTAAAATGTCTGCAAAAATGTCATTTTAATGGCTGTGTGACGATCCATCCTACAATGGAACCATTATCCAACAGCTCATTTCTCCAGGGTTCGGCGTTTAATCTAGGTCTATACTTTTCCTGTAATAGATAATGTGGTTATGACCCTCACTTTCCACAAATCTTCATGCGTGCTTTATGGTGCTTTTAAAATAGAATCCCAGAAGAAAGATTAAAGATCAGAAAATCTTCCAAAATTATGCAGATCTATTGCAAGTATCTACAAGTATATTCAGAGTAGGATAGGCTTTCAACTGGAAACAGCCCAGGATGTTAATTGTAACTGGGGAGATGGCTCAGTGGTCAAAGCCTTTGCCTCACAGGTAAAAGAACCTGAGTTCAGATCCCCAAATGCCACATAACAAAAAACACTGTTCAGCAGATGTAATAACAGCCTACATTTCAAGCTTTGGAAGGTGAAGACTGGGAAACCCCAGAGCAAGTCAGTAAAGTGGAAGAACAACCCAGGATGGTTCCAGATGTCACTCTAGGACCTCTGCAGGAACACATACTCAACAGCCCTCTTGCATACACACACACACACACACACACACACACACACACACACACTCACACATATACACATCTTGTGCAACACACACAGCAAAATAAAAAGCTGAAAATGAATTTCACATACACATTATCCAAGGTTAACTGTGGGATACCCAGAAAGTGCAGTCTGGTTAGGGGAGGATTTCTTTTATTACTTGCAATGTTTAGAATTACCAAACATGGTGATACCAAATGAGAGTCAACTTTTACTTGGGTTTATTACTGAAATTATCTATAGAAAATATATCTCTTTATTTTCACAATTTATTTGCAAATTATATCTATAAGGAGATGTATTAAATTGTTGGCATAGGTAATATATATTCTCACATATTTATTGTGTCCTGATCATATGCCCATATTACCTTGGGTACTAGAGATAGGTCACTCACTAAGGCAAAGTTTATATATTCAAGAGGTAAGTGATGGTTTGTATTTATGGGTGTTTTTCTTTATCCTCTGTATATTCCCAGTCACCATGTTTGCATAAATGAGAAATTAATTTAATCATTAGAATAATAACAGATGTAATCAATACCAGAATTTAAACTGCTGAATTTCTTCTATGGATGCTCATACTTGCACAAAGGGAACTTGATCCACAACAAACCTGTGTTTGCAGAAGTCATTGAAAGATCTTCCAGTGAAACAGGGTCAGCCAGGCGTGGTGCCTCATGTCTGTAATTCCATAACTCTGGAGGTTGAGACAGGAGGAATTTTCCACAAATATGAGACCAGTTGTTTTAGTTTCATTACATGTCGTTGCAACAAAGTAACTGACTGAAGCGACTGAGGAGAATAAGGTTTAATAGTCTCACAATTCCACGTTATAGTCCATCATTGCAGGGAAGTTACAGTGGCAGGAGCTTGAAGCAAATGGTGATACCACATCCAAAGCAAGAACAGAAAGCAACAAGCAATGCCTGCTTGCTTGCTGGTGCTCGGTTCTCATTGGCTCCCCCGCCTAGTGAACGGTCTGACCCACTACGTGCTAGGTCTTCCCAGCTATAGATCAAGACGATTTCTCACGAGCATGTCCACAGGTCAGACTTCATCTACAGAGTCCCTGTTGGGCAAGCACTGAGGTTTGCCTTAGATGACAGATGGAAAATTAATACTATCATGGGGCTACATAGTGAACTATAGGCCACAGAGTATATCTCAAGAGGAAAGAGAAAGAGATAGCACACACACACACACACACACACACACACACACACACACAAAGAGAGGGATTCTGGGATTTGAAGGATAAGGTTGACAAGTCTTAAACTATCTCTATGTTTGACATAGATCCTCTTCTTCCATCCACTGCCCCAGATCTACCCAATGCAGTGCTGTGACAGATTTTACTCCTTGCAGTCACAGGAGACATAACATCCCATAATAGAATCATGGATCTTAGGTAGCAGGAATTGGGGGAAGAGGTACCCATTGCTTCTCTTGCCCATCAATGCTAAGAGGCGAGCAAAATGGCACAGCATGGCCAAAAAATAAAGGATAGTGATGACCCTTCAGCATAGACATTAATACTCTTTAGAAAGAAAAGAAATAAAAATTCAGTGTATATAATATCTCACTGCACTGTAACCTGCCCAAACATATAGTGTGTTTAAAACATGATAAACCAGGGAAAGATGCTTTATTCTTCCTTAAGTTATATACACCTCCCAAGCTGGGAGAAGAATGTCGGAATATGGGTTAATATAGCTCATAGAAGAAAACATTTTTCCTTTAACTCTAAAAATAAATAAATATCAAGTCCATCTCAAGTTAAAGGAAATAGACAGGATAGAATAGCATTAACCATATGGAAAAATGCTTTCATTACAATACTAATTCTGTTGCCAACAAGTTTAGTGCAGAAAGAATTGAATGTTGCCACTTCAATATTAATTGGCCTTTCAAAGCTCAAACAGAAATGACTCTATAGATCCGTTTGGGAAGGCTGCAGGCACAGAGTTTTTGAGTGGGGAAAAAAAGTACTAAGAGTCTTAAAGACATTATTAAACTCATTTATTATTCTTTTCAATATAGAGTAAATTTTAGAAACCTTACAAAATCAACAGAAGGAAAGATAATAGTCCATAATGAAAAATGCAATTTATTTTTTAATGGAAAAAGAACTATTGAATCATAAATGGCAGGCCCATTAGGAATTATATAAATGTTTCCCCTTCGAGTAATATAAATTTCATATCACCCTAATGTATATGCCCCAGTAGTTTTATTCATTACCATAAATTTCAGGAGTCTCATTCTTTCACAATAGAATTAAAATAAAGACATTTTATTTCCATTTTAACAATTAAGCAATTTTATCATCTCATCTCTTCAAAAATACATTCTGTTATTTGCTCAAATAAATGTGACTGGCCTAATGATATAATGAAATAGAGAATTAATTTATTCCAGAGTTTTCTTTGCTGTTTGTGATATTTTACAATTCATGGAATTATACTTTGTGGGGCTTGAAATAGACGATTCTATGGACATTCCCCAATTTTTCAGATCTGGTCTACTCCTTCCGATAATCCTGACAATGGGGATTTTTATTGGAAATCAAGAAAATAAGTAAATTTCTTCAGTCCTCTTTGTAGTTATCTTTCCCAGAAGATGGAATCACAACAAGCCAAGAGTTCAATAGTCACAACCAAGATTCAAGTCCCTGTTCTTCCATTTGAAATCATTCACTTGAATGTGCTTTTAAACCATTGGGAGCTTCAACCTTCTTCTTGGAAACACTTAGGAATACAAGAAAAGTTAGGGAACACTTAGGATGAATGTGACCAGATTGAAGACAATGCTTTGCCAATACATCCAGGGTCCCACCAGATTTCTTTACAAATTGTTGCAATCCATGGTAAATGTTAAAAGATGAAACATTGCTCTGAGGCTGAATCATTTCAGACAGAGGATATATACCTTAAAAGTCCTTATCTATAATATGAGGTCAGTAATGTGGCCTGCTCGCTGCAGTAGAAAAGGAGTTCTCAGTCTCAACACCTTAGACTCTTCCCATATTCCTTAGTGTTCAAAACTACTGAGGATTCTAGGATACTTACTAGGCTAGTTGACCTCTACACACTAGACACTGTAAGAAGCTCTACCCTAAGTTCTAATAACCAAAACAAATGTCTCCAGTCCTTGGGGTGGAGATGGGGACTCACTCTCCATTTATGAACCACTGAGGCAAAATACAGTCAATTAAATGCATTTGTTGCAAGCTACCAAGACTATGTTAATACTCAATAGCTGTTAGTTATTGAGTTTTATACACAAATTTCAGGAACATATGCCTGATCATTATGCCAATTCCTCAATATTGTTATACATGACAATAAGTTTTGATCCCCTAGCAGACAGTATTCAACAAAAAGAGACTTTTTCATAGTAGTTCCAAGCCACCAAAAATGAAAAGAGCACAGAGGGTTCCTTTAATATGTACCTGCATTTGTACCCAATGGAAAGTGATGCTGGCTTCTCAGTTGATCTCATCTTCTTTAATAGACATCCAAGCCTGCCTCCGTTTGTTGCACAGAGGCAGCATCTCTTCAAGCAAGGCTGCGCCAGCCCGAGATGGTCGCCTCTTCTCTTTCCAGTGAGTGCATGCTAATCTTTGCTTCCACGAGGGATTAATACAAGTTCATCTCAAAGAGCCCCTCCCTTGGTTTCTTCTCTTTCAGAAAACGTTACGACAAATCTATCAGGTCACAGCACTTTGACATACTTTTATAATACTTTAAAGGAAGAACTGCCACAAATCAATCATCCAGGATGGTGGTCACAGAATCCTGGAAAACTTCCAGAGTTAGAATGTATGCTAACAACAGAACTTGTGTGTGTGTGGCTCCAATAGCCCCACCGTGCTGACATCATCAGAAGCTGTGCTTTATGGTGAGTCACCAATAATGTGCTAGTAGGTCCCACGGACTTGTCTCATGAATCCCTCATTTGCATAGACCCATGCCACAAACTTTAGCAGTCGGCCTCCCCCAATCACAACCAGCCATCGGCTGTTGTGCAAGTGACATGCAAAAGGTTCCATCCCTTTGTTTCTGTGTTGCCTGTGGATGTTTCGGTACACAGAACAGACAGAGAGTCCACACTTCAGAGCCATTTGCTATCTAGATGAGAGAACCTGTGACAACCCTGAAAGACATAGTCACAACCCTGATCATATCTGTGATCTCATTTGAAAAATGGCATTTTTGAGCATAATTCATCTTTTGATCTTGAGCTAACATCATCATGGTTTACCTGGGTAGGGTGGAAATGACATCAAAATGTTTATGGGAATAAGAATAGACAGCAAAAGAAGGGGGCAGATGTGATGTGGAGACAGGACAACACTGATTCAGACAGGCGCCAAGCACTGCACAGGCAGGCTTGCCAGGGACCACAAGGAGGTGGAAGACACAAGGGGGGTTCTCTCCTCACACCTCTGGCAGAGCATCGCCTTGCAGACACTTTCATCCTCCTTCTGGAAGAGGAGAGAATGCATTTGTTTCTGCAGAGTCACCACATTTAGTCATTTAGTACATCTTCAAGAAAGAAATAACTGGCCTTTATGTTAAAAAAATGCTTACAGACTTCTCTAGAATCATGTATGAAAGAGGCACTCAAGTCTAAGTTAAAGGCCTGAAGGTAGGGTGAATGTCCTCATCTTTTAGTGCCCCTGACACAGGTCTATTTATAGTACTTCTGGAAAGGCACACAGATGTTACATAAAGGCCGCCATGTTGTTTTATGTTTTATTATATATCCTATCTTTTGTGGTGCCGAGCAGCAAACTGAAAATCTGTGCATGCTTAAAAATGTTATATATTGTAGTGTTTAATACATACATATGTATGTCATAAAAGTAATGTGTATACAGTATACCAGATACATATGTACAAACATAGAATTGATAAATAATGAGCAGTAACATATATAATTACTACCTCCAAATTCAAGGAACAAAATTCTCGGTTAAATCTGTAAATGGACACTTTGTTGAATATACAAATTTAATGTAAGTAGGTGCATCTCTTTTTTACCATTGGAATGTATGGACTTAAAATAGTAGAATTATATCACAATAGAATTGTATCACTTGGAATATATTATACTTCATGCAAAAGATAAACCTTCATATATCACTGTAAGATTTTTCTACTTTGCTGTATGTACTTGTAGTTCCTTTCAATGCTGCAACATACCACAATTCCTTTCCCTACTCATCTATTAATCGATGCTGAAGAGTTCTCAGTTTTTGCTACAATGCATAGTACCATTATATATTTTTAAATGAATCTCTTGTGTAAAATGTGACCCCAATTCTAGATTTTTAACTTAGAAATGGTGTGGGTTTTTTTTTTTTTACTATGGGGTACATGTGTTGTCTGTTCTACTGTATGATACCAGCTGTTTTGAAAATTGATTTAATAATTTATATATTACAGAAATGGAGTTGCTGTGCTCATGAGTGCCCAGAATCCTCGAGCACTTGCCCTCAGCTACATGAGCAAGCTTTTAAGAATCTGTGGTTGTCATGTGTTCAACCTTTTCCCCTGATGCGTGAAGCTCCCTTGAGAGACAACAGTTATACTTTTACGTGTTAATCCCAACTTGAGACTTTGGGTGGAAATAACAATGATGGGTTTTTCTGGCAGACACAAAGTTTTAGTTAACACTAAAAAAGAGGAACAACAAAGAGATTCTCAAAATAGAAACCTGAACCCAACCTGGATCCATTTTTAGTTTAGATAATTTAAAAAAAAAAAATGAAGAGCACCAGAGGATTACAGCACTAGAGTTGAGTGACTTCAGGTACATCACTTCCACTCCTGTGCAAAAGTTTTCTTGGCCAATAAATACAAGATTAAATTTAATCTTCATGATCCCCTTTGCTCTCCAAACTGCTTGTGCAGGAAAAATAAACCTCAGCAAAGTGGGTAATTCTATTACTTTTCTGAGTCTTTTCTTCAAAAAATTTTTTTAAAAATCTTTATATTATTTTTGAGAAAGAAACAATAAAAGTCAGGGAAGGAGGAAAGGAGAGCGGGAAAGAGAGAGTGTGTGTGTGCATCATAGCTAGGCACAGGTGTCAACTTGACTGTTGAAGGTTTGAGCTCTGGGCACAGTTGTAGAGAGTTGATGGTTGAGTTGAGCCCAGAGTGAATCTGAAGGACATTGTCTAGCTGATGGGGAAGACCCAGCCCATGGTGGGTAGGATTAGGCCCTGGATAAATCACAGAGAGCTGGTTGAGACAGTCGGCATCCGTCCGTCCACTTGGCCAGACATGCTGGTCTGTCAAGTAAGGATCATCCATCTCTCAGCTGTTATGTGGTGATGGTGGCCAGTTCCCTCCACCCTGGTGTTGGTGTGTGCTCTCCCGTCAAGCTGGACTGAGAACTGTAAGCAGACTATTGTAAGGAAATAAACACCTTGTTCCCTTAAGACGTTTGATGGTGATTTATCAGCCATTGCAGGCTGACTGCAACAGAGAGAAAACGTGTATGTCACACTGTGCATAAGGTTGTCAGAGGACTCTTTACAGGTGCTCTGAATCTCAGCACAGGTGTTTGGGTTTGTGTGGGCATCTCACCCACTGAGTCTCTTTACTCAGCCACCACTTCCTTAGGAGTCCTGTTCCCGTGTCCCCATCACGATGGTGAGGATCGCCGACGCAGCATCCTTTCAGGACACTGTTCTGTATAGTAACGACTAAGTGTCATCCTAATCACATGAAATGCGGGGTCTCAATGGTAAACTACTACTTCCTAGTTCTCTACTTCTGAAGAGAGAGAAAATAAACATGGCGAAAGGTATAGGGTATCCAGGTGACTGAATTGGGGGTCGGAACAGCCCAAGCTAGCCCGTCAGCTGGCTGCCTCTCATGGAGCTCCCCTGAGAATCTAAGCAGGAAGATCCAGGGAAACACCTGTATCGGTTTCACATTATTTCAGAATTGTGTGCCTGGGGCTGCAATTTCTTGAATTTAACTCCAGAAACTCGAGTATGTGCGTGGTTAGGTGGTGTCCACTGTCCATCAGAATCTTAACCTGCAGAAGGTCAGAATTCTAAACATTTACTGTTGGAGAAGAAATGAAAAGAAAAAGCAACTATTTGTTTTTTATTTCTGACTGGAAATAAAAAAGAGAGTGAGTCTCTATAGAAATAGGATGGTTTTTCATTAAATGCAGAATAAGATTCTAAGCCCCAAAGTCCATAAGGGAGTGGATGACACTCAGCCCTTCTCAAAGCCCCTCTCACCCTCCCTTTAGGCCACAATCTCTAGGCAAATAAATTTCCCCAAGTTCCTTGGTCACCTAAACTCTCCCTCTGCTTGTAACTTTCTTCCCTGATAACTTTGCTTTTCTGTGTCGTCCTCTGAACCACCTTGCCTTACCTTCACTTGCTCAGAGACGCCTCCTTGACACAGCCTCCTTCAGGTACAGCCCACCCTGTCTCAGGCCAACTACTTCCTGTTGTTTATGTTCTACAGACTGTGCCCCAGGCTGACTGGGGATTTCTTAGTTGTTTTGTGCTTGATCAGGTCCTGGATCTCACGTCAAAGTAATCTGAATAAGTTTGCCTTCTTGCATTCCTGGCTCCTATTATAAGGTAAGACCCAGAAACAAGGATCTGGGTAAGTATCTAATAAATAAACAATAGAAGATGGCAGTCTTTGCATTCTCCAGGCAAGGAAGGGCACAAAGCTGATGACGGGGGAATTCAGAGGAACTTCAAAGATTCTTTTATTATTTCTTTTTCTTTTTCTGTTTTTTCCCCTACATATGTCTATACAGGGTGTGTGTGTGTATGTGTGTGTGTGTGTGCATACACACGTATCTGGGTATATGTCCACAAGTATACTTCAGTGTATATACCTGTGGAAGTCAAGTTCTTATCGCTGTTGAATCTGAGTCTCTTCAGTAAACAGAGTATGCCATTAAGGCTAGCTCAGCTAGTCAGCTTGCTTTGGGGTTTTCTAGACTCCACCTTCCAGGGCTAGAGTTATAGGTAAGCCTCTATGTCTGCCCAGCACTTTCAGTGGGATTTGGGGATCCAAACTGAGGTGTTTTTGCTTGCTTATCAGGCAAAGGATTTAACAGAACCATTTCCCAGCCTCCAAAAAAGACCTCTCCACTAAACAACAACAACAACAACAACAACAATAATAATAATAATAATAATAATAATAAATTAAAAGCAAAACACTGAGATGTCAGCCCAGGCTATCCTAAGGAGGAAGGTTATCCAATCTTCCCTTCTAGCATATACAGCAGACAGTTTCACTCTTCAAACATCAATGTAGATGTGCTCTGCATAAGATCTAAATTGTGCCAATTTATCAAACTAAAACATCAGAATAATGTAAAATAAGCAATTACACAAAGAGCACACATAGAAGTGTTGTGTGTCAAGCAGTTGAAGTGATTACTCATTAAAATCCAGGTGTCTTCAAGGTCATTCAGAAACAAAGCCTGTACTTTGCAGATAAAGCTGGTCAGAGAAATGAAGATGAGGTATCATCTGTGAAGGGCTTATGAAGCCCAGGCTATCCCCCACCTCGCAAACTCATTGTGAAATTACACATTTTAGTTTTAAAAACAGCCACGATTAAGTCTGACATCTGTCTTCAGAAAAAAGCTGCAATTTGGGAAAAATCAAAGCCATAAGGAACTAAATTATGTAAGGGAGGCTTTTCATTACTCTAATCTAGCTCACTCTGAGTTAAGAAGCAAATGAAATTTGATTATTCATCCAGTTGCGTTACTGCTCTGGTGCTTAATTTACTTTTTGCCAGAACATTAAAAGAGTTATATGAGCTGTTATTACATGTAGATTTGAACTGGTGTTGTTGCTTAAGCTCTTCTGTTAAGTGATTTGTAAATTAAAGAAGCACGGGTCCTTCATTTTGTCTGATTTATTCTACTTCCCTCCTTAGATTGTGTTATTCACAGTGGAGCAGTAATCTGTTATCCATCGTGAAAAATAACCATTTCAGATAACAGGAAAAACACTTTTCTAACTGAATGACAGTTTAGAGGGTTTGTTTGGAGGTCTCTTGTTTGGTGCGTGCAATCATTCAGTGAGTTCGTGGTCTCAACTAACCTGATGCAAAAAAAAAAATCCACTTTTTCAGTTTTGGTGTCTTCTAATTAACAAGTCCTTTAGCTACAAAAGGGGATTAAGATACATACAGTCTCTGCTGAAGTGTTGTGGTTTTTTTTAAATTAAATATGGAGATTATAAATAACAATCAGCTCCCAAAGTGTACTGAAAATGATCCTGTTCATGTCAATTAGACAAAGGCAAAACATGTATTATGATCCAAAAAAAATACAGTATCAAAAAGAAAGGAACAAATTTGATGAAATAGGGTAATGACTGCATCATTTACAAATTTTTAATGGCTTAAGGAGAAACAAAGAAATTGCTCTCAGAGTCTCTCATGACGGCCAACCAATACTTCCAAACACCATGGCAACAAACCATCTGAATTTCAGAGTAAAAAGAAAAACTCTGGACATATGGCTCCGATGCTGACATGCACCTAATTGACTTTTTGAAATGGACTTTCTCATTGACCAATTTCCAAAAATATAGCAAGGGCTTGTGTGAAAGCTCACACAAATGCACACAGGTATCTTAAGCCTGAATTTGTGACAGACTCATGACTGCCAGATTCCAGCCCAGCACAGCCCCTGCATGTTCAGGGGTAGATCCCACCCTTAAATCCACTGTCGAAATGCTTATGGACCTAAGCAGAGCCACTGTCATTTAATCCTCCACAGTGTAGACTAGAATTCTTCTGCATCACCGACTATATAGTTGATGTGATCTCAAAGTTCTTTCTCTTTCATAAATATAGATTTTATATAGGTATGCTTAGATTCTTCTCCATAATTTTAAAATGTTTGTAATTGTACCAGTACAACCCCAAGATCTCCTGAAATAAATTTATATTATGATGAGAATTACAACATCACTACAATTCTTTACTATATTTTGTCTTTTCTTTAGGCCTATGATGAACATTTATCAAGGCGCGCGCATGCACGCATGCACACACACCCACATGCACTCAAGCAAAACAAAACAAGACAAAACAAAACAAAAAAGGAAAAGACAATAGACATTCAGCTTAACACATTTTAATAACAAGGATTTTTATCTGTAGAAAATGAAAAGTCAATAAAAAAATACAATGCACTACAAGCACTACAGAGACATGATTTAGAAAAGGCCTCTCTGATAAAGTACAATAGAAGTACAGGAGGGAAGGATAAAGGATCCAACCACACTAAGGCCAAACAAAATGTGTTCAAAGACCTCAACTAAAAAGACAGTGATATAGTGAGACTGGAAATGCAAGTATGACTGAAACTTAACAGAGAAATCCAGTGTTACACAGAGAAAAAAAAATATATATATATAGTTTCTATTATACATTGTTATGCTATGACATGATATGCAGTCCATTCATTAAAATAGGAGAATATTGATTTTTAGGCTGTGGTCTTTCTTTATATCTATTTTATGCTCCTTTGAACATCAGGAATGGAGAAGATTGGAAAACACAGCAGTGGAAAGTGCTGTTGCCGTCCCAAAGGTCACGATGGCTTATAGACTATTCACTTGCTGAACTAAAGCACTGTTGAAGTGCATTATATTTTGAATGTGTACCTTCCACAGTTCAGGTACTGACCATAATCAATGCAATAGAATGAGGAGTCAGAGCTCTCACGGGACGACTAGACCATGAGCACTTTCCTGAGTGTGATTAATGGACTGGTAAAAGCAGCTCCACACAGTGCATGCTCTGTGTGAGAGAGTGTCCTCTTCTGAGAGTGTAGGAGTCATGTGCCATCTTGGATACCAGAAGCCTGAGCTCTTCGCACTAGGCAGCTTCAGTGGGTTTTCCAAGCCTTCAAGACTGTGAAGTGAACTTCACTCCATTATAAATGCTGTAGTCTTTTAACAAGTATGACAAAGCCAAGTTATACTATGTGAAGTCCTGCACCAAGCTTTTAGTACTGAATAAAACCTTGTTATAAGATGGGCGTCATTCTAGCGAGAGAAATGATGGGGAGTAGAACTAACATACTATTCAGCAGTAAGGCTGTAGAGAAACAAGGCAGGATAAGGAATTCTGGTGGTCAGAAATGTTGATGGGGGCTATCTATGCCCAGGGGATAATGGAATCTTGGATCATGGTCTCAATCAGCCTGGAACTAGAAGGGAGACTTTCCAGAAAACATTGGGAAAAAAATCTAAATTATTGACAGAATTGTCCAAAGTGCATCAGGAAAAAATTGGGTGGAGGGAGGGGATAGCAAGGAAGGTACAATGATTCTGGGTAGAAAGTCAAGGAAGACAAAACCAGTGTAAGCAGAGGCCAAGCAGGAGCCAGAGGTCTGTGCAAAGTGAGGATGTGGAGCATTATCCAAGCTGTGAAGGGGATGTAAGCAGGAAAGAGAACAGGGACAGTCACACAGCCAACACTGTGTAAAGGCCATAGGGAAGAAAACCAGCCTGGAGGATAGGAAGGCATCCAGACACTGGGTATGATGCAAGGGTAAGAAAATGGGGCTATGCAGGGGGTAACATACAATGCCCACCAGGATGGAGTGAAGGGCATTGCAGGAGCAGCAAAACTGTAAAAGAAAATCAACAAACCACAATCCAGAACTTCAGAGACTCTATATCAACCACCTAGAACTAGGCCAGCTTAATCTCTCCCCATCCTGAAGCTCAGGGAAATTTGCGGAAGAGGGGGCGGTAAGAGTGTAAGAGCAAAAGGATGGGAGGAGCAATGATATGTAAGATACTCCATACTAGTTAGGGCTGAAGCAATCATAATTGGACTTTGCATGCCCTGCGCATTGTCCAACACACTGTTGACCTCACAAAGTCTAGCATCTGCTAAAGGCACCAAGATCCTTGGAGGCAAAGATTGGCAGCCACAGCAGTGTTCCTATACCTAAGGGGACCATGGGAAAGGGTTCAGGGAAAGGCCACTGGGTCCTTGTACGTCATCGTAGAGGAGGGCCCAGAGGAAAATCAGGCATGCACAAGAAAGGACTCTCTGGGAATTGGGGCGGGAGGCACTGGGGGATGGGGAGGGAGGGGGTGGGGAGGGGGAGCAGGGGGTACGGGGGGAGGAGGAGGGAGGGAGGGAACTGGTGTACCTAATAAGTTTGTATGAGCTGAAATAATAATAAAAAATGTATTCATAATAAAAAAAAAGAAAATGGGGCCATGAAAAGCTTGGAGTTCTGATGTTGTGAAGGATGTAGAGAGAAGGACGCTGGACCACTGTTCAGATGGATGTACTGGGAGATTGGCTGGGAGGAGCTCCCTGGTCATGCTTAACCAATCTTGATCCCACCCGCTGTCCCTCAAGCCATCTCCATAAGCTATGCCCACCCTTCTGATTATGTGGTTTTTTATATATATGACAATATTCCCAAGCTCTAGGACTAGTGTCTTCAAGTTTTCCATCTCTGCCCCATGAAGACTGTCTCACAAAATAGGCTTTGTGTGGATTGATGAATGAGTTGAGATATTAGTTAGCAAATTACATGGAGAGCTTAGAACTCACTAGCAGGGTGTCCAAAAATAGACACATGAATAGGAAACAGATTGAAAAGTACACATTTGAGAATAAACAAAAGGAGAAAATAAGTGCAGTTGAATTCTGTGAAATTGTTTACTTTGATGATCAACAAACATGTTTAGTAAATGGCCAGACTCCTCAGCCCAAAGACATGTTGCAGCGACCCTAGTCACTGAAGCCTAAGAACAAATACACAAGTGGATGAGAGATGCCTATTGTCCCAAGAAATTTAATATGTGTTGCAATTTGTCTGCATGGTTGCTGATAAATGACCATCAAACGGCTTAAGGGAACAAGGGGTTTATTTTCTTACAATAGCCCAGTTACAGTTCTCAGTCCAGCTTGACAGGAGAGCATGCACCAACACCAGGGCCAAGGAACGGGCCACACCATCTCTACATAAGGGCTTATAGAGGGACGATCCTTACTTGTCAGACCAGCATGTCTTTGAGAAATAGGTGACCAGGTTGTGAAGGTAAGGGGCCACAATGTGAAGCCAGGTGGTCTTTCTGATGCCGATTCTCCTCGATCATCATTTTGTCAATTCTCCCTTTAAACTACAAAATTTCTTATCTCTTCTGTGCACATGATATAGACAAATGAATTCCAGTTTCACAATGTTTGCAAAGTCCATAAAACTTGCCAACTTGTGGGACAGGTGTTAAAGATTGAAATTTTTTTTGTATGATTTGTTTAATTGTTGCTTGCTAATATCAGATGCCAAATTCTCAAGTGCACTGCTTGGTAATTGTGTAGTTTTTTCTATTTCACTAGAATTGCTAAGGTACTTTCTACCAATGCTGTCTCTCCCTTGGTCCTGTCGGTCCTTCGTAAACAATCACAGGTGTGGATTTTGTTCTGTCTGTGTGCTAGAGCTGCTGCCGTCTGTCTCCCTGCCGAGAAGTTTCCCCATTAGGCCGTTGCCCACTGCCCCTACTGCTGCTATGACTGCCAATTTGCAGCAACACAGCTTTCCATTACCAGCTGTTTCAGATGGTCTGATTTACTGTGTCCTTGAGCTACGGCTTCCTTGTGTTTGGGTCAAAATATTCTCCCATTCTCACAGGATCAGCAAAATAAACAGAATGTTATTTGTGTGTGTTTTTAGGTGGATTTAAAAGCAAAGATGTGAACATATTATAAGTAACACTCAAGTGTAATTTTTTTAAACCTTGCCTCCGAATTATTCCCTAGAACTTCCAAATTAACCAATAATAGTATCTCTTGTGTTAAAATCACACCTCTAGGAAAAAATGTTACAATCAGGAGTTTTTTTTCCATTTACTCTGCAAATAATAACAGCAATATTGGGGGAAAATGCTTGAGGAAACGAACAGATATGACAAGTAATTACAAACTTCTCTTGTCATGAGCCACTCTTTGTGCTTTTCCAGAAGTAGGTACCTACACCATTTAGTAATAGAGATTCATTTCTAGAGATTTCTCCTCATCTTCCACACTGTTACTACAAGAAATTGACATTTGACATGATCAGCCTACTGCCTACCACCATCCTTTTCTGAAAATAATGATGTAAGAAAATATTTCGCTAATTTTACAGAATCTCCACTTTTCAACATTTAGCATGGGTCTCAGTGTTAGAAATCAAAGTGAAGGCTATTCTGGCAGAAAGTTGGGATTGAGGATCCTACAATTGCACCCAAATGACGTAGTTGTTTCTCAACTTGTCTTGGCAGGAATTGAAACCAACCAGAGTCAAGGTGTTCATCCTCCCCACTAGTATCGAAGCTCCACCGCTCCTTCATCCTCTGACTCAGTGGACTACACACTGCAGAGACCCTCTCAGATCCTCGACCTGTGGTGCAGCATCTCCTCCTCCTCCTCCTCCTCCTCCTCCCTCTACTTCTCTGCTCCCTGGTGAGACCTTTGGCAATTCTTACCTATGTGGACAGTGGACAGTAAAAACATCTGTCCCCCAGATGTGTTCCAGATGGGATGAAGCCCATCCTTTGTGGGCAGAATCATGGTGCCATCCATAGCAGCCACCACTCACAGGCACTTGTATGAACTCATCATCTAACTCAGACACACACACACATGTCTCAACAAGTGTCACACTTTGTCTTCACTTGGAAAAACTCAGGCTGTCAGACTTGTGGAATCAAAGCCAGGTATCCCTATCATGCATGTGACCTCATTGTGTCATTCCACTCTTAATTCCTATTCTACACATGCAATGTGATCGTCATAGCTCAGGTCTTGTTCCACCTCTTACCTGGAAGGATAAATGAAATTATATGACAGATTTATTAATACTCCATCTAATAGCAGACGACTAGAACATCAAATAAAATAAAGGATGGTTTCAACTATATGGAAAATGGATTGGTACCAAGTTGGCAAAAGCAAGAAATCCATCATAGTTTCTCTGAGTAATCAACTATAAAATATTTGATCAGAAATGATTTCAAATTCTGTTGAGTAGACAGATTCTAAAGTCGCTTTTCCTGTGGGAGGAAGTATCGCTAACTGATAAAGATTTTAGCCTGAGAAATCAGGCACCAAAGTACAGGTACCAAACTATAGCGAGTCTAAGTAGAGTGAAGTGGATCAAAACAGAATAGAATTCAATCTGGATATTCACATCAAGTGATAGCTAAATTCTCAGTCAAACTGTCACCTAACTCACCTTCACTTAGAGAACAGATGTCCACCAAAATGCTAGTGTTAGGAAGAGTATGTTGCCCACCTCTTGTAGCCTTAAGAATTGTTCTATTAGAAAAAGTAATCTACAGCAGATTAGAGAATTAAAAGTGAAGAAATGAAAGTTGGATAAGGCAAGAACTCTGGGTGCTGTGAGTCTCCCAAATTAAAGTCACTCTGGATAATAAAACATTTGTTTGCAAACTCTTCACTAAGTGGAAGATATTGGCAAGTGGAGCTCAGGAGGTGGCTCAGATGGCAGATTGATAACTGGTCCTTTCTCCTGACCTGTATTTTATGGTGTTTGCCAGCACAGATGGAAATGAGAGAAGGCCTTCATTAGAAATCATTCTCAGATTTTCTTAGTGAGAGGCCAGTGAGCTACACAGGGGACTAAGGTCATGACTAGACAAAATTGAAGATTAGAATAAAGTAAAAACTGCCAGAGAGAAAAAAAATTCAGAAAGAAGTAGAATGAGAGAGAGAGAGAGAGAGAGAGAGAGAGAGAGAGAGAGAGAGGAGAAAAAGAACAAGAGGAAAAATATTCTAGAGGGATGCTACATGTTAGAGGGAGAGGTGTACTCAAGAATGTCTAAAGAACTAGCCATCCATCTCCAAGTCAGTCATGTATCCTATTATTTCACTCATTCATGATTGCTTTTATGTCTGCTTTTTCCCCATGGAGAACATTTCTTTAGCCACAATCATGATCTGGAATCCTGGGAAAATTCAAAGAACCAAGGAAGAAGGCAGGAATTAAGCTAATATAGAACTTCCTGAGGGCAAATCTCCTATATTCCCAGTGACTGACCAAAGAACTTAGTCCATGTAACTGGGGGGAGTTTTAACTTATAGTCCATCCTTCAAGCAAGATGTGACAGACAGACTGTAGGTAATAGTGGTGCATTTCCACTTCTTACTGTAAGTGTGAAGCTAGGTGCAGTTTATAATTCCAAATTCGGAATGCTGAGGGCTGTTAGCTCTTCACGCCACTGGCTCAGGAACAGCTGTGATGGTCGTTACCATCTGTCATGCAGAGACCACGATTTAGAATGTAGGTGGAAAGCTGGAGAAAGGCTGGGTGATCACTCCTGAGTAGCAAGTCTAGTCCTTAAGCCCATTCCATGAGAGAAGTTTTAGATTTCGGAGCTGCCAAATGGTATCCTGAATGAGTGGCTCTCCCTACAATCATGTCACTTGTTTCCTAGCTAACAGTAATAGGATTCCATTTAAAGTGGCCATATGCCCAGCTCCTGAGGTGAATGGTGATTAATCTCTCTGGATAAATCATGGCACTCCCATAGCTTCGTGCAAGACACTCACTTTTCTAGTCAACCTTGCAGTTTCTTGGAGACAAGTGAGACCTACCAAGGGAAAATCCCAGTATGGAAAAAGGCAGAGTTTTCTTATCTGATAAAGGAGTTGCCTTTCTTCTTTACTTGGGCAAAGGTCATTTGGTGACAGAAACCAAACCAAGTCACCAACTTTCACCTGCTGAGAAATGTGGAGAGAAGGGAAATAGTGCAGTATATAGAACATATTTGGTATGCAAAATGTATGTCAACTTTATAAGGTTTGCTATCATCATTGGGACTATGAATCTGGGTGATGCATAAAGGAAATTCATAAACACAGAGTAGAATATGAGAAAATATATCACATCAAAAGAAGAGAGGAAAATTATGATCAATTCTCACACTTGTTGGCTCTTAAAACTGTTAACCTCATTACTTTCAATTGTAGCTATATTACCTTCTGGTTTATGTTGGCTCTAAGTTTACATAATATGGAGGACTGCTCATGAGTGTGCAAGTGGCAAAAATATATTAATCAGCCAATTCATAATAGTATCAATTTTATTAGTTATATTAATTGAGTATTTGCTGAACAACTGCTAGTAGTCAGTAGGACAGAGATGTTAGGAGAAGTTATCAAATCCGTCATGAAGGATACTGTACCTTTACCTTAATTTCCTTAAAAGCATCTTCCCACAAACTGATTTTGCCTCTCTTTTCACACCATAGAGTTCCACATCCTGCTGAGCCTTTTCTCCCCCATCAATGTGTTTTGCGTGCCAAGGCCAGATGCGACAGCTGTTTCTTTTCATTGATATCTCGGATATATTCTAATATATTTTTGATTTTGCTATGCTTACTCTGCTTAATATAAGGCTCTGTCATTTTTATTCAACAGACTATGTCTTCTCTAATTCAAATTCCCAGGAGCATTGACTTAGTTATTCCTCCCTCCTCGTTGGTTTCCATGACACCACACTAAATTGGAGTTTTTCTTTTTCTTCTCCATCTCTGACCTTTCATTCTTGTTGCCTTTTTTTGCAAAGTATTTCCTAGATCTATCCTAAATGTTAAATGTACTCAAAGATCTGGCCCTTACTTCCTTCTCTGTAGACGATCTGCTCATGAACGATCTCACTCCATCCAATCTAAAATAAAACGTTTATTCTAAGAATCAAACATTTATATACCAGCACTCATCTCTACTGTGAAATCCAGTATCTGAAATGCCCAATTTCCAACTTACAATCTGTACTCAGATGTCTAAAAAATACCCTAACTCTAGCACATCCAAAACGGAATTCCTGGTTTTTAAGTCCCTTCTAGATCTTCTCTCAGTCCATTCTTTCCCACATCGGCAAGCATCGTTATGGACCTGGAAAGTATCATTGTCTCCTCTCTGTCCTTCTTCCTCTACACTAAACTCACTGATGCAAGAGATTCTGAATTTACTTCTTTCCCTCTTCTTTCTTCCAATCCCAGCACTATCTGCCTAAATCACTGGCTTAACCACACTCCTTGAGGGAAGAGACCTGTCTCTATTTTTCTGTACACTTCCTAGTTAGTCAAGTAAGTATTCAGTAAATCAGTAAATGGATTTATGAGGACTTCCTCAGAATAGGCACTTGCTTTTTCATTCTTATTGGTTTTAAGATTAATTGGGAAATACATTTTGAAGCTCATTCTCCATTTGTTCAATCAAGAAATATTTACTGTGCCAAGAATTTTTGCCATACAAAGAAAAATGAGACAGCAGATCCATTATCATGTGGCAAAGAATGGCATGAAAATGAATAAGTATAATTTAACTTTGTGTCATTCAAACTACAAGGAGACCTAGGAATGTTGCTTTTGTAAAAAGGCCAGGAGTGGAGAGAAATAAAGCCAGGGGTGAATACACAGGGAAAATGATACTTTTTTCTATACCAATGAGTTGGATGTTGAGTTCTGTAAATTAAACAAGGAAAAATGGTTTTATTTAATTTCTCCATCCAATATGAGAATTCTCCCAAACAATCACAAATTATTTTCTGTGTTATTAAACCTCGAAAGTCAAGTTTTACTACCTCTAAGTATCTCCTAGTCTTGGTATCACACAATTCTATGTTATCGTCATTCAGAGTAACAGATTACATAAGACTGCAGTGAAATAGATGGTCCTGGGTTTCCCTTCCCCTCACAGCTGCCTCTGTAGTCTCTGCCAGCATCTGCCACACCCTCTGCATCACCAAGTTCTTCTGGGACCCTCCCCGTGACACTCTGATATCTGATACCAAGGACATCAGGCTCATGTTCTACCAACTGACTGGCCTCTCCCAGGCCCTCACACACAGCTCACCCATCCCACCCTCTTTGTTACTGAACACTACCAAATCCTCCAGTTTAAGTGGCTCTCTCCTCCTCCATGCCTTTGCCCCCCAGCCATTCTTGCCCATTGTGAGTTCATCCTTTTTCACCACCCACAAGTATGAACTCTACTTACTGTTTGTATCTTTATACAAATCCCCTGAAATTTGTGCTTAAATTTCCAAATCTCTGAGTGTTTAATATCTTTCTAACAATATTACTATGTTTTAAAATACAGTAATCCTGTGTCCCATTTCTTATCTATGCATAACCCATATAATGACAGTATCAGCACAAGAAATATTCAATTCCTACATCACAGCATGTACCTACAACAAATGTCTATTGACATAGTGTCAGGAGAGCGTCATACACAGGAAACCTGTGACTGGGTCCTTCCACATCTATTCTCAAGACTGTTTTACGACTAGACAGTCTTGAGTGCCAATATGTCACACTTTGAGAACACTAATAGGTATGAATATTCTCAAGAGAAATGAGCATTTCTAAATGAATATATAACTAATTCTCTTACTGAATAATTATATCTACAAAGATCTATAGACAAAACAGATAAGTTATGTTTATTAGCAAACGTATGTGCAATTAAGCTACTTTGTCATTGAATGAGGAGTTTGATTACTAAATCACAAAAAATAATTATTTGGATTTTTAATCTGTAAAAGGCAGCTTTCCATCAGCCCCATCAGCTGTATCATGTTCACTACTGATGTCACCTATTTAGATTTGAGATAGGTCGGATGCAACTCCACATAATTTTCTCTGCACTTACTGGTGGAAAGAGATCTTCAGGATGCTGCCTCCAGGTTCCTCTTTCATTCCTGTCTCCTCACCCTTCCTCTGTCTCTTCTGTCTAATCATCTCTCTCTTTCCCTCGGGTTTTCCTTTCTTTGCTTTGCTGTTTTCTTGCTTGTTTTCTTTCATTCCTTTAGACATGTCTGGAAATATATCCCAGGCAGGCTTCGAACTCCCCATCAGGCCCCAGCATACTCTCTTAGTTCTCCAAGTGCTGGGATTATAAATACAGGTCATTACACACAGCTGCCTCTAGTTATGCTTCTCACTGCATATCTGAGCATGCTTCTCCACTGCCAGCTGCTCATGAAGTTTAAGTCTGAGGTGTTTAAGACGGTGACCAGTGGTCTCTAAGACACATTTTAAGATGATGGGCACTTGTCCCAGAGTACATTTTTAAGATGGAGGTCCGCGGTCTCCAGTACACACTTTTCAGAGAGTGGACAATGTTCTTCGAGATGTACTTGTTAAGATGATGGCCCACTGGTGTCTGAGATGCCAATCATCTCCAAGAGGCACTTTTATGTGTTTTACATCTTTCTCCTCTTTCCTTCTCACTTCACACCAGCAACCCTGAACTTCTCTCAGCTCTTTGAAGACACCCGCCTCTGTCCAGCTGCCAGACTTTCCCTCATGAGACAACCACTTTGTGGAATTCTTTCCCCGTTCTTCATGGCCTAACTCTTGACTTGTCTTCCGATTAAATTCTACTTAGAGAGGAAACTTTGGACTGTTTTTCCTTGGTACCGTTTCTTACAACATTCATCTCGTAATACCCTTGAAAAAAATTCTTTGTCTTCCTAAGGTAACTTCATGTACGTGCTTCATGATGAAACAGACTATATCTGTCTTAGCGATTGTTGCACCTCAAAAAATGGAACAGTGTCTGACACATTGTTGATGCTCAAAATATAGTTGAATTAATATATCACAGTAGACACCAGAGTTAGAAAGACTAGGCTATTGTCACACTTTGCTTACTAAGGGCATGAACAAATGACTTCAACTCACTGAGCCTCAGTTTACTGATCTTTAGAATAAATGTTATCACTGCCAAACACTGATACTGAGGGAATTAAATTACGGAGTCAGACTAAGAGTTTGAAAGTGAAAAAATTCACGAAAATTAGCTGGTTTTGATTGAATAAGCATAGTTATAAAGTTATTAAGTTATGCAAAACCACTACTTCTATGGCTCCTGATACATTTGAAAGTTTCACATGTTTTATTTTGCATAGTCCATTCATCATACTACAAGTAACAAGGCCAACCAGCTTGGAGTTGAGGCCAATGAAGTAATACAGCTGGAACTCACACTTAGCAGTTTTTCCTCAAGCCTCAAGCCTTCTGTTACAGTCCATTTCATCTGTTTCTTAAACAATAGTTTAGTTTCCCAAGAGACAAAATAATTCAGCCCAAGAGTCCAGTTGTAGATGCTAATAAAGAAGGAAATTTTCTATCTGAATCATTGATCAAACTTAATGCTAAATTAAACTATATATATTACCCTTACCGTGGCCAGGATTGAACCCACTCCATTGAACTCCCAACTGTGCACTTTTGACCATGAATTCGAATGACTATCTCTCAGAAGCTATAATGAGAAGCAGTATTAAAACATTTATATATTTTTAAAAATATGTCTATTACAGAAGCACATTATCTTTTCTTTATTCATTTTGTTTATCATATGGGATGTTAGTGAAATAGCCAGAAAACAAAGCTCTTTGTCACTGTAGTGGATACCCACAAGGGTAGAGACTGCATCACACTAAGCATCTGACTGTCTGGCAGGCCAGATTCTGGATTAAGATCAAGATTATCATCGGGGGCTGAAAGAATGTAGAATTGGAGGAAGATTTCCTTCTAGAAGTTCCATGAAAGAGCCCATTTCTACTTCTGCAGAGTCTAAAGCCACCTATGATCCTTTGTCTTTGGACTCTTCTTCCATCTTCAATGTCAATGACTCAACATTACTTTCACCATTTTCTTCCAATAAAATCTTTGTCTTACTAGAGAAGGAAAGTGTCACCACTATTTATAACTTAGGTGGTGAGAGAGGGCTCACCTGATCATTGGACCTACCCCTCCGTGGAGGTCTTTAATCATATTTGTGCATTCTTCACCCAACATAGGTACCTATTTGCAGAGAGAAAGTATGTGGCTGTCTTTGGCTCCTTGCTCTGCCTACCACACCAAAGCAATGGCTTTCCTGAGAGAGTGCTCATCTGCCTCTCTGGAAGGAGGGATAATACCCAGCAATTTTCAAATATCATGAACTGAAATAAGTTCCCAGAAAAGAGGGGGAAAGGGAAGCAGGGAAGGAAATGTGGTCACTGCTGGACACATATGCACAAATCTGGACTCGGCAACTCTTAACACCTAGGTAACAGCTGGAGCATCCCAAGAGTATCCTGATATGCAGTACTTAAAGCACTGCATTGAAAGAAGTTCCACATGAAACTCCAGATAACTCCTCCTTGGAACTTCTACAGACAGAGCTTCCGGATACTTGTATATTCCTGATTTTTGATGCCATTCTGATATCTCTGTTGCTGCTGCTTCTCTCTGCTACTTGTAATTCGCTCTTATTTTTGCTTGTTATATACTTAGTAAACTCACTCATTCAAAACCGAACAATAACACTACATTTAAAGAATGAACCAAAATTATCAATTTGTTTATTTTCATGCTTCATATTCAATCACACTACTTTCTTTCCAGTTTGATATGGAAGGTGTAGTAGCCTTCTACATACACATGGGAGACAGTTGTGAAGGACGGAAAGAAGAAAAGCTTTGTAGGCACATGGGCATGAATCTAAATACAATCTCTAAAGATTTCCACTCTTGTTGTATGACCTGGGCAAGACTTCTTACCCTTCCTGAGTCTCAGCCTTAGTATCTGTGGGACAGAGATGATTTCTATCCATAGAATGTAATTGTTGGGGCTCAGGGGCACTTACATGTACACATTCTAAAGCAAAGATACCTCTTGGGGCAAAATCAATATGAATTCATCTCCCAGATGACTGCTTACATAGGTTGAAGGTATAATAAAAGTAACAAGAATGATGTCAAGATTGTTATCTTCATTTTTGGGTATTTTTTCTTTCTCCCACTCAGTACATGGAAAAGTATCTAATCTGTGTGTGTGTGTGTGTGTGTGTGTGTATTCATACATATTTATTATTTGAACAATGTTGAAGTTTTCTTTTCTGTTTTGATTCATTGAATGAAGGATAAAACTCTGGTTTGGTTTAGCAATCAATTCCAGTCATCTTGGGTTAGCAAGACCTAATTCCATAAAATACCCTCCAGAGCTTTTGGGCACTGATGAACACCTTCACAACATGCACATCGAGGCTTCAAAGCTGAAAACTGCTTTTGCATGTGATTCATGGTGCATTATTAACATACAAAATAGATTAAACTCCAGAAAACCACACAATTCATCACATTTCATGTAAAAATCCCTTTAATAAAAGCGCAGGTGACAGCCAGATGAATATTCTCCAGAAACCTTCATCATGCAATATTCTGAAACCAAAGAACAAGCTATTTCCCTCACCACTTCATGAGTCAAATTTCTCAGGAAAATGACAATTTAAGACTTTGCAGCAAACTAATCAATATTTAAGAAATTTAGTTGTTGTTTTGTAGTTGTGAGCCATTCATGAAAGAAAAATACACCAGAATGCCACTTGTAGCACTAACCATCTGAGATAATCTTCTAATTAAAGTTTATGAATACTTAACATGCTTTTCAACTTCTTATCCTTTCTTCTAGAAACCTTCTGCTTCCTCTACTTCCCAAAAGCATTAAAGGTGTTGAATGGAAGGTTCTCTCACAGTTTGCCCCTTCCTGCTGTCTCAAAGAAAGCCTCAGTGAGCCATGGACCTTTTTGAGCTGGAGCTGACTAGCACTTACTGGGTGTTAGACATATGGAGACACTGGAAGCCCAAATAGGACGGTATGTAAAAACAGCAGAATCCCTGCCCAGAACAACTCAGACTCAGAGAACACAGACATATTAATAATATAGTTTGTGAATACATAGTTAAATAGATTAATAAGGTCACTGTCAGGAAAAGCCCCTAAGTATAGAGACATCTGATCCTGTTCACTATCAGTTTCCTTTCTGCCCAATGGCATTTGGACTAGTTTGCAGTGTTGGACATGTGTTCCCTGTTGTGGAGGGGGGCTTGGAGGGTTAATTGGTGGGTGGTGGTTTGCCTGTAGGCTAATCCCACTCTCTACTGCATCCTATTCCAATTCCTTCTCCTTTAAGCCTTTTTTTTATATTAAAGACTTTTCTTAACAGTGTGGTTTAGTCTTTGGAAAGGAAAGCTCAGACAGGACACGGACTAGTGCAGTGGAAGGGCAGTGAATTAGACAATAACAGCAAACCTGAATGCACAGTACCAGCGACCCTACAATGTTCACCCGTAATCAGGTCAGTCAAATCTCTCCCCATTCTAAGGCTTAGGGAATGTTATGGAAGAAGGATTCGTAAAACTTTAAGAGCCTAAAGATGTCCACCACTAGAAAAGACACTCCATTCAAGACAGGGCTGATGTAGCCAGTAACTCTCTGCAATGAAACTTGACCTTATCAAACCTGATGACAATACCAACACGCACCTATAGACAAGTGAGGATCTCAGAAGAAATAATCTCAAGCAGTAGGAACTTTGGGAGGTAGGGTTAGAAGGGTTAAGGGGAGTGTCCCTATCAAGGGGTCTGCCCAAGGAAGAGCTGCATGGTCTTCCACAGAAGCCTGAACCTCCACTGGAGCAGATGATCCAGAGCGAACCCTGGGACATACAGAAGCTGAGGGCCAGTAGGTTGGGAAGGATAGATTTGGATCCACAAAGGTAGGAGAGGGAGAGAGGAAAATGTAGGGGAAAGGGAAGGAAGAGAGGCAGGGAGGAGGAGAAAGGGGGGTTATGTGTACCTACTCATGAAGCTTGTAAAACTGGTAAAATAAAAAATAAAATCAATAAAAGCCTAGGGAAAATAATGCATCGTGTGAATACTATTCAGAATTAAGGAAAAGTCAACTATACATCCATGTAGCTGGTTCTTAGAACCAGCTGTAAAATCTCTAGCTGTAAAATCTCATCTCTCTCTCTCTCTCTCTCTTTCTCTCTCTCTCTCTCTCTCTGTGTGTGTGTGTGTGTGTGTGTGTGTGTGTGTGTGTGTGTAGGATGTGCAGGAGAGGGTACCCAAGTGTATGTACCTATTGAAGCCCAACGATGACATTGGAAATCATTCTGGATTGCTGTGTCCTTACTGCTTTTGCTCTGGGGTTTCCCAGGCTCTGCCATCCAGGGTCAGAATTGCAGGCAGCTACCATTATTTGCAGAGCAATTTTACAAAGGATCTGGGGATTCAAACTCAGGTCATTTTGCTTGTGAGGCAACGTGTTTAGTCCCTGAGCTGTCTTTCATGTCCTGGATAAGTCTTAAAATACAGCCTTTGTATGAATTTAAAATCACACACATGAGACAGATGTGGTAGTGTGTGTCTGTCATTCCAGGCTGCAGAAGGAGAGGCAGGAAGATCAGTCTTCCAGAGCAGCCTTATTTATCTAGTGAGTGCTGCAGCTGCAGGGGAAAGGAGACAGAAAATGGAATGAAGCAGGCAATGATGTGCATGCTAACTTACAGCTTTATTTGTTTTGTGTAAAACACATGCAGATGTGTTCAAATGTCGCTGACCAGCATTCTGGACTGAGGAATTCCCAAGTGCTTATTATTCTCCACATTCCTGAGTTATAAGCAGTCACAAGTATATATAGTGTAGTAGACAATTAGCTGCAGGGTGGCACCCTAGTACTCTCCATGGCAGATACAATACAACGGTAATACAGAAGCATGTGTCAGTTGCTTGGCCATGCCCTCATCAGGAGCAGTGCCTATGCAGGTGTCCAAATGAACCCACCAATGGTCACCCTTACATACAAGTACTGCTCCACACTCCTCATCCCTACACAACAGCATTGCATAGCAGCACCATCTACACACGCTTTGCTTTCTTGTTCACACCCAGTCCCACTGTAGACAGGCTATGCCCCACCTAAACTGCTGCCAACTCCTAACTGCCACATGCTTTCCATTCATATCTTACTCACCATGCAAGGCACTTAAGGTAATTGGCCAAACCCTAGAAAAGTTCCCTTGCTTGGCATTTACAGCACTACTCTCGGCCATCACCCCCCCCCCGCACATCCATATTCCATCTATGACTCTTTGTGAGCACTCTCCTTGGTGCGGCCACACTAACAGTTCATTCCAAGCTCTGCTTTCTCTCCCAGGTGACCTCATTGGTCCTCGTGGGTATACCTGCTGTCTTCCGGCTCTTAAATCAGAATTTCCAGGTCGTTCTAAAACCAAACTACATACCTTCAACTATCAACAGTCTATCTTCTGTCTTCTATCAGCATATCAACTTTTCTATGCACCAAAGCAGCCATCTCAAAGATTCTCCCAAAGGCTAGTAATGGACATGTAGACATCTCTGCAGCTTCTCGTGTTCTTCTTATTCTACTACTTGCTATCTTAATAATTATGCCTCTTCCCACGTTTCTTGAACCAACCATCTGCTGGGTACTAATAGGGTTATAATTCTGGACTCCCATCCGGCCGTGTTGCTCCAGTCAGTCTTCTGGCCTACTATGAACTCTCCATTACTTCCGTCTTTAGCTTTGCACCATTCAACAGAACACAGATTTAATGCTAAACATCTTCACCATAAATGCAAACGTCTAAAACAACTTACCACCATCTTGGTTCGGGACATACTATGCTGCCATTAATATTTATACCATGCAGACTTTCTTGGAAAAAATCTTTCTTTTACTTCCCCTAAATACCTTTCTGTCTAACTTCAAGGTATATTTTTAAGACTGAGGTGAGACATCATTTCCATCTGTAATGTTTCCTTAGAGGTCTGAGGCAGATAGTTATTTCTATGCCTTTGTTCCTGTATGATTTAACACAGGTCTGTATTGTTGCCAGTCACACTGGTCAGAGAGTTCTTTACACATAAGTCCCTCTATCTCGATGGACTACAGGAAGAGATGTTTATGGTAGAGTAGAAATTCAACAAACATTTGACAGTATATGAAAAGCGGGTCATGCTCTAGGCTTATATAACACATGGTGAAGGATTCAGACAATCTGAAGACTCATGGAGTCTAATTTCAGAGGATTCAATTGTGATCAGCAATTTTCAGTCAAGTTTCAAAAATGTTCATTTAAATCAGTGAGGCCATTATGAAATCAGAGTGTTCACACACATTACAGGACTGGTGTTTGCAAGTCACCGAGCTAATCATCTCTAACTGGAGCCCATTTTTCACTTTTGAGAACCAGGCATGCAAATATGCAATTACTGAAGCAGCCTAAAATACTTAAAGCACAATCCTGTTGATTAAAACTAGCCTTTCTGATGGAAGTTTACAGAAGCTTTTTCACCAGAGAGTCTGCAATTGTACATGGTTACTTGAGAGACAACTATGAGCAAAGATCCCATATATCAGCAGATGCCCAAGCCACATAGCATGAACTCAATAAACAGAATAATGACAAATAAGCTTGTTAAGGTTGAGTCAGAAAATGTCCACACGACCACTGATCCTCTATATCATATGATTTAAAAAAGTCAATGTGGCACTAAAATGTGTCTGTCTCAAGTAATCATCAAGTATTTGTAGACGGAATGATTGAAGCTTTGCTAGGACCAACTGAAAGAATGAGAAGCTCACAATGCACATACAATATTCCAGAAACAAAGCAAGATAAATTAGAGTGCAAACAACGTGGAGGAGAGTTTGACTGGCTACAGCTGTGGTGATTTGCTGCACTTCAGAAGAATGAACCCAAGGCACCAGTGGTAGTTCCTGTCTTTTAATGCCTGGCATGTATGCAAGCAAAAAGTATGTATATGGAAGTTAGTGGATGATAAAGCTGCATATTGCCTGCTTCCCTTGTTCTAAAGTTATGTATCAGTTCTTTTTTCTTTATACTAATAAAGGATGAACAGGAATGCCTGCACAGAAGTGCCTGATAGGGACCCAATCTTTGTATCAATCAACAAAATAAGTTTTTATTCAGAAATGCAGGTAAGGATGAAGTAAACCAGTTGTGGTTTCCTAAGCCAGCTGGAGTAACCACTGGGTATGATGCATGCGACTACAGGAACACATATTCCTATTTCTAACATGTCTATACATAAGAAAGAAAGGTAAGCTGTATCATATATACTTCTAAACAACCTAAAACCTGAGAGTGCTTTCTCTGTATTTAACAGGAATGGCACATGATCAAAATATCTAGGAAACTACTGATCAGCAAGCAGTAAGTTCTAGACAACAGATCAAAGTGTGATTTCAAGGCAAGGTCGCCAAAAGCATAAATCAAAAGAAAACAAAATGTGAAATTAGACAGGCTAGCAGATGACTCAAGATCTCCCAGAGGTGAGCAGAACAAAGCCATTGGTCTGAAGTTTACAGACAACAGACAGCATGTTATGCTCCTGGCCAACTGTAGGGACAAAGGACAGGTGACTTTTGATTATTTAGATCTGCTGCTCTAAGGGTCTGATGGCATCTCATTGCTTATAGGATAGGTCCAAAACCTTAATAAAGGTCACACTCCTATTTCTGTGCACCCCAGTGGCCTCTCCAGAACCATTTTTGGTGTTTCCTTCCATTCCTAACCTTCCCTGCAATCCCCTTCTTTTAACTTTTTAACTTTCTAACTTTACTATGTATGTTCTTTACTTTTTTCTCATTTGTCTCTAAGTAGAATTCAAGCATCAAATTAATTTCTACTCCCTTTAGGACTTATTTTCACAATGTTCAATTTATAATAAGTGCTCTATAGATGAGTTAAAGCAGTGAAGATAAGCAAATATTTCCTGAAGACCAGGGTGGGAAGGAATTTGTCCCTGGACTGTCTGAGAGTTTGTTTGCTCCATTTGATGATGAAACCTATTATCTAACAGATTAAGCAATATGTGAATTTTTTATCAGAACATTTAAAGATACTTCATTTTCTCTGGTCAACAAATATTTGAATGTTCCTATGGGTCTTATATATATTCACAGTCTCGTTATTCTGGGTGAGCACATACCAGACAATTAATTAAAGCTGCATTCATTAAGGAACAATATTAAAAGAATGCAGGAAGGAGGATGGCTAGAGTTCATTGCTTGCAGTAATGTTATACATTCTCAGTTGGGTAGTCTCAGCAAGATTGCCTGTGCCCAGTGTCTGTAGGGGGTAGATAGAGAAGCAGATGTCAGACCAAGCAGGGATGGGAGAAGAGGGAAGACAGCCATGCAAATGGAGTATTCCAGATGAACATGATGGCTTAGCAGAGAACGGCATGCACCCTCCAAAAACTGATCTGTGTACTACTCTGACTGCCCTGGAGTCTCCTGATCCTAGTTTGCCCACAGGAGCCATTCCCATCAGCCCTTTGACTCAACTTCAAGATTACTTTCGTTATCATTCAAACCCTTTTACAATAAGTGACTCCTTTCATGCAGAAATCACTTGCGGAAGGCACCTATTTTGCATCTTTCCCATAACTGTGCTGCAAAAAGCCCACTAGAAGGTTCTCAGATTATTGGTCACCTATGCAAGGCCCAACTTGAACCTCCTGGCAAAATAGTTCAACTTCAGCCCACATAGTCTCCTTTCACTCTTCCTTGCCCCATCTAGGTATGAGAGATTGGAGGAAGAAATAAGAGTGCACACACTGGAACCAGAATAATGTCTCTGATATTGTTGCCTTGGTCAGTATCACAGCTCTTCCCATGTCTAATCATGATACTGGACACCGTGCTTCTGTGTGTGTGTGTGTGTATGTGTGTGTGTGTGTGTGTGTGTGTGTGTGTGTGTGTCTGTTTCTCTATCTCTGTGTGTCTCTCCCTTCCTCTATCTGTGCCTCTGTCTCTCTGCATCTCTCTATGTCTGTCTCTGTCTCTCTGTTTCTCTCCATGTGTCTCTGTGTCTCTATCTCTGTGTGTGATTTCTCTGTCTCTCTCTGTCTCTCTCTCTCTCTGCCTCCCTTGTTTCCCTTCTTTCTTTTCTCTGTTTTATGATGAGATGGCACTCTCCTATCATTATAGACAAAGTACATCACTCAGCCATTCAAGTTGAGAATGTTGCCAGTCCAGGGACACATCCTTTACTGTATCCTTCTTTAATCTCCCACATCATTTACCTCAACATCAAAAATCCTGTAAATATTAACAATAATGCTACAAAAATTTCCCATCCATGACTCTAAGAACTGGGCTATTCCTATCTGAAGTCTGGGTGAAGGGCTTGATGACCTTCCCTCCCAATGAGTCCCCTTCTGAAATCCTTTTTTATTCCAGAGCAAGACAAATTCTTCCTTGTTATCACTGTTAAAGTGCTATCATCTCTCTTTGTCTCACCCACTGCATAGAAATGACATTTCTTGGATTTTTTTTCCTAATGAAATGGTCAGCCTCACCATGTCCCACAGCCCTATCTACTTCGGTCAAATTACTGTCCTCATATATTCAATGCTTTCTTGCTACCGTTTTAACAACATTGGTGGTCCAAAGTGAAGCTCACAGCCTCTGCACGACTGTTCATCTGTTCTATGCATCTAATGTGCTTGGGCTCACTGGTTGAAATTCTCATTGCATTCCTAATGTATCACTCAAAGTCTTTTTCCCAACCAGCCATATGTGAGAAGAGAAAGTGTTTGCATCCCTGAGTATAAAGTGCAACTTTCAGTTTACAATAAGTGCTCTATAGATAAGTTGATGCAGTGAAAATAAGCAAGTATTTCCTGAAGACCAGGATGGAAAGGAATTTGTCTCTGGACTCCCTGAGAGCTTGTTTGCTCCATCTGATGATGAAAAAAATACCTGTTATCTAACAGATCAAGCAATACGTGAGTTTTTTAATCAGAACATTTAACGTTACTTCATTTTCTCTGGTCAACAAATATTTGATGATATTTCCTTGCTCTTGGTGCTAGAAGACCTGAGGTATTCCTTCCAGAGAGCAAACACTCCCTTCACAACCCATTCACTCCATACCCCACTGTTCCCAATGTCACCACTTTCCTGACCCCTGTCTTCACGTAATTACAGAAATGAGACCTACTCACATTTATCAGTTCTTACTGTGTGATAGGCACAGCACTAAGCATTTTGCATACACTAATTTAAGTGCATTATATACCCTGGCAAAATAAGTTACTTTTATTGATTTACAACTCAGTATACATTTGGGGACACATTTTAAGGCACATATTAGAAAATAAATATATTCCAAAGAAATCAAGATATCTGTGTGTGTGTGTGTGTGTGTGTGTGTGTGTGTGTGTGTGTGTGTGTGGCATTATGGTATTATAAACATATAAATGCACATTTTACTTTTAAATATATATAAAAGCTATGAATCAAAAGATAGTGAGAAGGAAGAATCAGAGAGATCAGAAAGGGTTGTTAACTAGGATGAAGTCAGAAAACCATAGAAGGAACATGTTAGTGAGGACATGAAGGAAGCCAGGAGACAGGCCAACAGAATGTATAAAGAAGAGTATTTCAAGTACTCATAAAGAAATGAAGCCATTCAGTAATAACCATGCTAGCTGAACCCCAGTTCTGTTTCAAGAACATGCTCCTCAGCCACCATTCTGCTCCCATCAGGCCTGCAGTACTTAGTATATTAACTTGCAGTGTATCGACTCCTCTTGAAATTCCTTTGCTCCCTAGCAATCAGCAGGTGTGGGCCTTCTGTATTCAGCCCCTGATCTTTGTAATGTCTCTCCACCATCCTCCCCAGTTCTTCACTGTTTTTTTAATCCAGCTCCCAATCTTATTCTTTATAGCTCTAACACATGGTTGTTATAACTGCTGCCTCGTTCCTGCTTGCAATCTTTTTTAACTCTCTATAACTGATTCACAAATCTGGGCCCCCGGTTTAGTTCGATACCCAACTTTTTGGGAGCACTACCATGTCTCCTCCATCTCTCAGAATGTCCATCACGGAACTGGGCAAACGGCAACCGTGGGCTTCTCTGAAACGAATTAAATTTGAACCTCCTTTGGTAGTTTTAACGTGGCTATTTCCTCAGCACCTCGAAAATCAATATTTCTAAAAATTTACACTTCATTTTCCCCTCCAAAACCTGTTCCTTGCTCCTCTTCATGTCACCATGTGAACCAGATCGCTGGTTCGGTCATTGGTTTTCTCTTGCCTACAGAACACAACAACCTTTCAATGGCATGACTGTCAATGATGTGTCCTATGCAACCATGAAAAAATAATTCATGTCAATATTCAGTTACTCTGTAAAATCCCACAAGCTCCCCACTCTCTCTAGAATCAAACCTCAGTCTTTTGCTCCAAATGGAACAGCCCAGTGCCCACTGGACATCTTTTACCTTTAATAAGTTCTTACATTTTGTAGAGCTAAAAAAGTGTCATTTCTTTCAAATACACCTTCTCTACTTCCCATTTACATACGTTTAGGCCACTCATCAACTACTCAAGCCAAAAAAGCAGAAGTTTGCTTAGGATCTCCTTTATTTGTCCCAGTGATAACCTATCATTTGACCATCCATGAATGGTGTTTTCTCTTCTGTTCGTGTCCTGCATATTCTTTCTTGGGCCATGATCAATGACTTGCTATGTCCTTCAAGATGTCCTTCCTCTATCAACTTCGCCCTCCCCACACCACTTCACTTGTCACGCCCCTTCCACTATCTTCCCAGGGTGAGAATCTGATTATCCTCTGGTCCTCATTCCAACACCTTCATTCACTGACTCTTTACTGACCCCCCAACCTACCATCTCACCCCTCCAATCTACCCCACACCTTAGTTGAGCCATGAAGAACTTTCCAGTTTCCTAATTGCATCACCCAGATCCCTTAGCCCAGTCTTAGCCACACACCCTGTTTCCTCAAACATCCATCTTCTTGCCTGCCACTTACAATGGAAAACTCAGCTCCTCCTGCAGTCCCGTATAATCTAGGTATCTTTCTTTGACTCCCTCCAGCCTACAGGATGTGACTAACAGCTATTTCCAAAGCACTCTGCACATAGGGCTATTGGTAGTGTTTATCATAGGGTTTTTCATGTTCCAATTTACATCCTTTATCTATCTCTGAAAGTATGTTCAGGGTTTCCTAGGATATTTTTAATCTCTGAATCCCAGAACTCTGACAACTGTAGTATTAACATCTAGATATGAGATGCTTATCAAAAGGAGTTTAGCATATGCTTCATGAAAAAAATAAAGACTTACACTAGGGTAAGTTCCCACTGATATCAAAGAAGAATACTATCATTAAGTCAACAGGTTAATGCTATTGTCTATAGATTTCTTTAGTGTTATAAGTGACTGTATGAAACCAGTACAACTTAATAATTAACCATGTATGTGATTGTGGTAGGTCTACTGTGTGCTCCTTTGGTATATTATTTTACAAAACCTACAATGGTAGGAAATAATATTCTCCTAAGATGATATTCAACTAATAACTTTGAATGTGAGATAAACTAACATGTCAACATGTTCTATATAATTGCTACAGAATGCAGATGACATCAACTTGTGAGGCTGTACTATTATGCATTTTCAAATAGCAAATGCTTCTGATATAACACATGATTGATAGATGTGTTTTAAATGAACGATTGTTGAATAACATTTTAAAAATATTCCTGAAACTATCAGAACTCAAACTGCCTAAGGCAAAAGTTATAACTGTCACTGTTGAGATCTGAAAATCTATTCTAAAGATATTTATGAAAAGTCACAATCTCCTGCTCATGGATGAAGAATAATAGGAGCTGTATTTTAAATTGCAATATTTCTAACAATTTATTTCTACAGTTCAATCTTCTCAGTGTGGTGTCTGCAGAATTCCATTGTTAGTGTTTAGTCAGAGAGATGAATAGTAATCCTGAAAGTATTAGGTTTTTGATGACTAATTTTCTTTTAGAAGCCACATTCACAATCTTAATTTAGATGGGAGGGTTTACGTAGATTAACAACAAAATCTGCACTTTGATTACATTAGAAATACTAGTATTTATTACCTCCCAGCTTCAAGGTTAATATGTATGGTCCTTTTGAACCTGATTGAACTATGTTTCCAGTATAAATGACATGTAATTTATTCACTTTCCAGTATGTGAAATTCCTTATTCTACATCTCTGAATATTGCTGAGTTTACTGCAGTACCCACTTTCTTCTTCCCATATTTCTATATGCCTCACAAAGAAATTATACTCACCTCCCACGATTTGTCTCCCCACAACCTTCAAATTAAGAGACTGCACCTGTGTTTCAAACCTGTGCCAACTCTCCCAGAGATCACAACATTAGCAGAAAATGAGAACAAAACCCAACCATGAACAGAAAGGAAGGGCAGCAAATTGTCATAATAAGGTGCATCACAATAAGAAGACTGTTGGCCTCCAATTAGATGAAGTCTGTGAGAGACTCAATAGGAAGGAAGGGGTGACTTAAAACTTGGAAAAGCTGATCAAATTGATTGATTTTCACAAGCAAGTATGGTATTTTCACAAGCACATAAGATATAATAATATACCTGATAAATGATTCATTCCATACAACTATTTAAAAATTAGAGTGACACCCTATCTAATTTAGAAAATCCTATGCTGATATGAAATGTCTCGGCTTTTACAGAAATATTTAAACCAGTAGTAAGAAAACTGAATGCTTTCAATTTCTTTGTCACTTTCTTTAAACAAATTATTACTCATTCCGAGTTTCCAAATCATATTTGTTGTATGAAAAAGTGCTTATTCATGTACTCCTAGAAGTATATATAAATTTTAAAGAAATATTTAAAATGAGATAATTCTGTAATGTCTTTTAGGTAGCAGACAAAAAAGCCATAATTGGAAAATAGAAGCAATAAGAAAAGGCAATAAGAAATTGGACAACACAACAGGTATAGACTTTTCATCTCAATTCTTCTGACAGCTTTATTTTGAAAGACCCAAAGAAAAAAAGGTCAAATTTAATATTGCTTTGGGCTTCCACTTGGAAAGGAATGGCTTCTCCCAATACAAAACACTATCCATTTTAACTCTTTTATGAGAATGGATATCTTAAAAGATATATTAGTCATTTCTTCCCCAGTTCCACTCACTATGAAAACTTAGTATTTATTCAGTGACTGTCATATGTATATATTAAAAATTATATGTATATGAAAAATTATATAGGAAAAAATCTTCCTTTAGAGCATATATCTTCACACTACATAGCTTCTTTGCAATTATTTGAAACATTGGTATGATTTCACCATCACCTACTAGAAATGACCATCACCATTATATGCTGAAAATCTAGAGATATATTTAGGGAAAGCATAGCATTACATGTTTTATCTGTCCTCACCTTTCTAAATTAAATAAAAATTTCTCTAAATCAGTCTGCTCTCCAAACTAGAGTTAAATGGTTTTCTCTTAAGACTTTATCTCATGGAGCTATACATGTTAGTCATACATTATTCTGTGCTTTTAGACTCCTTGAAGACAGGAAACAAAGAAGACCTGAGCATCACTTTGCCAAACAATGGAATAGGTTATCGTGTAAGTGTACATCTATATTCTAAACATAACTATAGTGCTTGCTACTTGTTTATACAACAGTCTTCTGGAGTACTAGTCCTATATACAACATAGAAAGATATTTGTTGCAGAAAACCTCTTAAGTCATTTCTCATAGTATTCTAATAAAAGTTTCTTTAAGCAGAAGACATTAAATACCAAAACTAAGTCCAGACACAAAAATCCATTCTGAAATGTAGATTGGTTTAACCGTTACATGTGCTATATTCCTGTGGTATTACTCTAAAAGACTTAAAGCCACCTATACTTTTCCTATGTGTGGAGGAGCAGACAGTAAACTGCTGTATCAGTCAAATTTTATTTTGATTCCTATGGGTGCTTCAACAATGTTATTTTTATATAAGTGCCTTACTCAGAGAGATTTCAAGATATTAATAAGCTTTGACATCTGAAGATAAAAGTCTATTTTTCTTCCCTTTTAAGGAATCATTTTAAAAATATCTCTTCTCATTCCCTAAAGACTTGTTCTTCACTATTTATGAACATGTGTCATCCCAATACAAGAGAGGACATTCCCTTAAGCCAGTCTAGATTTCAGGTAGCCCAAAAGTCACAACCTGTCAGCAGAAAATGTCTTCACTGCTTATTTATACTTGAATCAATAATTGGGGTGGAATATACAAGGGAAAAGCTTCACAAAGGTCAGTGATATAACCAAAGGGTGTTTAAACTGATGACCTGTTTCTAGTAAGCCAGTCACACGCCAACTCTGTTCATCCAGTAAGAAAAATCAGCCCTTGATATGGGCATGAAGTCCAAGTGCAAAGTATGGAAAGTTTTCTATTTACATCCCTGTTCAAATGACTATTACAACGTCAAAGTACAGGGAGAATTTTTATGTTGAGACACGGAATCTCCCCTTACACAGATTTCCTATCATTGTACATCCATGTACATACCAAGCATCCTGATGGACAGACTGGTAGCAAGGAAGATGGCCTTGGTCAGAAAAGTAGAAGACTGAACATCCTTCCAGCTTGCAGGAGTCCTCCCTGGCCTCTGGGGCCCCTCCCCACACATCTTGATTTTTTTCCCTGGGAATTTTCAAAGAAAATTCACTAAGGAAATAAATGTGAGTGCCCAGGAGGACATTTTAATACTTGGATTTGCAGTTCTTCACATGGTTAGGGCTACAATGGAAGTATTTGTCATTGGGTAAGGCCAAGAGATAAGATGTTGGTAATGTTGGCACATCTGGAAGAAAAGATATATAAACAATGAGTTGTGAAGTTGTGCAAACTCATAGGAGATACCATTACAGTCATTATACTGATTTATTTGGAGAGGGGAGGAATTAGGAGAGATGAGAGCTACCCATCAGGCATCTGTTAAACTATTGGCCTTGGAGGTGAGAATAGGAGGTCACAGATGAGGGAGAGTCACAGTTACAACATTCACAGGTAACACTATTTCTTTAAAAGCACATAAAACACAAAGCATTTACCATGGCTTCTTCAGAGACAATGTACTTATCATGTCCTGACATGATAGGTGTGAGAATCCACACAACTTAGAGGGTCATAATTGTTGTGCTAAATCTCTAAACTCACAGAGTTGGTCAGCCGACTGGAAAAGATAGAAAAGCAAAAAATATCACTTCCCAAAGATGCCAAAACAATCACTCAGATGTAAAATGTAACTCAGGTCTTTTCTAGGTTCACCATATGGAAACATAATGAAAAATAAATGTTTAAGAACCTGATGACTCGGGAAGCAGTAGGTAGGGTGTGAGCAAATAATTCATCCAGGTCATTTCCTTTGAGGAACTCTAATTTCATTATTGCAGATGTAAAAAAAAAGATGACCTTGTTCTGCTTTGTTGAGATCCAGATCAAAATGAAATGAAAGCAATGTAAGTAAAGTACAAGGCTATTTGTGGAGGGAACAGGAAGAAAACATGAGGAATATTTTGTATCTGGTAATGAGTCTAAATGGATGTAAAGACATTCACCAGTCATGTTAAGGGAGAACCTCATTCTAAGTAGTGACCAACCGGAAGACATGTTGGGGGAATTTAGTTGGTCTTGAGAAAGGCAGTCAGCAAAGGAGGATACAACCAGATGTGGCTGGATGATTTCACTGACAACCTGGAAAAGACAGACATATGAGCCCAGAAGACAATAAAGCCTTGTCTGAATCAATGTCGACATTGAAGTGCCCTGGAGAGGGTCAGCTTCTGACTTTCCCCAAGTACAACAAGAAAGAGTGCAAACCTTTGAAAAATATGAATACAAACTTGTTTTTAAGGGTGAGATATGTCTTCTCTGGTGCACTCACTTTATGGTGCTAGTAAAACTTGCTGCTGATGGTCTGAAAATCAGGCAATGAAAACGTCTGGTGCTTTAGAAAGAGCGTGTGGCTACACTGCAGACCCAGGAGACTCGCGCACTGAGACAAAAAATTAAAATAACTGTTTGATTAGGACAAGAGTGCATGGAGAGAAGATAATTAGAACCTTGTGAACATTGCACAGAATGTGAAGAAGGAAAGAAATAAGGGTCATAAAAAGAGATATGTGGGATGTGTGAGGAAGCAGAATAATTCAGTCCCACGGAGAGCAAGGGAGAAATCTGCATTCATTATGCACTATTGAACAAAGGGTACATACCACACCCCAAACTAGTTACTGGTGATGAATATGATGGGGGGCCAGAGCCAATGGCTAGCCTCTTTTTGATCCCGATACTGATCAGCACAGGAGCACTGTGTATGAGCATCACAGTCAGTTCTGGAGGATGCGACAAGAGGCAACAGAATTTTAATAAAATGAGCCATTTTGAAAAACAAATGGACAATTCATGCCCAAGGGTGAATAAACTTGAACTAAAACATTCAGTCATACTACCTTAAATTATTTTGGAGAACACTTGAATGACTAATGATATTTTTATTCTTTCTCTCTCTCTCTCAAATATACACACACTTTAATCTATTTGAAACAGACCCAAAGAGAGATGCTATTAAGTAAAGAAGCACAATGAAACTATGAAATAAAGAAATAGAATATTACCCATGTGTTGTGGAAAAACAGTGAGAACACGGAGAGCAAACCGCCTAGCAAGTACAAGCAAGAAGTATCATATTTTTAAAATCCCAAAACATATCTTAAGAAAACACCATTTGGTGTAAAATTCTCCAGAAGTCCTGTACATATATTATATGTGTGGACATAAATTGCATGCCTTGACGATTCTCAAAATATACCCAGCCTTATTTTATGAAACAGTATATAATCATTGACCAGAAAGAGTACAGGTTCAAAGGGGAAAAAAAGAAGTAAGTTTTCTCTGAATACTTCGTCCTTTTTCTTCAATATTAGCCTATGACTTTGTGACACAATGAAAGTTGAATATTGTCTTGGAAATCTCTCCCTGGTTTCAGAATAAATGAACCTTTCAAGATTACTTTTAGGGAAAGTTCTTTTGACTTTCCTTGATCCTTAATAAACACAAAAGTTAAGCTGAACTCACAACACACTCATCAAATGACAATTCAAAATTCAAGATATTTTTCACATTACTATCAAAATGCACATTTTCCTCCCCACCTTTATTGTAGATTACATCACAGACCATCTGCCATCCCCAAGTTAGAAGGCACAAATTAAGGACACCAATGAATAATTTTATAATTTTTTTCATCTCTGACCTTCAGGATTCTCTTTCAAATATATGCCCAAATTACCATTTTTCTCTCTCTCACTACTTGTAGTGGAATTGTGATTGATTTTTATAGCAGGGCAGAAAAATACAGGAACTAGAGAATGAATTAGAATCTGTCTGAGAGAAGCTTGGGGTTCAGTATAGGTAAGCAGGGTAAGCCTTCGCCCTGTGCCCTGTCTGTAAAGCTTCCATATTATGAACTCTTTAGCTCTAATGTTGTTAACTGGGGTGACAGGGAAGGTGGTGGGGGCCCTGTACTACGTTCATTCCTTGCTGATTGGAGAGTGAAGAGCAAAAGTTTCCACACACATAATTTGAGTCTGTTCGGCTCCCACATTTCTAATGTTCTCCTTCTGCTTTTCCACTTCATGGGAACATCCCCTTCAACTGTTAGCCAACTATCTTCCACAGTGTTATGGTACTAAAGATGGTAACACAGAGAAACACACACTTCTCTCAACTCCTGAGTTTTCTCTCTCTTCACAGAATTCTCTATTAGACTATCCCTGATGTGTTTTAATTTGATTAAATCATTTATAACTTTTTATTCCTGAAGGGTTCATCCAAGGGAAAACCATCATGCTCCATTTATTGGAGAAGAAGCAGGTGGTCAGAGTCTATTGCTTTAAAACGAGAACTGAGACCTTTAAAAGCAACATCCTTTTTGATCACAGGGAATTAAAGATCACAAATCCAAGTGCTAATAACCAAAGTTCATAATTCTATCTTTGCTGAAGACTACATAGACTGAGTATTTCAGGGTCATCTTTCATATTAACTTTAAGGCAGTATCAACAAGAATAAAAGTGATGCACTGGAACTTTCTTTAGTCTTATTACCATACATCAACTAACTGAAAGCTTGTGAGTACAATTAAAGAGACAGGTGTCAAATCATTTCCAACCACAAAATTTTACTTCATTCCGTCTTAGTCAAGATAGAATGACTGATTTCCTCTTTTCCAGGCTATGATCACTGGTGATGTTGTTGATTATTAATATTTTAGATGTATCATATTTCTCAAATATGTTTGCATCTGTTTCTCATTTACAGACATTCTGACTGATTACAGCACTGGACATAAGTTGACATGAGAATTCAGTTCCCATCAGGCTAACCAACTAAAAAGTACACCTAAGAAGAGAGCCACTATCAATCACATAGAAACTTTACAAGCCACCAGAAGCTACATCTCCTAGTCTGCCCCCCTCCTGAGCTCATATCACTCTTCTGAGTCTTAAGCAGGCACGCTTATTAACATGATGGCAAATTCTCCATTCATATTAGAAAGAACTGAAAAGAGAGAGACCCTTTGAACCCAACTTAGCCAGGCAACTCAGTCCTCTACACTTAAAAAGTCACTTTGATTAAAAAGATTATTCACTTTTTTAATTGTCACAAGTATATCTCATAGATGAATTCCAGGTTCACCAGCTTCCCCCGAGAAACATAGTTAGAGGTAAAAATTTGGGGGGGGATATGTATTATTTTTCTTTTTAAAATTTCACACTCAAATAAGACTGACAGCCTTGCATTCACAAAGACATGAAAGATAAACAAAGGAAAGTGTTCATTTTTTTATGCCCACACGTTTCTGAGTGGCACACGCACTTTTTGAGTTGGCTCCATTTGCCTGAGTACTACACAGAAAGATAATATGAAAATCTCCCTCCTGCAACTTTACAGCCCTCAAAGCTACAGTTTTGACCCAAATACCACTATAGCCAGGCACGACCCTTAGCTTATATAATCTGGAAAACAAGCACTCCATCAACTCTGTTCTCTGCATCCAACCTCATCCTATTTAGGGCTCCTCTAAAAATCTCCGTGCCCATCAAAGCCACCTTAAAACAACCCTAGGCAAACCAAGACTTCCCTGGGAGAGCATCTCCTCCTAGTAAACTTGGGGTCCCGCTGAACTCAGAGAACTGCCCCAGTGCCTGCTTTCGCAGAATCCACTTTTCCCAGAAAGTCATTCATTGCACGGTGCCCGATGCCCTTCCAAGACCGTATTGTACATAAATTACTCCCAACAAGCACTCAGGACTCTTTTTTTCTCTTCGCACTAAACCTGCAGGTAAGCAATAAAACAAGATCTAAGCGCCTGCGGAAGACAGGGACTTGAATATGACCAGGGAGCGAAAATCGAGTGAGAAAGAAATGTTTAGGAGCATCACCTAAAAGTGGGAGGACCGAGATCACTTCGGCTCACTGGTCCCCCAGGTGTTAGTGTGCGCGTGAAAGGCACCTGGAAAAAGCGTATACACCCTCGGAAATTTTCAGGGAAGGCAAAAAGTGTCCACAGGATCGCGATGGAGGACCCTGCCAGCGGCGAGTTGCAAACACACTTCAAGCATCTTTTCTTTCTGGACCTGGACCTTTTTGCAAGCACTCCCCCCCCATCCCCAGGTTCCCGGGTCCCCAGCTCCCACCTCCCTTTCCCAGTCCCGCCTAGGTGCTTGCTCTCTCACTCTCTCGCTCTCATGCAGCCAAGGCAACAAGCGTCTCCCACCCCACCCCACCCCCGCCCCCAGTCAGGAAGGGAGCCCCATCCCAGCCTGCGAGGAAAGGAGGGCGCAAGCGGGGCGCGCTCGCGGGCTGAGTGCATCCTACCGCCTGTGGAGCTCGCCTCCTCCAGCTGAGCCGAGATGCTTTCCACCCTCCTGACATTCATCTTGGGGGACGCTGGGCGCAGGAACGAGACGCGGCAGTCCACTGGCCCAGGGGTGTCTGTCACCGGGTCTGGCACCGGAGCGCACCTCCACTCTGTCCTGGGCGAGCGCGGCGCAGGAAGCGGGAGGGGGCGGCGGCGGGCAGGCGCGCCGAGCCGGCTGCAGGTGCGGGCGGAGGCCGGCGGGGGGCGCCGGGGGCGCTGCGCTGCGCTGGGCTTCGGGGCCGCGCTGGGCCGTGGGGAGATCCAGGCACCCGCCGCAGCAAAGCCGGTGCGTGGCAGTGCCAGGCCGAGGACCAGGCGTCCCCGGCCCTGGATGCTCTGACGCTGTCTTTGCCACCTGCTGCCAAGTCACGGGAGGAGGAAGTGCAAGGGGCTGCCTAGCTGCCTCAGGTGGCAGAGCAAATGGACCCCAAAGAGACCTCAAGCCCATGAAGGTTGGGCAAGGCACCTGGCAAGATTTGCCAGCGGGTCATCCAGATGTCCGCCTGGGGGGAGGGTCTTGCTGGGCGCAGCGCGTGGCTCTCGGGAAGGGATGGAGATGAGTGCTATTGAGCAAAGGACAATGCTGCTGGGTGGTCAAGGGTTCAGACTCGCACTGCTGACCCCAAAGGTCAGATCGTTGGGCTGAGTCACCAGAAGGACAGACAAGGTGACGTCCTTCTCCAGAACCAGGCAGAGCGCCAGCAACTCCTAGACAGGAATCTTCCCAAGTCAAGCTCGACCCACTCATGCGGCCTGGGGAGGAACTGAAGCACCGGTCTGGACAGGATGAGCAGAGGTGAGAAAGCCACTTGCAGAGAGCCCCGGGGGCGATCCTGCCAGCGTCTTCTCTGGAGCTTGTTCCCCTAAGAGCAACCTGGAAGGAGTGGCGACCCTCCCAGGGGCATTCACCACCCCGGGGCTCTTTTCTTCCTAAACGAGCCAAGGCCAGGAATTGGAAGATAAAGACAAACCGACACATTACCTGTGGCCATGGTTACTGTTGGAGAGTATTAACATGCAGACTTCCGGGGTCCAGGAGTTAACGGTCTGAAGCCTCTTTTGAGAAGACAGGTCAAGGTGACCAGTGCCGGCAACGCAAATCATCATTCCCTCCCTTCTCACTGCAAGGTCAAGTGACTCTAACACAGGCAGAAGTCATTTCCACTGTTCATAAAACCATAATCTTTCCCTGGTTGTATTTCCCTGGTTATTATACACACTGTGAGCGGGTAAAATCTTGCCCCTTCTCCACTCAGGCCTCAGTTGTCAATTTCCCAGTGTCTTTTCATCCCCAGCCCAGCAACTCACTCGCTGTCCTTGTGCATGGTTGAGAAAACAAACGCAGACCTCTCCATTGCTTGGGTGTAAATCCTATTTTGCTAACCGCTAGTCATGTGACTTGGGGCAAAACCTTTGCATCAGCTGTTGAATGGAGCCTACTCTATTGACCTCCTGTGAAGATTTGAGGAAATCAACAGATCTAGGACACCTTAGAACAATGCCCACTTTGCAGTAATTAGCAAAATTACTTGCACATGATAGTTTCTTGCTTAACTGATTTTTTTTCCTAGCCAACACACATCTAGTAAATTCTATCCCAAGGCACAGCTACAGGTACTGGCAACCATACTGAATAAAGGAGGCATCTCTGCTACTGACTTACCTTCTAGAATTGAGGGGAGCCTGACAAAAGACTGAAGAATTAGGCTTAGTCAGTGGGGGAGGGGCTCTTTCATTGGCTGGGCTGGGGAAGGACTCATGCAAAAGGCCACACCTGGGCAGAGTCCTGATGAAACTGACTGAGTTGACACAGGCATTGCATGGCCAAGAGAAGCTTGTGCAGAGGGAGTGAGGGGACAAGCATGGATGTGTCTTGTGAGGCACTGGGGAGACTGAATCAGAGGCAGTCTCTGAGCAGAGAGGACAGAGTGGATAGAGGACAGTTGGAGGACTGTATGAGAAGCACTGGAAACATTCAGTGAATTCACCATATGCTTCACAGCAGTGTATGCCCCATACCTGCAAATTTCCCCCAGCACGCCTCAGTCTATCCATTCTGGCTGGAATGTCCTCTCCTTCTGAGTCATGTGCCACCCCTACCACAGAGGTAACCTTGTGACCAACGCACTTGCCAGTTTCTTTTGCTAATTCTGCATCAAGTCTTTGCAGAAACTATCACAGTTTTTTCTCTGTGGATGATTCCTAAAACTTGTCTGCCTCTAAACTCCACTATTTTCTATAGTTTGAACCACACATTCTGACATGAAATCCTAGCTTTCTGTGTGTCTGAGGGTAAGTAACTTAGTCTCTCTCCATTTTTTCTAACATGTTGTTTAGTTCACCTGCATTGTTGCTGATAAATGACCATCAAATGGCTTAAGAGAACAAGGAGTTTTCTTTCTTATGATGGGTTATAGTGTGTAGTCCAGCTTGACAGGAGAGCATGCACAAACACCAGGCCAAGGGAACTGGTCACACCATGTCTACATAATGACTGAGAGAGGGACGATCTTTACTTGCTAGACCAGCATGTCTGGCCAAGTGTACAAAAGGATGCCAACTTCCTCAACTGGCTCTCAGTATTTTATTCATCTATTCAGAGCCTAGTCCCATCCATCACAGGCTGGGCCTTCCCCATCAGCTAGGCAATCTCCTGCAGGTTTGCTCTGGGCTTAACTCAACCATTAACTCTTTACAAATGTGCCCAGAGTTCAAACCCTCAACTGGGAAGTTGATACCTGTGCCCAACTATGACACATGTAGAAGATAGTAGAGCCTTCTTGAATAAACTGCTGGCACAGAGTAAAGAGGAAGGTAAATATAAAGTGTTTAGAGTGGTTCCTGTCACATGGTAAGGGTTTAGTGAGGATTACCATAATGGTAGTGAGCTACCACTGCCACCATCATCATCACATTTTATTAGGATGAAATCAACAAATTAAAATAGCTCCACTGTGATAGTTATTCCTTGATGTCAACTGGCATTAACTAAAATCAGCTGTCAGACTACCTGAAGAGATTATCCAGATCAACACATTTACAATGCAAAGACCAGCCTCAGATCTGATTGGATCCTCTCAGTAGCAGACCAGATAAAAGGAACCATAGGACAGAAGATTTTGAAGAGAGACTCTCTGAAGCTGTGCTAGAAAACTCTCTTCCCTCCTATCGCCCTGCTTCTTTGACTCTCCAGGAATCCTCTAGCCTTCAGCTATCACCCACTGGCCTACTGGACTGAGCAGCTCTGAGCCTCCAGGATATCTGCAGTGACTTAACCTGCCTCCAGCTTCAGCCACCAGCCATGTCACCTCTGCCATAAAAGACTGTTTCTCCCCTCTGGAACCATAAGCTGAATAAATCGACCTTTCTCACAGCAACAGTTAAGAGTAACTATTACAGCCCACTGTGTTCTAAGAAAGATGTAGCTAATCTTCCCTTTTAGTAGAGCAAATAATATACAACAGCTTGTTGTCTGCAAAAAGTAGGGAGTACTTTGCTGGACTGGCCCACCTCTCAAAGCTTACCCGTTTGACTAAGAATCTGTTTGGGTCCTAATGTATGTCCACACCAGTGAAGAAGTCAGCAAAATCTTATGAACCAGGCACTACACAAGAGAATTCACAGTATGTGTTTGTAAAATATTAGCATGGGACCTTGGCCACTATAATCTTCATATCTATCCTCTTTAAGTGAATCCTTGGGCACTGACAAATAGCAGAAGAAAACCTTCTTTTTTGCTTGTTTCCAATTCCATAGGTACTTACTACCTAGCACTAAAGATCTAGAGTGACACTGCCTTGCTCATTCTACCAACTTATTGGCTCCTCAACCATCCTAGCTAAAGCAGAGAGCTGTAGCTCTCTGAAGCTGTAGCAATCAAGGATCCTCCTCCCAATCCAGAGTACATGCAAGATCTCCTATTTTCTATGATTCGCTCCAAATTACTCTTCATGTAGCATGAGTATTTAGTCCATCGTTCCTTCAAGGAATATAAAAACCAGAAGCAAAAGCCCACCTGTGACAGCTTTAATCTCAGATTTTATGAATAGTATTCCAGTTAATCTCTGCCACTTGCTATGGTGAGCATGGCTATTGTCCCTGTCTAAGGAAGGTATTGTCTGGTGACCTCGTTTATCAGTTTTAAGACACTAGTAGTCAGCATCTCTAGAACTCGGCAGTGTGACTGAAGGTCCTACGAACTTCCTGCACAGTATTCTCGCTATAAACTAGGATTCCAACGCTCAGATGCTAATGGTTCCTGCATCTTTTTTTTTTTTTCCAAAAAGTCACTGATCATTTCGAAGCTTCAGTTCCTTGTCTGTTACAAAGGACATCTTCTGTCTTTTTAGGTCATTGTCAGGATCAAACAAGATAATGAAAGTAAAGTGTATTTATAAGCCAAGGAATGCTGTCAAAGCATCTAGAATTGCTTTATTATTGTCTCCATTTTTTTTTGTCTATAGCTCTCTTATTATTTCTGAAAGTCCCTTACATTCTGTGCAGTTTTCCTTTGCTCACTAGGAATTATACAATAATAGTAAAAGTTGTAGTATTTAGTATTGATTGAGTACATATTGCTCATCCTAGAGTATCTTGAAAAGTCAATGTCATTGGATCATTTTGAATTTAGAAGAAACCATTTATAGACCCTCATTTAAAATGAGCCTTACAGATTTTGAGAAGTTAAGAGGCCCAGAGTCAGTCAGCTGTGAAAAAAGTTCAGCTGAGACTTGAACTGCATTCATCTCACAACGAAACTGCTACCGTCAATCACTTCCTAGTACTTTTCAAACTTTAGCATGTACAAGAATCGCCTACATACTCGGTATAAAAGCTCTTCCACTTCAGCCTTCCTGATGGATGGACTTTGTCTCAAGGAGAGGTTTACGATTCCATTTCTTATATGAATAGATTTTATCTTCAGAGCAGTTTTAGATTTTTAGGAAAGCTGAGCAGCAAATGCACAGAGTTCCCACTGAAACACCCTTCTTCTCATTTACCTGTCGTTGACATTTTGACCAGTGTGGGTTATTTGTTATAATTAACAATATAAATAAAGTCCTTAGTTCAGCTAGCACTGATTAGGTCATAAGAAGAGAAAGAGAATTCTCTGAGGAAAGACCACATAAAGATTAAGTGCCTGCAATAAGTCAGAAAGGGAGCCCTTGTCTCAGACAGACTGCACACTCTACTTGATCGTGGCTTGCAGCCCAGAGAATTGAGAGACAGTAAACTTCTGGGCTGTGTGTACCTTGGGCTACTTTGGTGCTCTTTGGATAGTGAAGAGACTGGTGTTATTACAGTCTATTCACTGACTTCACCTTGACAAGACCAACCTGTGTCCCTCCTGTGTCAACCCTGACTCAAGGGATAGAACTGTTTACTGCCCCATTGGGTTCCAAGTGGCAGACCACAACCTCAATCACTAGTGTATACCTACACATTCCTTATTCATCATTTCTTCATATTATAATAATTGGGTAATTTCCTTTAAGATCCTCTCATTAAAAGGAATATCAATATGCCATGAGGTGAAGGGACAAAAATGAGGAAAACCTTCCAGGACAAGAAGATAAGTTCATAACTTAATGTGCAATGTGCACGTGCAGAACCTGACAGAGCTTCACAGATTTGAAAGGGACACAGGTCTGAGGTCAGTCCCATTTTGCAGATGAAGAAACTGACCCGGAGAGGACTGAGTGACTTACCTGAATTTCCATAAGGCACAGGAGACACAACCAGGTCACGAACTTTCCTCATCTGACACGTTTCAGCACTTGGGCCTCTAAGCCTTGCCAAGTTCTATAAGCTGGAGTCCTGCCAAATGAACTGTAATTCTCTAAGTAGTGCAGCCTTGGCTTAGAGCTTCGTCTTGCAGGATAAGTCCATATTAAAATGTAAAGTTACTATTATCTCTCTAAACTGCATTTCTCCTGCCTGTGAACTTTGAGAAATCCAGTGGCTATGGTCTCTATGTGGCAGCAGAGATGACTGGGGGATTTGCTTCACATGAAGATTGACTTCAGCCAGAGAGCTATGCAGAAACTTAAATATCATTGACGTTAATGTAGAAGAGGTTTTACCTACATCCCATAGCTCTACATTGAGCATTTGAATCATGTGCTTTAATTTGGGACCTGAGCTCATTAAGTTTCAAGCGTTTTGTACCCTTTGTTTTTTCATTTTCTTTAATTGTCCATTGTACTATACGGAGGCTAAACACAGAAAAGTGGGATGTGTTGGATAACATTTCTTAATGGTGTCAATGAAACTGTCTAAAAATGATTTTATCATAACTAATGAATTGGGTTTTAGAGTGTCCTCTTTAGCCTACAGTTCATTACTACAGATGGAAACTATTTAAATAATTTTTTTCTGTGTTAAACCTTATTGAATCAAGTTCTTAAAATAAAAACAGAAATATATACTTAATTATGTGTGTAATTCAAATGGCTGATAAAAATGTTGCTGAATTTCTTTTTTCATTAGATTAGCACTTTGAGGAAATTTGTTCACTGTTTTCACCCTGAAGAGAATTAGTAAAGTTCAAACTTTCTATATAAATTAGGAGTGTGTGTGAAACAAATAATCCATTTCTTCAGGCTAAAATAGTTCAAAACCAGGCTTGCTAATGGTTGAGGAACTGGATGCTGACATTTAGGTGTTAGTTAACAACATGTCAATAATGAAAAGAAAAAAAGGAAAAGAAGACAGAATATCAAAATGTTAGTGCAGTCATGTTTTCAAAAGTCCAGATTTATTTAGATGTGTGGCAGTTACAGGTGATATGAAATGAGAATGTATATTGACTGTTTGGTTCTTTTGGAACATGTACTTGGGGGAACTAGCAAGAATTTTAGTAATGTACTAAATGGCAGGTTGTTAATCATAGATGCAAGATCATATGCAAAGCGTAAGTCATGGATTATGAAGTTATGATTAGGGGATTTGAAGAGATAACTCAGGAGAATGTCTATCATAAGTCAATGCTATGGAAACAGTAGTACATGAACTTTTATGTAATCAATGTAATTATTCTCAGATGAAAAAATTGTAATAAACATAATATGGAAAATCATCTCAGCACATATAAAGCATAAATAAATTGAAATTTTTATATACTAAATACAATGGAGGAGAAGAAGCATGACTGCCTTTGAAGAACCAATGGTCTCAAAGTTCCTCCCCGCTATGAAGAATGAGCAGTAGCATGAAGACTGGTTGCTCACACCACCCCTTTTTACATATCCTACATATGTTATCTCCCTCTTATAACTCATACTTCAATTGTATAGCACCCCTAGCTAAATTAACCAAAAACAAGAGAGAGAAAACCCACATTAACAAAATTAGAAATGAACATGGAGTTATCACTACTGATACCCAAGAAATCCAGAGAATTATAACATCATATTTCAAAAACTTATACTCTGTGAAATTTGACAACACAAAAGAGATGGATGAATTTCTAAGTAAACACAACTTACCTAAATTGAATCAGGAAGTTGTGAATTATTTAAATAGTCCTATAACATATAAGGAAATTGAGGAAGTAATCTCGATTCTTCCCACCAAAAAATGTCCTGGACCAGATGGATTCAGCAAAGAGTTCCACCAGATATTTAAGGAGTTAATAACACCAATACTCCTTAAACTGTTCCATCAAATAGCAAAGGAAGGAACACTACCAAATTCCTTCTATGACGCTAATATCGTTTTTAATCCCAAAACATAATAAAGATTCACGTAAAAAGAAAACTATAGGCCGATCTCTCTGATGAACACAGATGCAAAGATTCTCAACAAAGTTTGGTAAATCGGATTCAAAAACATATTAAAAAGATCATAGGCAAATCAATAAATGTAATTCATCATGTAAACCAGTCCAAAGTCCAAGACCACATGATACTCTCGATAGATGCAGAAAAAGCCTTTGACAAGATCCAACAGCCTTTTATGATCAAAACGCTAGAGACAGTAAGAATGGAAGGAACCTTTATCAATATAATAAAAGCTGTATACAACAAGCCCACAGCAAGGATTATGCTCAATGGGGAACAATTGGAAGCATTCCCACTTCGATCAGGAAATAGACAAGACTGTCCACTCTCACCACTTCTATTCAATATTGTATTTGAAATCTTAGCCGAAGCCATAAGAGAAGAAAGGGACATAAGAGGGATTCAAATCGGCAAGGAAGAAGTCAAGCTATCCCTATTTGCGGATGACATGATCTTCTACCTGAGTGACTCCAAAAACTCCACCAGGAAGCTCCTGGAACTAATTGAGAAGTTCAGCAGGGTGGCAGGATACAAAATAAATGTGCAAAAGTCAGAGGCCTTCCTATATGCCCAGAATGAAAGAAGTGAAAAAGCCTTGAGAGAAACAATCCCATTTACTGTAGCCCTTAAAAAAATGAAATAGCTTGGTATAAACCTAACCAAGGAGGTAAAAGACCTTTACACTGAAAACTTTAAAACCCTAAAGAAAGAAATTGCAGAAGACACCAGAAGGTGGAAAGACCTCCCATGTTCCTGGATTGGCAGAATCAACATCGTAAAAATGACCATCCTACCAAAGGCAATATACAGATTCAATGTTATACCAATTAAAATCCCAAAGCAATTCTTCAAAGAAGTTGACCAAACAATCTCAAAATTCATATGGAGGCACAAAAGACCCAGGATAGCAAAGACAATCCTGAGTAACAAAAACACTGCTGGAGATATTACCATACCAAACCTTAGTCTATACTACAAATCCATAGTTATAAAAACTGCCTGGTACTGGCTCCAAAATAGACACACAGATCAATGTATAAGGGTTGAAGACCCAGATATAAGCCCACAAAATTACAACCATTTGATCTTTGACAAAGGGGCCCAAAGAATCCAATGGACAAAGAACAGCATCTTCAACAAATGGTGCTGGCAAAACTGGATCTCCACATGCAGAAGATTAAAGCTGGACCCATACTTGTCACCATGTACAAGACTTAATTCCAAATGGATCAAGGACCTTGATTTAAGGCCAGAGACTATAAAAACCATAGTTGAAAGGATAGGGAACACCCTCGAGCTGATTGGGCTAGGCCAACATTTCCTAAACAGACATCCAATGGCACAGTCACTGCTACCAACTCTCAACAGTTGGGACCTTGTGAAATTAAAGAGCTTCTGTTCAGATAAAGAGATTGTAACACGAGCTCAAAGGCAACCCACAGAATGGGAGAAAATCTTCACTAACCACATACCTGATAGAGCTCTACTGTCCAGAGTGCACAAAGAACTTAGAAAATTAAACACCAAGGAAACCAATGGCCCAATTAAAAAATGGGCCCTGGAACATAAAAGAAACTTTACCAGGGGTGAAATTAAAATATCTAACAAATATATTAAAAAATGCTCCACTTCTTTAGCCATAGGGAAATGCAAATCAAAACTTCCCTCAGATATCATCTCACACCGGTCAGGATGGCAAAAATCCACAATACAAACAACAAATGCTGGAGAGGATGTGAAGAGAGGAGAACTCTCCTACATTACTGGTGGGAATGCAGGCTCATACAACCACTCTGGTGAGCCGTCTGGAGATTCTTAAAGAAATTAAAGATTGAAATGCCATATGACCCTGCTATTCCACTTTTGGGAATAACCCCCCATACACCAGAGGTTCACCTCGATAGCACAAGCATGACCATGTTCATAGCAGCACTGTTTACAATAGCAAAGTAATGGAATCAACCCAAATGTCCAACAGTTGACGAGTAGATAAGGAAACAGTGGTACATCTATACAATGGAGTACTACTCAGCCATCAAAAATGATGAATTACTGGAATTTGCTGGGAAATGGATGTCGTTAGAAACAATTATATTAAGTGAAGTATCCCAAACCCAGAAAATTAAGCGCCGTATGTACTCCCTAATAGGTGGCTCCTAGTACCAAACCCACCCAGCCCACCTTGAGACACTCATAGGTAAATCTATGTATTACCTACAGTAATTGCAGGGATTATGAACAGGAGGGATGAGGTTGGAGGGCCACACCAGAAATAAGGAGAGAGGGGACCATGTTATAGTAGAGAAAATAGGCCTCCATCAAGGACGGCAAGTAAGTAATGTGACACCTCGTTAAGTTCACAGACGTTCGTTCCTGATCATTTACAACTAAGGAGGTTTGATCTCACCAGAAGGGGAGAGCATATAGTCTGGCAGATAAAAAGTAATCATTTTGCAAATGGGTGATGGACCCCTCTCTCACTGAGGTTTCCTACTTTTATTACATCTATCCTTGAATGTGCTGTTATAATAAGACTCGAGTTTAACAGCTTTTTGTCTCTGGCCAGGGGGTGACATATAGTGCCCAGCAGGATGGAGTGAAGGGCATTGCAGGAGCAGCAAAACTGCAAAAGAAAATCAACAAACCACAATCCAGAACTTCAGAGACTCTATATCAACCACCTAGAACTAAGCCAGAGTAATCTCTCCCCATCCTGAAGCTCAGGGAAATTTGCGGAAGAGGGGACAGTAAGAGTGTAAGAGCACAAGGATGGGAGGAGCAATGATATGCAAGATACTCCACAAAAGTTAGGGCCAAAGCAATCACAATTGGACTTTGCATGCCCTACACAATGTCCAACACACTATTGACCCCACAAAGTCTAGCATTTGCTAAAGGCACCAAGATCCCTGGAGGCAAGGAACTGACAGCCATAGTAGTATTCCTATGCCTAAGTGGAATACAGGAAAGGGTTCAGGGAAATGCCACTGGGTCCTTGTACGTCATCGGAGAGAAGGACCCAGAGGAGAGTCTGGCATGCACATTAAAGGATTCTCTGGGGTTTGGGCGGGAGACACTGGGGGATGGAGAAGGGAAGGGTGAGGGGAGGGGGAGCAGGGGAGTCGGGGGGAGGAAGAGGGAGGGAGGGAACCTGTGTACCTATTAAATTTGTATGAGCAGAAATAATAATAAAAAATGTTTAAAAAATCATGGCAAAAGAGCTTAATGGAACATTACAATTGTCTGGTTACACTTCTTTGTCCAGCTTGGCAGGGAGTATGCACCATCACCAAAGAGCCATGAGAACTAACCATGTCATAGCCACGCAATGGCTGAGAGAGGGACAGTCTTTACTTGCCAGACCAGTATGTCTGGTCAAGTATTCAGAAGGATGCTGACTTTTTCAACCATCTCTCTGTATTTTCACTACTTGTCCAGGGTCTAGTCCCACCCACCAAATGGGTTGGTCCTTCCCCATCAACTACACAATCTTTTGAAGGTTTGCTCTAGGCCTAACTACTGATTCTTTATAAATGGGCCCATAGTTCAAACACTCAATCATCAAGTTGGCACCTGTATCTAACTATGACATAGTGCAAAAGGGTACGGAATGGTCTAATATTGTACCCTTCCATTCATGTGTTGAAATTCCTAGTGCAAATATGATAAGAAAGTGACATGGGACCATTACTAGTTATGAAGAGTGTTTTTTAAAAGTTAACATTACTATATTTTCCAAGCTAAAACTATACATGATTAGTATTTCTAGGACATGGTAGCTGCCATTTTTGTGCAACTATCATATGTTATGTTCTATACCTGCCATTTTTCCTTATTCTAACACTGCAAGCTGTCAGACTTCTTTGTCATTGGACTAGTGAATGTGTCCAGTTTTACAGCTTACAGCTATCTGAGGTTACAAGTCTGATCACTGACAAAATCCACATACAGTGTCAGAATTCATTGGTTTGTGGACCTTTTTTTGTTCTCATTACTATGCAGAAGACCCCTTTGCATTCGGTCCTATTCATACAAATGAAATGTCATAAAATGTATATGCTGATTCAAGGATCTCATTTTAGTCAGTCGTTGCCATGTGACCTCCACAATTTGGGTAAGCGTTTAAAAATAGAATTGAAGCACTCTCTGACTTTGCTTATGAGAATGTTTTCATAAGTAATAAAAGGTCAAAAACTGAAGACAGCTTGAGGAAAAAGAAAGAGAGCTGATGACTTGCTCCTTCCTTCTAGAATAATATCGGGTGGGTACAGAGGAATTCTTGCTCTCCACTTCCTTCAGGTGGTCCTGCAATGGACAGGGAGACCAATGGATGGTCTAAGTCTAGCCTATCAAATAACACTACGCGGAGGCAGAAATTCTTCCACCCATCTAAATCAGATATTATGAAAAACTTTCTAAAGAGGAGTTTTAAAATGGATGTTGGCCACTGAAGTCTGGAGCCTTTTCTGAACACAAGATCCCTGTTTATTGACTTCAGTACTCTTTTAAAAAGTGCCTTTGGGCATTTTGATGGCAGCAAGTCTACAGTGAACAAGTGCTAACCTGCAGCACCTGAGATGTTTTGATGTAAAAGACCCCACTGGCTCTAGTGTTTGAAGGCTCAGTCCCCTGCTGGTGGTGCTTTTTGGGGAGCTGGTAGAACCTCGAAGAGCTGCAGCCAAGTTGAAGAAAGTAGGTTGCTATGGAGTCAGCCTTCGGATGTAGAGCTGAACCCATTTATTGTCCCTTTTCTGCTTTCTGTCCCTCTGAAATCTGAGGAGATGGGTTCCAACCAGATGTCCCTGTCACCACGCCTTCCCCACCATGATAGGTGACATCCCTCAAACCATGTACGAAAATACATCCTTCTTCCTTCAAACTGCTGCTTGCCAGGTACTTGATCACACCAGTAAGGAAGGTAGCAATACGGATTGTTCTTTCTTAATAATTGAGTTTCTTTATACTATGCAGACATTGCAATGCCATCTTTGGAAAGAAATAAGTTCCTTCTAATATCGAGAGATAAGACTTAGAATGAGCATTTGCAAAACATCGTGTCACATACACATGTGTACAGTGTGTATGTACTGTGTGCAGATGAATGATGCCCTACCGATCCAAACAGCTTCACTAGGGAGATGATGCTAGAACCAAGGTATAACTGGATAAAAACCATTGAGCACAATAAGAAAAGTCCAAAGTTATACCTAGGTAAGAATCATCAACAAGTGAAAGCAAAGCTGCTGAGACTGAAAATAAATCTTCACAGTAAACAAAAAAGCTGGACCAACAGAGGAATCAACCCTGATAAGGTGGGAGCAAGCAAGTTTCCATATTTGTCAATTTTGTCTACATAACTTTTAGCTGATCTTTGACTGATTCTATCATTTGTTTGCCAAGCTACCAAATCCCAGTCAGCAAGGGTACCTTGTGGCGAAGTAAATTTGATAATGTATAAGGAAACATGTAGTAACTTTCATTTTATAATGTATGAGCTCATAGAGCAATTCAGTATGATACATCTACCCAGTGAATTAAAACGGATATCATCAAAAGAATGATGAGATTAAGACAAGTATGGTTCTAGATCAACATGAGAACATTATTTTTTAATTAATAAAAATGTAGGACACGTCATCATGAATCACTGGATAAGCAGACAGCAAAAGTAAAATGCAACCATTGCAATCAGCCCCATGTATCTCCAAGGACTCAACAAATCAAAGATTCAAAGTATTTTCTTTTAAAGTACATCGATACTGAGCATGTGCAGGCTTTCTTTCCCTGATGACAGTGCTTCAGAAATACTTATGTAACAATTGCATTGTATATAGGAAGAAATTCGCAATTTATATGCAAACACTACATCTTCAGATTTGGGCCCTGAGCATTGGTAAATCTGTAAATCTGGATATCCACAAGAAGTCCTTGAACTAAACCCTAGGGTGTAGCAAGGAAGGGTTAGATTATGTTTAGTAGCCAAATCAATTGCAGTGATACTAGAAATAAGTTCAAACCATGTTTGTGACTAAGCAACTCCTGGTAGAGAAGAAAAATACAAAAATTATACTATATACAAAGGTACAATGCTGCATTCGGTCAGCAAAAAGGGATTCCCAGGACACGAGTTCCTGAATGTTCAGTCTAAAGTAGATGAAATTTCCCTTCATTTCACCCCTTCAAAGACCTTTGCTCCCATCTAGCCATGTCAAATTGTAAATACGTATTCTTATGGACGTAATACTTAACCCCTCACACTCGGTTTCAATATCAGGCAAGACTGAAATTCTATTTGGTGTTCTCTCAAGGGCACATTCAAACACAGGCTCAGTGACTAAGTCAAAGTAGGCACTTGGCAAAAACCAAGGACATCATTTCTACTACACCGCCAGGCACAAGGCACAGACAAGAACACGCCATTATTCTCACACAGTGAAGGTACATCCTGCTGTAAACTTTACGGGCGTGCAGAGAACACTGTGAAATGCTATTCCAGGAAAAGAGAGGGAAATGAACACAAATGCCTAAACCCCAGAAGCCCAACCCCAAGTATTCATGCCTATATGCATTCATGATCTAGGTTTCAGAGTTCTTTTCTGTCCTCCTATGATCTTGGGACTGCCCTATCCTCTCTGGTAGCCAGCAATGACTGCCTTATCCTAAAATTGCTTCCCAAATTGGCTGGCCATGGTTTCAGATGCCAAAGTAAAGTTCCAATTCGTGAAAAGCCCAAGAACCCTGAATGCATTCACAAGGTAAGAGGTGGGCTCCAGTCTGACCTTGATCCTCCAAGCAGTGTCCCTAACATCAGTCTTCTCCGCTCACCTGGCACAGGTGGGCAGGTGGCATCTCCACCTCAGCACTCCCAGGATCCCTTGCAACCTGAGTGCTCCTTGAAAAACCCTTTCCTCTCAGGTCCATACTAGATACATTATTCATTTCTCCCTTCTCCCTTTTTCCTAACCTGTAGCAGGGAAATGTGAAGAGTAATTAGGAAGGTTCTGAACATACATCACCCAAATTATTTCTAGCAGCCAGCAAATCAACTTCCTGTTTCCTAAAAGAAGATTTTGTCCTGTAAAGCACAACTATGCTGTCAGCATCCTCTGAAATTGGAATGTAATGAAAATACGTTCATTGTCTCTTGAGGGAATTCAATGTTCTCATCTTCATCCCATCTAACCCGAGGGCTCTTTATGACATGGAAAGTACTACTGTCAATTATTCTAACATGCTCTCTCTGTTGCCACCCACCTGGAAAAGTTGGAACAATAATTATTCCAACTACCCTGACCAGGGAGCCTCAGGGCTGAGAGTAAATAATGTTGTATTTCTTGTTGGCACATCTATTTCAAGAAGGCCTTGAAAGAGAGAATAGGAGGAGTTAGGTTGCAATCCCCAAATCAAACTATTCTCCAAAGGTTAAGTGAAGGAATCTTGTGCAGACAGAGCTGCATGGGATTTAAAAGAAACTCTCCTTACAATGGGCCTGGTGCTACGTACCAATCCTCGCAAATGATTTCTTCTGTTTGGGATGGAGAGATGGCTCAAGGGTTAATCCTTTGCCTAGCAAGCAAAGAACCTGAGTTCCAAGTACTAGATCCCATGAAAAAAACAATAGGGGGAAATGACAGCGGCCTGCACTTCAGTCGTAGAAGGCAGAGTCTGGGAAACCCCAGAATAAAGAAAAAGAAATAAGGAGGTAGAACAATCTTTCTCTCTCTCTCTTTCTCATGCACACACACACACACACACACACACACACACACACACACGCACACAAGATTTCTTCTGACTTACAGGTGATGAGTTTTAACTTCCAGTCTCCTAGTAGGCATAACCATGGATTTTTAGAAACCCTTCCTAGGGACCAGAGGTGGAAGTCTGCTTTCAAGGTATGAGTTTCACTCACTAGACTTTTGTTCCTTTCTTCACCAGCTGAGTGCTAAAGTTCAGGACACTTTGAGCTTGTGTTCATTAGAGTTATGATGAGAAGATTTGAAGCCTAGAAAATATAATCAAAAACAAATAGGCAGCTGCAGAGATGTCACCAAGGGTAAGCTCACATGTTGTATGAGTTTAAGCCCAGAACCCTCCATGTGTGAGTGTACAAACACACACATGCACACATACACACACTAGGAAATATTAATATGGTTTTTAAGTTATTAGTGATATTGGCTCAGTGGATTAAAGCATTTGCCATCAAGTCTGAAGACCAAGTTCCTGAGGACCTGCACTGTGAAAGGATACAAACGGCTAACAGAAGTTTTCCTGTTACCTCTACACACATATTGTGGCATGTACATACGTACAGAGAGAGAGACAGAGACAGAGACAGAGAGAGAAAGACAGAGAGAGAGAAACACCTACATATACACGCACGTACAGAGAAAGACAAATCTTAAAATTAAAAAAAAACAGAAAAGGAGTTATCAACCTAGGTGAAAGTCTATTTCGAGAAATAGAACTTCAAAATGGAAACATGAAGCCTTCATAATATTTTTAGTTCTTGACTCTTATTAAGGCCAATCTCACAACTTTACACATACATGAATGTGTGTGCGTGTACCTCCAGGGTTAAAGCAATTGCCTTCATTAACATTTCTATGCACTGTGTCTAATATATTTACTTTTACTTTTGCTTACAAAAGTGTTTTCTTTCCTGGAAGCATATTCATTTGTAATTAAGAAATCATAATAAAAAATTTTACAGTTCAGCAAATAAAACTTTAAGAGCAAAGCAAAGCAAATGAGCACTAAGTAATGAATTCTGGCTCTGGAGGGCCGTCTCCTGCCGTCTGCCACTCCACATCCATCAAGCAAGAGCTTTCTTGGGCTGCTGCAGAAAGAGGCTCTGTGTTTCCTTGCACACAGCCAAAGCAAGGGTCCATTAGAATACTGCTTGAAACAAAAATAAGTCAAGGAAGGCAGCCAAGCATATTCCCCTTCTGCCACCCGACCACTGGAAAGGCAAGAAGAACAGTGCATCGCACAAATGAGGGGTTGGAAATTGACTTTCAGATCCTGACATTCCTGTCTGGACAATCTTGTGCTGCATTCTCCCTTTACATATAGGATCACACCCACACTCAAGGCATGGTGGTTAGCAGTCTTCCTGCCCACCGCCAGATTCACTTTTCCTGGGATATGTTTAGCTACCAGAGAGCATCGCATAGATTTCCTCAGAAATTCTCGCAACATCTAACTATTTGAAATCATGGTCCAAGGGCAGGCAATAGAGCAAATGGTGTGTTATCCACCTTACCAGTGTCTCCCTCTTTACCATTCCCACCCTGAAGATAAAGCAAAGCAAAAGAGCTGAGAACCAGAGTCGCCAGTGCCAGCAGACAGAGCCAGCTCCACTCCCACCCCCATGTTAGCAGGAACAGGCTCGGCGCCCCGAAGGTGAGAGTCAAGAGCTACCAACAGCTTCCTGAGGTCTCGGTGTGGGTTTGAGACACTCACAAGCTGCACAGAGAAGCAGCTCTCAGCAGGCTGGCAAGAGTTTTCTGTGGGCGGTGGTATTTGGAGAGGCCTCCCGTCAGCAGCCTACAGAGGCAGAAGCGATGGGATTAAAGTAACAGCCTCGCCCAGGAAGCAGATGCCCATGAGTTTGACTCCTCCTGCCCTTTCGGCTCTCTGCATAAATCAAACCCTTGCAAACCGTTTGCTGAAAACCCAAGACTTCCCAACACTTTAACTAGCTGTGTCTTTCATTATTTTCTCTCTTTGGAGGAAGCTGTGATTGATGACACTTACCTTTTACCAAGAAGCATCAACTTCAGTGACCTCATTTCATGACAAGGTACTAATATTACGAAGACTTGACCGATAAATCCTTCTCATCAATTCCATTTCCAGCCACGGTCATGGACTTGTAGGGATGTGGCCCTCCTTGGCTCCCCCAGCACCCTCCCCCTCTCCCCTGTCCATTTCACTATTCGTCTCTCTCTAACCTCTGAACATATCACCCTTTTCTGCTCCCAGAAACACTGTCTCCCTCTTCTAAATTCTTCCTTCACATATTTCAGTTTTCATGGTAAAATAGTCATCTCCAGAACATCCCGAGAGTCTGATCTGAGCTTTACGTCCTCTATCCTTCCATTCCTCTTTCTGTCTTACACCAAATCTTTCCTGTAATTTACCACAAACTGCAAATACTTATTTAATGTAGATCTATTTATTCTATAATTATCTCCCCCCCACACACACACACAGAAGCATGTATGCGCAGACATGCACACAGTATCCTGGAAGGCTGAGTTCTATTGCTCTTTTCCTCAGAATAGATCAGATACTAGGATGAGTGTTTAACATTAAATAGCCTAACAGAAAACAATGAGCTCAATATAAAAAATGATTCCATTGGTTTTTAAGTTATGTCTTCTGTTGCAAAGCAATTTGTAGCACTCACTCTTTAGTGAAAAAAAAATACCTTGCCAGTTGATTTTGCAGTCATTTTATAAGGCATGGTTAACCAAAAGATTCCATTTTCCGTTGTCATGTATACGTGTTAAGGGGAAACATGGGCAAGTGCACTTGCACATGTGCTTACATGTATATGAAGGCTAAACTCTATGTGGAGTCTCACCCTGGGTCACTATTTCACTCTGTTCCTTTCAGGCTGTGTCTCTCATCAAGCCCAGGAGTCACTGAGAGGGCTAGTCTGTCTAGCTTTGGGAATTCCCATTCTGACAGCTAAGGCTGGAATTCTAGGCAGGCTACCATACCACTGAGGATTTCACATGGAATCTGGGAATTTGAACTGTAGTTATTTTGTTTGCACAGGAAACACTTTAAGCACTCACCTACCTCCTTCGTCCCAAAGACTCCACTTTTATGTGCAACAACCAATCACAAAAGGACAAATAAGTGATAAAAGATAGCTAAGACTTCCAGTGAATCTTTATCCTTGAGACAACATTCCTCCTAAAATGCAGTTTTCGGCTGTAGAAGAAAACTCTATGTCTTTGGGACAGACACTTGTTACCACTTTGGGCACTTGTTTAATTCTCCATCGTTTCAATACCCATATGATAGGTAGCTTACTTCAACTATGGACATGAATAGTTTCACAGTTCTGGCCATCATCAGACTGACCTGTTTTTCACTGGACTAAAATAAAGGGTACAGAACCACATTCCTTTTGATGTGTTACAGAAAAATACATTTTTTGCCCTGCTAGCCATGGCAACCTGTTCAAACTCCTTGCTTTTTGGTTCTTCCATCTGCAAAGTCAGCAATGGCCCAGTCAGTGTTTGTCATACTGTATCACTGTGAGCAGGATTCTTCTCCCTCCAGACCATCCAGCATCATATCTCTATGCCACCTAATGGAGAGTCTTAATTCTACCCTGAGATTTATCTTCCTTTGTAATCTAAGGCAAACACCTTTCATAGTGCATTGACCCTTCCTTTCATCCCCCTTTGGGTATCATTTCCCCAGTGAGGGGCATAGTTGAGTCCCCCACATCATCTTTTATGATAGCTATAATGCATTCATATGTAAAAGGATTTAATTATTACACTTGGGTTATTGACATATATGCACCTTTAGGAGACTATTTTAAATAGTCTCTTAAATAAAAGTGGAGTTCTTAAGTGAGCAAGTGCAATGTGTTTTTTATAAAAGTGCTGTAAGATGGGCTCATATTCACAAAGCAGACAGGGACACATTCTAGAGTGATGATGTCCACCACTTAAAGTCAAACGTCTCTTGTAAGTCAGGACTAAGATTTGAACTCATGTTTTTTTCTTTCCATAGTCAATGTACTGCATAACGACACTGTATCAGCTTGAGGTCTCCTGGAACTCACAGGAGACTCAATACACAAAAGATTTTCCTTAAACATGGATTGAATTTGGTTTGTCAAATAGTCTGTTTCTCCTTGCTATCTCACTTCCCATCTCGATGTCAGAATTAGTCTCTTCATTACATTTAACTTCTTCTGCTCCTCATCTCAAAGACAGGATTACTGCCAAAATTGAATGTCTCTTCTTGGCTGTCAAAACGAATGCATTGTTTTAATTATTTAACTGACACAGATTATCATTATCCAAAGATAATGAAAGCTGTTCCATTCTTGAGCTGTCATCGATTCCACATAAGCTGGAAAACACAGACTAAGATTGCAATGGTTGTGGCGTTGGTCTCAAGCACTGGCATGTGTGAGTATCTCTCCCTTTCGAGTCCGCTGGTAAGCTGGGCTTGTACGGCTAAGATGCAAGGGATGGCAAGTAACTTTACTATGCTCTGTTTTCATTGTGTGAACGTGAGTTTCATTGTGTGAATGTGAATGGCACACATGCTTGAATCCTCAGCTGGTGATAATATTTAAGACGGTTGTGGCATCTCTAAGAGGAAAGGTCTTGCTAGCGGGCAGCCCCTTTTTCTCCTAGTTCCTTTGCCCTCTCTCCCTCCTAATGGCTGCTATGTAAATTGACTTCCTGCTTTGGCCACTGCCCACCAAGCTTTCTACCATGTGTTTGCCACCATAAATGGACCCTGGAACCATAAGCCAACAAATAATACTTTCTCCTTTCAACTGGTTGTGCCAAAGTATTGTCTCACAACAAAAGAACAGTAACTGCAACACTTGCATATTATAGGAAGTTCTAGAAAATTCGACATTAAATTTGTCAAGCTCTATAGCTTAGTAGGCAACATTCACTTATGTGCATAAAGAACGTATAAGGAAGAATGCAACTATGGTGAAGAAAATTATGGGCATCCTAAGATTACAAACTGACATGTTTTCTTGCAGAACAAAACACAGGTAATCGAATCAGCACCCCTTTGGCTCCAATTGCCTGCAGTTTCTTTTAAAGCATCACATAGAACTGTCACCTTTATTAAAGTTGTTTGGACAGGAAAAGAAGTTCTATTTACCAACATAGTCTTACCTAAATATATGTCCTCAGTTGAATGTGTGTGTGTGTGTGTGTGTGTGTGTGTGTGTGTGTGTGTGAGAGAGAGAGAGAGAGAGAGAGAGAGAGAGAGAGAAGGGGAGGAGGGGGAGAGAGAGGCAGCATTCTTTTTCCTTGTTTTCTACTAGTATAAGTGATATCCATAATCAGCAATGGAAATATGACATATTTGGTATAAATACCAGTGATAAGCGGAACATTCCGCTGGATATTGTCCCTCCAAGGCACCTGAGATCGTTTCAAACAGAAACTTCTCCTACAAACGAATATTTTAAACACTGCTTTCACAGTCAGTGGTGCTGCTTAGGAAGCTACAAAATCTTTAGGATGTAGGATGTGGGTGGTGACAGAAGCAGATAACTATGGTCAGACTTTTGAAAGCTGCTGTCCAGAGCAACTCGTGGCACAGAGTGAGAGTGAACCAAAGCAGAGAGAAGGGATGCAATCAGAAATAGGGTCACCAGCAAAGACTCAAAGGGTGGAAATGAAGTAATTATTTGTTCAGACTAGTGGAGGTAGTTTGATCAAGATTTGAGCACTGAATTTCATAGTGAAGATGATAATTATAAGAAACATCACCAAAACCTGGGAAGATTAAAAAAAAAACCTGAACTCTACCAAGGAGGTTAAATTTCATCTTGGAGGAAAGTAATTTTCATGAGTTTAAATAGGATGGATACAACTTATATTTTAGAATAGGGAGACTTGATTTTTATGTGCTCAAAATGACCATAAGAATATCTGTTTGAAAAAAAAGAATATCTGTTTGAACACATTGAGGAAGCAGTGGTATACATAGGACTGACATAGGTAATTAACATAGGACCTCTCCTCAACAACTGACATTGACACATGAGGTAAGAATACTAACCAGCATATTATCTCGAGTGCCCTGTTGGATTTGTGTCAAGGGTATCTTTGGTGTTCTAGAAAGGCCAGTTTTATAGAGCAGAAAGAGCAAACACAGTTGGCTCTAATTGAGGAGATAGAGAAAAGTCAAGACAGAATATAATTCTGTTCAGAGGGTCTTGCTTGTGTTGGCAGTTAAGAAAGTACAGAGATATGGAATTTAGAAAACTTAGCTTTTTTAAGGACTACTCTGAATGTTGATACATAGAAATTGCTAGAGAAGAATGAATTCAGAAATGGCCGAGACAAGGAAGGACTGAAGTTAGTATCTTAAAGGGGCAGGGTGACAGATGATCCACAACTCAGCTAAGGAGATGTTACTCATGAAGAAGAGCAATACTGAAGAGCAGAGAATGACAGGTTGATCCTGTTACTGACTGCGGTTTGGTAGCAGAAATGTGTTTTCTTCATGAAAGTGTCTACATTTCTTTTCCCTCCTAGGACAGAGGAGGTGGAGGTCTCCTATTGACTCTGGGAATGGCAGGACCAGGGGAATAGAGACGAGACAGGCAAGATGAACACCACATGATCTGGATAAGGTCAAATAGACATGTGCATATTAGAGATAAGAGCTGGATTGGGCAAGACTTTAAGTCTCAGGAGAGTGCTGTATTCTACAGACCTCAGGCAGTGTGGGCCACTGGCCATGGTGCTGACAATCTGCAGGACTACGTTTCCTCTCCACGGAGAGTGATGTTGTTCCTGGGGTCTTCCTGAAACAGGAAGAGATTTCTTGATGCACACGTTATTCTCTGGCACAGACTCTGCAATATTAATTAATCAAGTGATGTTATGAGATGAAAGGCATTCATAACTCAGGAAGGAAAGAAACAAACAAAATTAGAGGTAACCACGAAAGCTAATTCTTGTTGGTACTCACTTGATGTGTTACATCAGTCTGTAAAATTCGCTTATCTTAAATTCTTTTACTCAACTACTTAATAAAATATTTAGTTCTTGCTAACCCAGTTGGTTATCAAAAAACAGAGAATGGGAAACTGAGGAGTGAACAAATAGGGGAGGAGAGAGATGAGATGAATATCATCAAATATATTGTATACATATTAAAACATTTTCAAAATATAAATTTAAGAAATTGGCTATCTCAGATGAAGAGTGCTTCCTATGCAGGAATGGACATCTAAGTTGCAATACCATTACCCATGTTATGAACTGGGTTCAAGAAAGGAAGATTTGGGGGCTGGAGAGGTGGCTCAGGGGTTAAGCGTCTGCCTTGCAGGCAGAAAGTCCTGAGTTCGGATCCTAGACCCCACGTATAGATACCAAGCAGAACCGGGGGCGGCCTGTGTTTCTGGTCCTGGTAGGGCAGAGCCTGTGAATCCCGGGGCAGAGTAAGGAGATGGAGGCGGTCCTTGGTGGTTCCCGAATTCGCCCGTGGTTCTACATACACACACACATACATACACATGCACAATTGAATAAATAATAAAAAAATTTTAAAAAAAAGAAAGGAAGATTTGGGAGGCTTGGTGGCTGTCAGACTAGCTAAAAAACTATGATCCACAGGCTCAGAAAGAAACCCTGCTGGAAGAAATAAGACAGAGTGACAGAGAAGGACATCAGATGTTCTTCTGTGGGCATCACACCCATCCACAGGCACAGGTAACCCCCATAAACATTATGAGCTTACACTACACAATTTTATCATAAACATAAGAGAGAAAGAGATAGAGAGCGAGAGAGAGGGGAGAGAGATAGCTTGGTTTAAATACCCTCAGTGTATAAAAATCCTTTAGCAAGACATTTTCGCACTAATCGAGATATATTTGTACCTTCCAGCCACCTCTGTGATTCACATACTTGTCTTTGTGCAATCATGATAATACATTTCTTATATTGTCCTCCCATTAAGCACACTGGTGAATACAAAGGGAAATTGTGTGGGTTCTAAATCGGTAAGTGGCTCAATATTGTGAACTCTTTCCTTTGCTTTTCTCTCCTCTACAATGACATGACAATGCTTTAGTGGCATATTTCATATTATGTTTGCATTGTGTCTGAGGGAATATTAATAAGAAGAATTATTGGCAAGATCTTCAGTTCTGTAAGTATAGGGACTTTGTCTCTTTTGCACAACAGTTTAGCTTATCAATAAGCTGCAATTACAGAATGTTCATGATGCTCCAGATGCTGACGTGATACATGCATTCATTTAACAACAGTAGCAGTTCTGTAAAAAAAAGTATAATCATAATTTTATAGTAAGGAAAGTGAAGAATGGGGCCATAGAGCCTAGGAATGTGAACATAGAGACTGTCTGACTTCAGCTCCTGTGTTGGTAGCATTTTGGCTAAGCTGCAACCCCATACCTGACATCTCTAATGAATCCCATTACCAAGTACAGTGCCCACCATGCTGTTGATGCTTCCCGTTCCCATTGCTATTCTCTCTCTCTCTTTCTCTGTCCTTGCCTCTCTCCCTCTTCTCATAGTCAGTTACTATACAACAAGCTCTGTCCTCTAAATAAATCAGTTCTCTAGAATCAACATTCTACCTACCTCAGCACCCCATCCCAATATAAGGTCTAAATCCAGAACCTCCTTAGGTATTGGAAACAAAGAATCATGCACTACCTACCTTCACCAATTTGTTACCAGTTTGGCTTATCACATAGAGTGACATCTCACTGATATTGGTAGTATATGTACTAGGTTAGCCAAGTCAGCTGATGAGACTGGCCATCATTTATATATATGCACAACAGTATTTCCAAGGAGCTGCAGATTATTGTGAGATTAGTTAGAATGAAAAGCAACCAACCTAACAATGCCTCAGCTACCAAACTGCACCTATTCAATGATTCTTGGCAACAACCTAGAGCTTGGAACATCATCTGAATGATATTACACATGAGTGAAGAGACATTTTCATCTGGAAGGCAAGCACCACAAGACTGCTATACAACATGAGTTGAAAGGTTCAGGAGATGGACAGGAAACCACAAAGAATGGAAAACAAAGGTAGCCTGAGTAATTGTCATCTTTACAAGGAGAGACAAATCAAGAATGCTTCTGTTTTAAGAATTTTTATAGAGAAAAGTATTTCCATGACAACTGAGTACTTAGTTATTCTAATTGTGGAAGAAACAAAGCATCTAAAAAGTGAGAAAATGTGCTCTAGGCACACAGAATAAATCCCAGCTAAACTAGGAACATTGATGTTTCATTAAAAGCACTGAAATTCAACACCAGACTTTATATTTTAAGTCAATATAAAAATAAGTGGCATTTAGTGAATCTCTATCTCATTCCCAATGAGATGTAGCTTTTAAAATTGGCTTGAGATACAAGAAATTCTTTTCAGCCATAACCTTTGAATCATGGCTTTAATTGAACTCTAAATTGATTAAGGAACACAGGGAATGTCCCCAAAATGAGTCTACTGGGACTGTGATTAAGAGTCAGGTATTTAATTTAATGCTAACTGGATGATCCAACAATAATTCCTCATTTGCATGCACCAAATGTATAAACAAAATCCCATTTCAGGTTTTGCTAAAATCTATTTAGGAATTGATTATTGTAATCAGAGCTACAGAACACTGACCTAAACCATCAAGTCTGGTCTAAATTTAAATAAAATGTACAATATCAGTATGCTGTCTTTTTAATGCAAGCCTATTATGATTCAAATAGGTGATTTTTGGTCTTTTAGGGACATCTAGTAAGTTTTGCAAAATACTGTACCAAAATATGAAGTCACTTTCTCATTCTGTAGAAGCATTTTTCTCATGAACCTCTCATTCTCCACTAAAAGCTGAGAGAACATGATTTTGGTGGTCAAGGTGTCACATAAAGTGGCAATGAAGATGTCAGCACTAATATGGTATATTTTCAACCTTACTTAAGTTGCTCATCTTCAGAAAGTCCTTCAGCATCCAATACCTCAGTAGTCTAATCTGTTGCAAAAGAATAAACTTACACTATTTGTTATTTCTACACAACAAATTTATTGTGTATCAGTCAAGAGATTAAGCATTATAAATATAGAAATAAATCACCACTGAGGAAAACAGGCAAGCAAAGGAATCATGCCCAAGTTATATGAATTTGATGTATTATCTGATTGATCTTTTTATCAAGTTACAAAAACTATGTGGACTTAAAGGATAGGATGATAATTCTTCCTGACAAAGATGGAAAGTCATCCAGAATCAATGAGGCCTGAGATGTCTTATGAAATGAGTATGCAGAGTAAAGGGAAGAAATATGGGAGAAGGGAAGGAATGTAAGATGAAAGAATATGTGTTCAGGCCTCAAGGTTGAAGGGCATGACTTAACGTACAAGGCTGGTGCTCAATGAGATGTCAGGGAAGAAAAAGACAAGAGGGCACATGTAGGATATATTTCCAGGGTTTGATGTGCCCTGCATAAAAAATGGGATTCCCCTCCCCCAAAGGAAAGTGGAGAAGTGAGAACAGTAGTCACACACACATGTATTTTCCCCCGAAAAACAGGAGTTTTGGGCTGGAGAGGTGGCTCAGGGGTTAAGCCTCCGCCTTGCAGGTGGAAGGTCCTGAGTTCGGATCCCAGATCCCACGTATAGACCCCAGGCGGAAGCAGGGGCGGCCTGCGCTTCTGGTCCTGGTAGGGCGGAGCCTGTGAATCCCAGGGCAGAAGGAGGTGGAGGTGCCCATGGTGGTTCGCGAATTCGTCCGTGGTTCTACACATACACAGACATACACACACAGACACGTGCACACGCACATACACACGCATATGCACACAGTTGAATAAATAATAATAATAAAAAATTAAAAAAAAAAAACAAAACAGGAGTTTTGCTAGAAAACTTAATAAGATCAGTCCATTACTAAAATAGGAGTTTACTCAAAGGCCAGTGTTGAATTCCAAAGTTAGTTGCAGAAAAAAAAAATCTCCCTTAAGTTGCTTGAGTTTGAATGTTGTCTCAAAGCAGCAGAAAGAGTAACTGTGACAGGTTTAATAACTTATGCTGAGAAAGAACAATACTGTGAAAATTCATAAATAATAAGAAAAAAATTGTATTATATGTATTTAGCTAATTGTCATAGAATGCATGAAATATATCCATGTAATCATTTCAAAACATATTCTTAATGGCTGTTAAATTCATTCCAACAGCCAATCATATATCTAGAGAACTTCCAACTTGTGTTTTTCTAGATAGTGAACAGATTAAGGAAGAATATGCCATATTTTTCCTTGTAATACTAGTTTTACAAATTATGCATCATGTGGCATGGTACAAAGAAGTAAGATCAGATCTTGGGACCCTAGATTCTGATAAGATATATTCTTACTGAATAAAATTCCATGATCAGTTTGATGCCTAAGATGAACAGCAGTGGAAGTAATAACTGCCGCCTCTACAGTCAGTGCTGAGTGCTGGGAATCCACATGGCCTGAACTGTGTGCCGGTGATAGTACCCTGGCAGCATTTCCTTGCAATTAGATGACTAATCCAAATAAGTTGCCTTTGCACTCCTATAATTACTTTACCTGGATCTATTCATTTTGTTTGGTCGTTAGACTAATACTCTGTCCAACAATTATGACTTCCATATGCTGTTTCTCGGCAGATTCCTGTCATCCTCCAGATGGGGTGCTTCGACATTTCTGGATGAGGAGCAGTAGTTCCCATTTGATACTTAAACATGATTAGGCTCCTAACAACTCCCTGTGACAATGAGGTGACACCGTGAAACAAGGGACCTGTGGAGTCCTGCATTCATCTGTCTAAGCCCATAGTATGAATTTTGAATAGACTACATGGAGTATAGCCCTTGGATGTGTTCTCCAGTGATGCAAAGTTCCAACAGGACTCAGATCAAATTTGCTGCCAGTGTCTTGAAAAATCATTCTCTACCTTTGCAAAGAGGAAGAAAAGTGATAATTGAAGAACTTTCTCTAAATGTGGATCGTGGGCACAAGCCACCAAAGACTTGTATCCATAATAATAATGTTGGAGAGGAGAAGCAGTGGGCATTCACTGTGTCCATGGCGAATTACAATCTATGTAAAGCACTTTTGTTCATTCCGTGTTTCTCTAGCAAGCATTTTGGATGGGCTTCTGTGTGCCCAGCAATGTTCTAGGCACAAGAGTGGATTTTTGCCCTCACGCAATGAATATATTGTGTGGGAAATGAAAAGGAAGCTAGTAAGAGAGAAAATCAATAGTGTGAGGCTGTGCAGCATGTTGTGAGAACAATAAAGTTGATGTCCTCAATGGAAAAAAAAAAAAAAACAAGGAAACAGAGGGTCAGGGGAAGCCATGTCAGGTGGGGGCAAGTAGGATGGACAGTCACCGTTACCATGCAGACATGAAAGGCTTGGAGCAGGAAGGACTTAACCTGCAGGTACCAGCTGGTTAGTCACTGTACTGGCAGTCAGGTTCCTGAAGACACGAGCATTATTACTGCCTTTAAACAAACCAGAAAATGGATGCAGTTTTCCCCAAGTTCACACAGGGAGGGAAGACTAATATTTCAACCCTGATCTACTGACAGAGCTTGCTCTCTCATTCCCTTTTAATTAGCCATGACTGCTTTTAAGAGTGCTGTAAAAACATAACTTCTAAGTGGGTGGCTTGAATAGACTTGCCCTGACACAGAGAGGCTGAAAGTGCAAACCTGTATGGTGGTTGAGTCCCTTCCTTCTGGGAACCATGAGGGTGGGGAGGGGCTATTCCAAGTTCTCTCAGCTTTTCAAAACCACTCATCCCAGGGGTTACAGGTGCCACATTTGCTCTGCATTTTTTTTTATGTCATCGTCCCCTGTGTTTTTACATATCAGTCCATTGACTTACAGCCCAGTCTGATTACTTCATTTTAGCCTTGTCCAAATAAAGTCAATTTTGAGGTAATAGATATGGGGACTGAAACTATTATACATGGAGAAGATGCTTTAGCCCCGATACTCCATATACAGTTTATGTAGATGTAATTACTTCACATGATAAGTTGCTTTCATTGTTTCTGATTGACTTTTTCTTTTAACTAGTGCACTCTTCTGATTCTTACTTTATCAAATATTCCAATTGTGTTCTCCAGTATAACCACTTGTAAACATTGCTCTAAGGCAAACTATGTTAGCACATGTCCTACTTTTCTATAAATCACAGTATATATACACATTAGTCTTACTTCTCTACAAATTTATTTCTTCCACATCAGCATTTTATAGACAATGGAGGCTCTAAATATTAAGTGAAAAATATACAAGCCATTTAAAAGTTTTGAAAGCCATCTTTCATCCAATGTATCCACACCATATATGTTGCCAGCTCATTAATAATTTTGTAGCATTTCTAGTTTTAGATCAATGATCATGGTATTGATAGTGCTTGTGTTCACATAACACTTATTTTGCTTAGCAGACTCAATGCCCAATAACAGCTAAATTCTTAATTCCACTGTTTTAGGGAAACCCAAAAGTGTGCTCTTTAATTGAAAAGGTGAATTTTTAACTTAATAAGAAAAGAAATATCATATGCCCAGGCTGCTTACTAAAGTCTAAAGACAGAATGAATCTTCAGTCTGACAAACTTTGAGGAAGGAAAAAGAAACCCATGACAGATTTGCTATTGTGCCTTGGACTTCCCACACTGGAGCTATAGTGCATGAAAAGGGTAAGATAAGAATAATGGTATTAAGTGATAGGATTCCGTACATGCATGTTTGAACTTACTAGGGACCTTGAAACATATTTCCCTTAGCTAAAGTGAGAAACTACTGGACCAAGAGTTTCTCTATGGCATAAGTTTCTTTACAAAAGGTGAATTCCCCTTTCACCCCACCCCGCTCCGCCAGTCAGGATGTGTGCGCGGTCCAACCGGGACTCACCCCGAGACTCTAGGTAAGCCCCGGCCGCGCCCACCCACCAGGACCCCAGGTCAGCCCAAAGGGACCCGGCTCCAACTCCCGCCATCCAGCCTGAGCCACGCACAAAGTCAAGGGACAAAGAGGACCTCCCCCTGCGCCCTGGCCCCGCCCCAGCTGCCCTCGGGTTAAATAGCTCCACGCCGACGCCCCCATCCTCCCTTTACACCCCACCCTGCTCCCCCGGTCCGGAAGCTCGCGCGGTCCAGACAGCCTCACCCCGCACCCTAGGTAAGTCTCCGCCCGCGCCCGCCCACCAGGACCCCAGGCCAAATAATTCAGTTTAGTGAAATTGAGAGATCTTAAGAGTTAAAACGACAATGCCAAAGTCAAAGTGCAAATCCATGAAAAGCAACACTCAAGTAAACAAATTTCCCACTGAAGAAATTAATCCCATAATGTTAGACTCCAACCAGAACAAACCCGTGGAAAAAGGCCAAGAAAGCCTCACCCAGGATAAAGTCTTTCAAAATATGATCATTACCATGTTCAATACTATGAAAGAGGAAATCAGGGAGGAATTACATAATCGAATCAATCGCTTTGAAGAGGAACACAACAGACATCTGGAGGAGTTGAGAAAAACAGTGCAAGAAACAAAAAGTGGCATAGAGCAGTTAAAACAAACTCAGAGTTTAAAACTGAGCTAAAAGACAAGTTATCTTCAACCCAGAACGCCACAGAGAGTCTTATCAACAGAACTAACAAAGCAGAAAACGGAATTTCAGACCTTGAAGATAAAGTGGGAGTACTAACCAGCTCAATGGAAGAGGTTGTTAAAGCCAAAAAGATACTTGAGAGAAATATCCAAGAGATATGGGACACCCTGAAGAAGCCTAACATGCGTATTCATGGAATACCAGAGCAAGAATCTCAAAATACCACCCCTGAGGAAATTTTTCAAACGATCATCAAGGAAAACTTTCCTCATCTAAAAAAAGAGAGGCCCATCCATATACAAGAGGCATTCCGCACCAACAGATACGACCAAAATAGAAGCACACCGCGGCAAATAATAGTTAAAACACTCCACATTCAAGATAAAGAACCGGTGCTGAGAGCTTCAAGGGAGAAAAAACAAGTCACTTTTAAAGGTAAACCTATTAAAATAACAAATGACTTCTCAATCGAAACAGTAAAAGCAAGAAGAGCTTGGAGGGACATACTTCAAGTATTGAATGAGCAAAAATGTCAACCCAGGCTGATTTACCCTGCAAAACTATCAGTCATGATCGAGGAAGAAAGAAAAATCTTCCAGCACAAAGACAACTTGAAGGGATACATATCCACCAAACCAGGCCTTCAAAAAATGCTAGAAATGATACTCAAGTGTGAAGAAAAAAAACAAGCTTATCCAGGAGAACAGAAGGCAAATATAACACCATTAAAAGCGAAGCAATATACTTATAAAAGCTACTAAACATAATAAATGTCTGGAATTAACAATAGTTTCTCCATTATAACACTAAATGTTAATGGAATTAATTCACTGATCAAGAGACACAGATTACAAACTTGGATTAAAAATCACAATCCATCAATCTGCTGCCTGCAGGAAACCCATCTCACCACAAAACATAGGCAGGCTCTAAAAATAAAAGGCTGGTCAACAATTCTACAAGCAAATGGAAGCAGAAAACAGGCAGGGGTAGCCATTATGCTATCAAACAAAGTGGACTTCAAACCAAAGAAAATCATAAGAGACACAGATGGATACTACATTTTAGTCACAGGTACAATTCACCAGGAAGACTTCACAATACTGAACATATATGCACCCAATACGGACCCCTCCACATTCATTAAGAAAACCCTACAGAGTCTAAAGCAAGAAATCAACCCCCAAACGATAATTCTTGGGGACTTCAACACCGCCCTCTCAACATGGGATAGATCAACAGGTCAAAAGCTTAACAGAGACACTTTGGAGCTTAACCAAACCCTGAAAGAAATGGACCTTACAGATCTCTATCGAACTTTTCACCCACGCACCAAAGAATACACATTTTTCTCAGCAGCACACGGAACTTTCTCCAAAATAGATCACATATTGGGCCACAAAATGAATCTACACATATACAAGAAAGTTGAAATTCTAACCTGTGCCCTATCAGACCACCACGGCCTAAAGCTGGACATCCATAACACATCAAACAAGAGAAATACACTAACTCCTGGAAACTTAACACTATGATGCTGAATGAGAACTGGATTCAGGAAGCAATTAAAAAGGAAATTCAAGATTTCCTGAAAGTGAATGATAACGAAAATACAACTTACCAAAATCTCTGGGACAAATGAAAGCTGTTCTAAGAGGTAAGTTCATAGCTCTTAATGCCTACATCAAAAAAAATGGAAATATCAGAAATAAACAACTTAACAATGCAGCTTAAAGCTTTAGAGAAACTAGAGCAATCTGATCCCAAAAGTAGTAGAAGAGAGGAGATTAGCAAAATAAGGGGAGAAATATCTGAAATCGAGATTAAGAAAACGATAGAAAAAATCAACCAGTCATAAAGCTGGTTCTTTGAAAAAATCAACAAGATTAATACACCCCTAGCTAAACTAACCAAAAGCAAGAGAGAGAAAACCCAAATTAACAAAATTAGAAATGAACATGGAGTTATCACTACTGATACCCAAGAAATCCAGAGAATTAAAACATCATATTTCAAAAACTTATACTCTGTGAAGTTTGACAACACAAAAGAGATGGATGAATTTCTAAGTAAACACAACTTACCTAAATTGAATCAGGAAGTTGTGAATTATTTAAATAGTCCTATAACATACAAGGAAATTGAGGAAGTAATCTCGAATCTTCCCACCAAAAAATGTCCTGGACCAGATGGATTCAGCACAGAGTTCTACCAGACATTTAAGGAGTTAATAACACCAATACTCCTTAAACTCTTCCATCAAATAGCAAAGGAAGGAACACTACCAAATTCCTTCTATGAAGCTAATATCGTTTTAATCCCAAAACCTAATAAAGATTCACTTAAAAAAGAATACTATAGGCCGATCTCCCTGATGAACACAGACGCAAAGATTCTCAACAAAGTCTTAGCAAATCGGATTCAAAAACATATCAAAAAGATCATTCACGGGGACCAAGTAGGCTTCATCCCCGGCACACAAGTTGGTTCAACATACGAAAATCAATAAATGTAATTCATCATGTAAACCAGTACAAAGTCCAAGACCACATGATACTCTCGATAGATGCAGAAAAAGCTTTTGACAAGATCCAACAGCCTTTTATGATCAAAACGCTAGAGACAGTGGGAATGGAAGGAACCTTTATCAATATAATAAAAGCTATATAAAACAAGCCCACAGCAAGGATTATGCTCAATGGGGAACAATTGGAAGCATTCCCACTTCGATCAGGAACTAGACAAGGCTGTCCACTCTCACCACTTCTATTCAATATTGTACTTGAAGTGTTAGCTGAAGCCATAAGACAAGAAAGGGACATAAGAGGGATTCAAATCGGCAAGGAAGAAGTCAAGCTATCCCTATTTGCAGATGACATGATCTTATACCAGAGTGATCCCAAAAACTCCACCAGGAAGCTCCTGGAACTAATTGAGAAGTTCAGCAGGGTGGCAGGATACAAAATAAATGTGCAAAAATCAGAGGCCTTCCTATATGCCCAGAATGAAAGAAGTGAAAAAGCCTTGAGAGAAAAAATCCCATTTACTATAGCACCTAAAAAAATGAAATACCTTGGTATAAACCTAACTAAGGAGGTAAAAGACCTTTACAATGAAAACTTTAAAACCCTAAAGAAAGAAATAGCAGAAGACACCAGAAGGTGGAAAGACCTCCCTTGTTCCTGGATTGGTAGAATCAACATTGTAAAAATGACCATCCTACCAAAGGCAATATACAGATTCAATGCTATACCAATCAAAATCCCAAAGCAATTCTTCAAAGAAGTTGACCAAACAATCTCAAAGTTCATATGGAGGCACAAAAGACCCAGGATAGCAAAAACAATCCTGAGTAACAAAAACACAGCTGGAGGTATTGCCATACCAAACCTTAGTCTATACTACAAATCCATAGTTATAAAAACTGCCTGGTACTGGCTCCAAAATAGACACACAGATCAATGGATAAGGGTTGAAGACCTAGATATAAGCCCACAAAATTACAGCCATTTGGTCTTTGACAAAGGGGCCCAAAGAATCCAATGGAAATAGAACAGCATCTTCAACAAATGGTGCTGGCAAAACTGGATCTCCACATGCAGAAGATTAAAGCTGGACCCGTACTTGTCACCATGTACAAGACTTAATTCCAAATGGATCAAGGACCTTGATATCAGGCCAGAGACTATAAAAATCATAACTGAACGGATAGGGAACTCCCTTGAGCTGATTGGGCTAGGCCAACATTTCCTAAACAGACATCCAATGGCACAGTCACTGCTACCAACTCTCAACAGTTGGGATCTTGAGAAATTAAAGAGCTTCTGTTCAGATAAAGAGATTGTCACACGAGCTCAAAGGCACTCCACAGAATGGAAGAAAATCTTCACTAACCACATATCTGACAGAGCTCTACTGTCCAGAGTGCACAAAGAACTTAGAAAACTAAACTCCAAGGAAAATAATAGCCCAATTAAAAAATGGGCCCTGGAACTTAAAAGAAACTTTACCAGGGATGAAATTAAAATGTCTAACAAATATCTTTAAAAATGCTCCACTTCCTTAGCCATCAGGGAAATGCAAATCAAAACTTCCCTGAGATATCATCTTACCCCAGTCAGAATGGCAAAAATCCACGATATAAACAACGACAAATGCTGGAGAGGATGTGGAGAGAGGGGAACTCTCCTACATTGCTGGTGGGAATGCAGGCTCATACAACCACTCTGGTGAGCCGTCTGGAGATTCTTAAAGAAATTAAAGATTGAAATGCCATATGACCCTGCTATTCCACTTTTGGGAATAACCCCCCATACAGCAGAGGTTCGCCTCGATAGCACAAGCTTGACCATGTTCATAGCAGCACTGTTTACAATAGCAAAGTCATGGAATCAGCCCAAATGTCCAACAGTTGACGAATAGATAAGGAAACAGTGGTACATCTATACAATGGAGTACTACTCAGCCATCAAAAATGATGAATTACTGGAATTTGCTGGGAAATGGATGTCATTAGAAACAATTATATTAAGCGAAGTTTCCCAGACCCAGAAAATTAAGTGCCGTATGTACTCCCTAATAGGTGGCTCCTAGTACCAAACTCACCCAGCCCACATTGAGACACTCAAAAGTAAACCTATGTAACACAGTAATTGCAAGGATTATGAACAAGAGAGATGGGGTAGGAGGGCCACACCAGAAACAAGGAGAGAGGGGACCATGTTACAGCAGAGAAAATAGGCCTCCCTCAAGGTCTGCAAGGGGTGACATACAGTGCCCAGCAGGATGGAGTGAAGGGCATTGCAGGAGCAGCAAAACTGCAAAAGAAAATCAACAAACCACAATCCAGAACTTCAGAGACTCTATATCAATCACACAGAACTAGGCCAGCCTAATCTCTCCCCATCCTGGAGCTCAGGGACATTTGCGGAAGAGGGGGCAGTAAGATTGTAAGAGCAAAAGGATGGGAGGAACAACGATTTGCAAGATTCTCAACAATAGTTGGGGCCAAAGCAATCATAATGGGACTTTGCATGCCCTGCGCAATGTCCAGCGCACTGTTGCCCTCATAAAGTCTAGCATCTGTTAAGGGCACCAAGATCCCTGGAGGCAAGGGATTGACAGCCATAGTAGTGCTCCTCTGCTTAAGGGTAACAAGAGAAAGGGCTTATGGAAATGCCACTGGGTCCTTATATGTCATCGGAGAGGAGGACCCAGTGGAGAGTCAGGCGTACACAATAAAGGACTCTGGGAATTGGGGGGGAGGTACTTGGGGATGGGGAGGGAGAGGAGGGAGAAAAGGGGGTTCGGGGGGAGGAGGGGGGAGGGAGGGAACTGGTAAAAATAATTTTAAAATGTATAATTACATTTTTAATAAAAAAATAAAAAATAAAAAGGTGAATTCATATTATGAAAGATATTTTTCATCTAACCAGGTATAGAATCTACAACACGGTTATCTAGGATTGTGTAATGTTTAAGCACTGACATTGTTTGACCTGCTATAATATAGCACAATAGAGTAGTAGATAGCTTGTAAATAACAGAAATGTACTTTTAACAGTTTCCGTAGAAGTAATCATAAGATCACAGAAAGACTGGTGAGGGTCCATTAACAAACTAAAGAAGGTGAATATCATTTGTGTGTTCATTTGTGGGAAAGGGAGCAAGGAGTCCCTTTTATAAGTGCACTAATTCCAACATGGCTCCCTCTCTCATGACTTAGCTATATATTTGAGGCTCCACATCTCTCTGAGCTCATATTTTCAATATAAAAACTTTTGAGGGACAAAAACACACAGTCCACAACATGCGCCGTGAGTGATTCAAAGGAACTCTCTTTTATGAGGCTTTCTCAAGTACCCCCATAAAATTCCTGTCACTCAGGAGCCTGCCTGGTATCTTGCCACAAAACTTCCTGCAGAGTGGATATGGTAGAATGTACATTGCAACCTTGTGTAACAGACCAGCAAGAATTAGCTACCCTGTCCTCAGTGAACCCCAATGCAATGATGCACCTCTAAGCATTAACCATTAAATGAAGAGACTGGAAGCAGGCTTCTTCCCGTGTAACCCTTTCATTAAGCCTTTATCCCAAAGTAAGGCCACACTTTTATTTCCTTGAGCCTCAGTTCCCTCCTGAATAAAGTAGTGAAGCTGCCTAGGGTGATTTTCTGGTTGTCAAAAAGGCTGATTTGGGGGCGCTACCATTGAAACAGGCAGTGTGAGCTGCTAGTAAGCATTCAGTGAATGCACCCCATTTTATTGATGTTGTTCACACTTCCTCTGTCTCATTTTTTCCTGCTATAAACTCATCACCTGACCACCTGATAGACTGTGTCAGTTATGTGCTGAGCATGTAGTGGCCTTGCTGTTGAAGCTGCCAACACACTGCATTCAGGATCAGTCTCATTGCTAAGCAGCCTCCTGTGAAAAGAGGGACACAGCTGTGACAGACAGCAGAGCAGACAATTGTGGAGGGGTCTTCATCACTCCCCGGCCATTAACACATGGATAGAACCTCTCATGGAAATCCTGGAAAAGAGATTAATCTATTTACAAAGCACCAAGATAAGATGCTTGGACAATTATGTCCTTCAGTGTATTACTATGAATGTAGCACAGAAGTAAAGGAATAAAATGAAGTTCAAAGAGCTTAAAATACATATTTGAGAAACTCTCTGGAGAGTTTTTTTTTTAGAGTTGACAGGCTGGGGCTTTAAAACTTAGGAAGTAGTTTTGATGATGCTTATGCTGATGAAATATATGTCACAGAATGACTATGTAAGTTTGAAATGGGTAGGTAAGTAATGTCTATTGCTCTTTGGTCAAGAAAAGCATTCTTAGTTGTTATGACAAAAGTTTCTAATATTGAACCTGAACTTGAAGTTCTTGATAACGTATTAATTCAAATAGTTAAGGTCAGTTGTGATAAAATATAGTATTGCATATTGAATATACATTAGTGGTTGTATAATTTAAAAGGATTCATTTTTAAGTGGTAAAATCTAATGTCCAATGTTCATTGTGTCTTATTAATGTCTGTCTCTGTTTTTAGATCACTAATAAAAACCACCAAATGTTTAGGATACTAAAAATTGCTCACAATTCAAGCTTATATTTGAGAATTTTAATGTATCCAAATTCTTCTCAGTAGAACTAATAGGTCTGTGTTTATTCTATAATATCCAAAACCACAGAAGGGATTAGGAGACAATGGAAAGCATTGCCTTCAGAGCTGCTTACCCATAAGAATCGATGTCATGTCATAATCCAGAGGGAAATCAAAGTTATGAAGCAATGAAATGTTGCCCTGGACAGGCAGCAGATCAGAGGGACAGTTAAAGGGAATGGGTGTTAAGTGTGGATATCTAGGAGTGGGAAAATGAATTCTAGATTAAAAGTTCAAGTATAAAACTAAAGACTTGCAAAAATGAGCACAATTTATTACATAGACAAAGGATGATCATTGTAAAATGAATTGGCAAAATGCTCGCAACAGAAGCAACTCTTGTGTGCTTAACAACATTACTGGCAGCAATAATATTCCCATTAAGCCTACATTACCACAACTATCATTCAATTAAGTACCCCTATGGTGGCATCTCACCACCCATGACTGAGCTCCCACCGGGTACAGTGCTTTACCTTAGCTGACTTAAGATGCCCAGTAAAAACATAGCTAAAATAATTTCATTCAAGCCTCATTATCATAATGCTATTTTAATCCCCAAGAAATCAGCTAAAGATAGTTTCAGATTTTAGAAACAGTATCATGAGTATCTGTTTTCTGAGTCTTCATTTAGCTATGAAATATTCTAATAGTTCATTCTCTTTTGCATGCTGCTGAGATTATATATATATATATATATATATATATATATATATATATATATATATATAAAACATCTATAAATGGACAGGACATACAAAATAACAACAGCCAAATACTTTTCATATTGTCTTCAAGCTTTTTATGTTTCCCAGTGATCATAATGAAGTGGAAGGCTCAGCTCCCTGGAGGACGTCTCTATGAATGAGTGTGGTGGGTATGAATGTGGACCCCTGTCTCTAGAAGAGAAACTACCACAGCAGCATCACTCCTAGGGAGAAATTACTTTTTTGGATTGAGGTTGCCACGTTTATTAATCTTATTTCTGAGGATATAAGAGCTGCCTTTCATAAATGTCAGATAGTGTGACAGATCTCTGTGGAGACATGAAGAACTGTCCCTCCTTCAGCACACATGTAGTTAAACAGCTTCTTCAGCAAAATATCAAAAGCATTGTCTACAAGAAAGAAAGTCAACAGTGCTCTCATTTCAATAAAACTGAGAAATTTTGTTAAGGAATTAATGGATGACAAAAAAAGGTGATAATATAAACAATATAATATATATAATATAAAATTCGAAAGGAAGGCAGTTTTGCTCACTACCATACCACAAACACACATTCAAGACAGCAACCAGAAAAAAGAAAAATCAAGGCTCCAGTGAAACTTTCCTATATACCTTTTAAATTGTCAACAAATAAAAAGTATTGCCCAGTGACCATGATGACATGAAGACCATAGTAAACTGTTAGCAGTGTGATGGTTGGAGAAGACATGTGGAAAGCAAACTGGTACACAAGGTTTAATTTACAGACAGACAGACAGATGAACACAGATATCTGTATCTTAAACACTACTATGACAAATCTTCATTATATGCTCACATTCTACATGGGGGATACTAAGAAGACACCCCAGAAATGCAATGTAGTAATGAACTATTTTACTTCCTGGCAGCTTTGGAGACAGCAAGCTTGGAGTGACTGTGAAGATGGACTCAAAATAAAAAAAAAAAAAACAAGAAAATAGTCATTTTCAGCATATTGTCATAGCAGAAGGGAAACATGCATTTTCCACTTGAAAAAGCTTCTGTCCTTTTAGCTTCATCTGCACTTTACCTGCCCACCTTTCTGTGACCATGAAGCCCTGCTGTGCTGTTTCCGTCCTGTTATTCCCTAAGACATCATGAATGCAATTGGAAATGTGAGATAGGCCACTGAGCGGCATGGCACTGAGTGAAAAGGACAAAATGGTATCTATCCATCTGTAGGTTGATGAAACTAAAGGGAACAGCCAGGCCCTTTCTCGAGGAAGCCCTTTCTTCGAGGATACATTACACCTTGCAGAAGGAAGCACGTGGGAATTGAGTTTCCCTACATCTTACTGGAAGAGCAAGAGAAAAAAATAAAAAAGGAAAAGAACAGATCCTAAAATTTCCTCTTTTTGCACCGTTTTGAACCATTTACAAAATGACACATCACAGGAGGATTGAGCCAGTTTTCAAATTTGGATCCCACAGTCGACTCTCCACGCACAGTACTTGGACAGCCAGCCTCCCCCTCCTGGCAGCTTTGTGGGATTTAGGCTGCCAATGAAGGCTTTCCAAATGGACAGATGTACGAACACCGTTTCATGTGCCTTGTACTAAAATCAAAACTCTGTCTGCAGAATTGAAGAGCAACGAATCTGCATTGCAAAAGCTGAGCTCTGCTAGTAGGGCAGACACGTGGCACGTGGCGCTTGCTGCACTCTGCAATCATCCAATCTGTTTCCCTGAAACTTCAGGAACTGGTCTGTAGCAAAGACCGAATATTTGGCTTCATGCTGTACGCAGTCTTGTTTCTCCTTAGTAATAAGCTTATACCTAACTCTGCAGTATTCAGGATAAGGCAAATCTACTATAGAAGAATTAAATCCAGCATATTAAAGTATGAGTGAAGTTCTCAGACTTACTAGTTAAAGAGACAGGAAAAACCAGGCAAGAAGTTATGACAAAATCACCAAACATTAAGAACGACAGAATGATAATAAAGTATATATTTAAGTAGACAAGCTCCAGTCTTCTAAACAGCTCATTTAGCTACGTATTTAGCTCACATTTATAAAGTGACTATTGGATGCAGAGATTATGCTAAGTGGTATGCATGGTTTGCCTATGCCCAAATTTAATGTGGTTACAATCCACTAGAGGATTTTGACACATAGATCAGGGCCCTTATTTATCAGTTTTAATCAGTCATAACTTATCAAGAACTAACTACTCCATGAAATGCACACCCAAAAGAATGATAGAACAAATCTGTATAGAATGGTAAAAAAATGAATAGTATGCAATGATAAAAATGAGACCACAATACTTACTTGCAGTCCTTGATGGAGGCCTATTTTCTCTGCTGTAACATGGTCACTTCTCTCCTTGTTTCTGGTGTGGCCCTCCAACCCCATCCTTCCTGTTCATAATCCTTGTAATTACTGTAGGTATTACATAGATTTACCATTGTCTCAAGGTGGGCTGGGTGGGTTTGGTACTAGGAGCCACCTATTAGGGAGTACATACGGCCCCTCCATCAAAGACTGCAAGTAAGTAATGTGACACCTGGTTAAGTTCACAGAGGTTCGTTCCCGATCATTTACAACTGAGGGGGTATGATCTCACCAGAAGGGGAGGGCGTATAGTCTGGCAGATAAAAAGTAACCATGTTGCAAATGGGTGATTGACCCCTCCCTCACTGAGGTTTCCTACTTCTATTACATCTACTCTTGAATGTGCTCTTATAATAAGACTCCAGTTTAACAGCTTTTTGTCTCTGGCCAGGGGGTGACATACAGTGCCCAGCAGAATGGAGTGAAGGGCATTGCAGGAGCACCAAAACTGCAAAAGAAAATCAACAAACCATAATCCAGAACTTCAGAGACTATATCAATCACATAGAACTAGGCCAGTCTAATCTCTCCCCATCCTGGAGCTCAGGGACATTTGCGGAAGAGGGGGCGGTAAGATTGTAAGAGCAAAAGGATGGGAGGAGCAACGATTTGCAAGATTCTCAACAATAGTTGGGGCCAAAGCAATCATAATGGGACTTTGCATGCCTTGAGCAATGTCCAGCGCACTGTTGCCCTCATAAAGTCTAGCATCTGTTAAGGGCACCGAGACCCCTGGAGGCAAGGGATTGACAGCCATAGTAGTGCTCCTCTGCTTAAGGGGAACAAGAGAAAGGGCTTATGGAAATGCCACTGGGTCCTTATATGTCACCGGAGAGGAGGACCCAGTGGAGAGTCAGGCGTACACAATAAAGGACTTTCTGGGAATTGGGGGGAGACACTGGGGGATGGGGAGGGAGAGGAGGGGGACAAGGGGGTTCGGGGGGAGGAGGGGGGAGGGAGAGAACTGGTAAAAAAAATTTTAAATGTATAATTACATTTTTAATAAAAAAAATTTAAAAAAAAAGAAACTTGTCTAAACTCCACACCTGGTGGCTGGTTCAAGTTCTGTCCTGAAATATCAATTAATTGATCGGCCATTTTTGCTTTATTGCTGCATAATTACATTTTCTTTATAACTATTGCTCTCAGAACTCACAGAATACCTAGAATGCCTCAAGTTCAGATTATTTAAGTAATAATGATTTCTCAGACTCAAGAGTGAGGCCAGTAACTTCCTTTTCTGGCACTGAGCATAAAAACAGCAGAACAATTCTCTTTGCCCATGAAAGATGTGGCATTTCCATGGTAGAAGCAAACCTGTCAAGGACAGTGGGAGCCTTTATCCTGTAACCCTCTTGAAGAAAGGTACATCACCAAATTTCAAGCTCTAAGTAGAAACTAAAAAACAATGTCTTCTGAAGTTCCAGGCATGAGGACACAAAGAAATGATCTGAACACCAGGTGGCAATTTGGTATCATCACAGTGACACAGGAGAAATAGGAACTCTCCAGTTTCTGCAGAAAGTGAATATTCATGAGCATTTAAGGGCATGCCAGGGAGAAAACCTTATTTTTAATTCTTCTTTCTGTCACTTGTTCTTTATTCATTTCTGAGAAAGGAGAATTCATACACTAGAGTTTAGTGCAATATTGTTCTTAATATAGAAATGCACATGATGCTCCTTTCTCTTTTCTGTCTTTTATTCTAAGTATGTCTGGATATTTTTATGCATAAAAATTTTCACAATAAATTTACCCCACCCTTCTCTATTCCCATTGAATCCTCTCCTTGCACAAGAAACTCATCCAATTGCTTTAAGTAAAGCTGAAATATTCATTAGTAGACTAGATCAAGAAGCCTATCTCAATTTTAAGAAAATGTGGAGCCCCTTTCTTTTCCTCCCATGTTCTTTCCTTTCATTTGTCCTTCTGTTCTCCCCCTTCTGTTTTCTCTCTTCCTAGCAGCCACATATTACCCTTCATATTTGTAGATACCAAAGTTCTACTTCCAGTTCTATTTGGTTCTAGGAACTTGGAGTCGTAGAAGATTTCTTCTTGGGGAAAAACAGAATGAGTTTCGATATTATGAACATGTAGCATCTTTAAATCTTGACCAGTCTCCCTTCCCAAGATTCTTTTCAATTTTCAAGGAAAGGAGGGGCCAAAAGCCAATATTTTAATTTCCCAACTCTATTGATGAAATGAATACATGACCCAGAGAATTTAGGGGGGAAAAGGCATTTCTTTTGCAACTTATGAATTTAGGTATCTGCATCCCTCTGTAAAAGCATAAACCAATGCAGTTTGCCAAAGCCAGCTAGTTCTCTCTCTATCTAACCCCACTGGTCAGAAAGACCACTATGAGCTGAGTCTTCCCACACCAAATATGAAATTAAGACACTCTCCTGTAGATGATTCCTCATAGAGGTTTCTAAAGGGCCAGTTCTCAAATGTCAAGTTCACAGTGTTACTGGCACACGTACCTGAGCGTGCATGAGGCACACCACCCAAGGGCCATGAAGTACTATTCTGGCCGTGTGAGCACCATGGGGCTGTCTGTCCCAGGAGAATCAGTGTTGATGATAGCCATCCCCTGGAAACCTCAGCTGGTTACTGTCCCATCCAGCCTTTCCTATCTTCCAAGTGAATGTAAACTGCTAAGTCTGGTGTGACATGGAGTCTTGCATGCCCCTCTCTCAATTCCTGTGCACATTTTCACCGATTACACTGATTTTCTTCACACATCTCACACATGCCAGGACTGTCCTGCCTTTCTAGACATGGGGTCTTGGCTGCCCCTTATGCCTCAAGACGCCCCCACCTTCTCTTCTCCACACAGCTTCTTCCTTCTCATCCTTCAATCTCATGTCAAAAATCACTTTAGAAAGTCTTCAAAGATCCCTCATTATACCTGATTACTCTTACAAACGTACTCCTCTCTATTTTATTACTGTCTTTAGTAATACTTATCTCAACCTAAATGTGCCCGGCCTTCCATAAAGTGTTTATTTTCTCGCTATTTATGTTGAAATGTATGTGCTATTTACGTCTTGATTTTCTCCCATCATAATACCTGCCACAATGCAAGCAAGAAATAAACATACCGAATCAACAAGGAAATGTAAAATGCAAGCTAAAATGACTTTATTCGTACATGAAAACTTAAAACCACTTTTGCTTGGAAGAGAAGCAACAGCTTTCCTGCTGATTAAAAATGGCAGGCCTGACCCAGGTCATTCTTCCTGCTTGTTCCTTGTAGCTGGTCTTATGATCTACCCAAGGAATGGATCTCCAGAGAGTGCTTCTGAGAGCTAGTATTTTCATGGGTTCCCCTAAAGTCTATGCTGATGAGTGGAGGAGTGAGCATGTGTCACTTTCCATAGTAGACAAAGAGGAACATAGTTAAATGATTCAGCTTCTGTAGAAACTCGGCACTTCCTCCAGTGGCTAAGCACAGAATCATAAGAACGCTCATTAGTTATATGTCCCCAAAGAACTAAAACAGGAGTTAGAAGAGGCACTTGCATGTCTGAGTTCATTTGCTCATCACTCGAAGGGTTGCGAGGTAGGCTCTAATCAAGGGGCCTCAACACATAAATGAATGGCAAAATCATGGGTTTGAACATAGTGAAATATTAGCTGCAAAAAAAAATGAATGTCGGGAATGTGCCACATATAACATGCTGTACTTTAGGAAAAAAATTCCAATTAAGTGACCCAAACCAAGTACTTAGGACAAGTAAGATATTACTTCATTTGCATGAATATCTAGAATGAATAAAGCAGTGCAAGTAGTAAATAAATTGCAGTTAGCCAGAATTAGGCAACTTGACTTGGTGACTACAGATGTTTGTGGACATTCACAGGGTCTTCCACATATTCAGTAATAGCTTCGTCACGTTCTATTCCTGTAGCAGTCCTTTGTCGAAGCCTGACGTGCACTAATAACCACATAGACTGGCACACATCTCTGGATGATCGCCCCCCCCCCCCCCCCCCCCGGCTCGGCATGCATGCCTCTGTCCAAGGTCCTGAAAAACCCATTTCCCCCCTCCTTACAGCTCTGTGGCAAAAATCACTTTCACAATGCTGTGCAAACATCGTAACTAGTTTCATAACTCTAGCTATTAAACCAAATAAGGTAATTAATTTTGAACAACTTCATTATGTAGTGCAGTTAGGGTTCACAGCAGAGTTGGATTGGAAGTTGAATTTAATTTGTTAGTATTTAGAAATATATCTATGACTGTCCATCAGAGATAATGGCCTGTCATTCTCTTTTCTTGTGGTGTCCATGTGTGGTTTGTTGTTAGGGTTGTCCTGGCCTTACATGATGAATTTCGAGGTTTTTCTCTGAATCAAATTTTTGAAGAGCTCATGAAAGGTAGGTGCACTGTTTTTTAAATATTTGACAGAATTTGCCCATAAACGTGTTAAGATCTTGGGTGATATTTTATCACTTGTCAGTGTCTCCATATTATCTAACTTTTATGATTTAGCTTTGGTAAATTGTATGCTAATAGGTGCTTATCAATTTCCTGATTGAGGTATTTTAATTCTCCCTTTCTTCCTATGATCCGTTAGTTGACGAGAAATATATTGCTTTGTTTCCACGTATTTGTGAGTTAATTTTCTTTCCTCAGAGTTATTAATTTAAATTTAATATCATTGCCTCTAGAGATCTTTTGAAAAAGTATTAGAATTTCTTTTGTTCCACAAAGTGTGATTAATCTTGAAGAATATACTGTGTGCACCTTGTAAGGGGTACATATTATATTACTATTGGAAGGAATGAAGGAATGTTTTGCACATGCATTTTAGGTCAGTTTCTCTTGATAAGCTCATTCATCTGTCTTCTGCATATATTTTACTGTATGGATGTCCAACATGTTACGTATCATTAATCTACTAAAGAATATCTTTATTGCACCCAAGTATGGACAATAATTAATAATGATGCCGTAAACATGTACAAATTTTATAAGGATATAACTTTTCACCATTTTTAAGTATAAAGGAGTTCTCATTATTGCTGTTGCAATTGTTGGATTTCATGGCGAGAATATGCATTTTTAAAGAAATTTATAAATTTCTGACAGCTGGACATGCGGATGGGACAAAAGTAGAAAAAAATTTCTTGCCTTTGACTGCAAATTATTTCATACTGAAAACACTGGGATTGCCTAAATTAGTTTCCCAAAATTACTTACAAGCCTTGTGGTTCTTTCCTGCACTTATGCAATGTACTTTGATCACTATGAAACCTACTAGATCTTTCTTTCAGTGACTTACCATTAGCTCAAATACTGTCTCTTACCAAGAATTTTAACTTACCACCTTAGCTTCCCTGACTTCTTTTACTACCAATAGCCTCAGTTTTTTGCTACTATCTATCTGAAACAGGTCATCACTATGTGTCTAATCAGGTCTTACATTCAGTATGTAGAATGGCATTGCTTTTAAACATTAGTATTTTAATTTTTTTGTTAACCCTGAACTAATGCAAATATTTTTCATGTACTGTGTTAATTTTTCTTTTGTAAGTCTGAACAAATTTCATATAATTTCCAGAAATGGGAGGACATTGATAAATAATTTACAAGTCAATTATATATAAACAAATTATATATGTATGTATATATATATATATATATATATATATATATCCCCATAAGTAATACCCACTCAAAGTAGCAAAGGAGAATAATGTTGTATAATATTCTGGACACTGAACAAGGAATTAAAACCCCAAAGACTGTTTTCCTTATTTTGCCATTTATGCATCATTTGAAGCTTCTGAGGTGTCTGTTTGGTGGTTCAAGGAGGAGTCTCATGGTTCACTATCTCCACTCCAAACTTGTATAGATTAACATACACAATAGCACTACATTCATCAATACCCAAACTGGATTCCTGCATGCTACTTAACAATCAAATAGGCACCTTACTCTTTCCTGATGTAGATAACAGTATATCCGGTTAGACGCAAGGTAAGATAGTAGAGTTGGATATGCAGGCAAAAAACCAGAATATGCCTGATAGAGTGAGTGAGGGGTTAGAAGAAAGAACAGGAATGTGTATTTCAGTAAGCTTTCTGAATTTTTCCGGAGTGTGAGAGAGGCAAAGCAGTAGGGATTAGCTTGCAGCTTTTAAGCAAGATAGGCAATTTTTAAGTTTAGTTCACAGAATCTCAAAGTATTTATAAAAGAAAAATTCCAGGGACTTTTGGGCAGCACAGCATTATCAGAACAATTATACAAGGATTTCTGTTTGTATGTGTGTGAGAGCACAGAATACGGCACATGGTAGATGCTTGAAGTGTGTTCATGTGAGTATGGGTGCAACTCTGTTTGCTGGAATTTGTGTTTATGTGTATGCAAAGTCCACAGGTTAACTTCTTGTGTCATTCTTCAGATGTCAATCATCTTTCTTTTTAAGATAGAGTCTCTTGGTCAGCATGGAAGTTGCTGCTTAAGTTAGACTGACTGGCTGGTGAGAGAACTACAAGGATCAACTTTGCAGTGCTGAGATATTACATGTGTGCCATCAAATATGGGCATTTATAATTGTTCTTGGGGTTGAACTCAGGTCTTCATGCTTGCATGATGTGATTTTACCAAGTTGTTTTCTCAGATCACTATACTCTGTTGTTTTAAATACCTTTATCTGAATGCACAACATCTCTTCAAAAAGTAGATTTGCTACTTTAGAACAATTCATCTCAAACTGTGATGTTTGAGCCAATGAAGTCACAGCCGTTAGGTGTTTTAGTTACTTTTCCCATCTCTGTGACAAAACACCAGAGAAAAGCATCCTAAGGAAAGACAGGATTATTTTGGCTCATTGCAATTGAGAAGGTGACAGAAGCATGAGGCAGCTGTTCACATTACATATACAGTGAAGATGCAGACAGGTAACAGGAAAGGAAATGGAGGTAAAAAACCTCAAGTTCATTCCCAAACACTCACTCCTCCGCCTCCTAAAGGTGCCTTTCCAAATCAGTTCCACTAGCTGAGAACTAGTTTTTATTTTTTTGTTTGTTTTTGTTTTTATTTGTTCAGAAATATGAGCCAGTGAGGAACACTTCGCATTCAAACCACATTGCCAGGAACTTACTGGAATGCAAATGATTAATCTAATTCCTCACAACTATTAAATTAGGAACCGCGTCTTTTAAAACTAACTTTTTATTACTGTGTGAGTGTGAATGTGTACACATGGTGTATATGTGGAAGTGAAGGAGAGAAAGAACCAGGGTTTAGGTGTGGAGGTTAGAGAACAACTTTGCGACGTTGATTCTTTCCTTCCACTTTTAAGTGGATTTGGGGGATCAAATTTAGGTTAGGACATTTCAGGGGTAAGTACTTTAATCCATTGAGCCATTTTTGTCAGACTCTAAAAATAGTTTTGATATGCCTTCCATATGATTACAAAGAAGGCTTAAGTAGAAATACACTTTTTGAGAGTCAAGTATACTTTCATATGCTCTTTGAACTAAGTGAATTACCTAACTGACATCTAATATATTTCATGGAAGCTAGTGTAAAATTAGCAAGTAAGAGCCTCCTTGTACTTATCTTTTTTCCAATATGCAAAGCAACTCTTTTTAATGGGAAAAAACATTAATTGCCATCCTATAGAAACATCTGTCTTTCGCCTAGGGAGCCTTCTGTTTATAAAAGTAAAATTCCATAACAGAACGAGCATATTGTTCACTCAAAGATGAATCCAGGAGACATTTGCCAGTATACTTCTACATAAATTACATTTGTTTAGAATATTAATCAATCAACCATGTTAAATATTTCACTTTCTTGGGAACACTAGAGAAAACCACTCCATCAAGGAGAAAAGCAAGAGAAGGACGCGAAGACTGGAAAATTACACACAGTACTCAAACTGATGGAAATTCTAAATATTTTAAGAGAAAGATATATGAGTCAATATGATGCTTGATGCTCATGGCTCATCTGCTTAACAGCCAGAGCTTTCACTTAAGCCTGTGATAGTCATTGATTTCATAAGTGGCTGAAAACTATCAAAACATTCAAGGACATCTGTCTTCCCTTTGAGACCAAGTTGATCATTTCCATTTACCTTTTGACTTCTAAAGTATAACCTCTCACAATTGGTTTATAAGTCTAAGAAACTATATATTGAGTGTGTAAAAATATGTTTCTGGCAGGGCCCGCCTTCCCCTTTCCTCCTGTTTATAATCTTTGCAATTACTGTAGGTATTACAGAGATTTATCTTTGAGTGTGTCACTAAGTGGGTTTGGTACTAGGATCCACCTATTAGGGAGTGCATACGGTGCTTAATTTTCTGTGTCTGGGATATTTCGCTCAGTATAATTTTTTCTAATTCCACCCATTTCCCAACAAATTTCATTAATCATCTTTTTTGATGACTGAGTAGTATTCCATTGTATAAATGTACCATATTTTTCTTATTCACTCATCAACTATTGGGCATTTGGGTTGATTCTATGACTTTGCTATTGTAAACAGTGCTGCTATGAACATGGTTGTGCTTGTGTTATCAACGTGAATTTTTGCTGTAGGGGGGATTATTCCCCAAAGTGAAATAGCAGGGTAATATGCCATTTCAATATTTAACTTTTTAAAGAATTGCCAGACTGCTCGCTAGAGTGGTTTTATAAGCCTGCATTCCCACCAGCAATGTAGGTGAGTTCCCTTCTCGCCACATTCTCTCCAACATTTGGTGTTGTTTGTATTGTGGATTTTGGCATCCTGACCAGGGTGAGATGATATCTCAGGGAGGTTTTTATTTGCATATCCCTGATGGCTAACGATGCGGAGCATTTTTTAAGATATTTGTTAGACATTTCAATTTTGTCCCTGGTAAAGTTTCTTTTGGGTTCTAAGGCCCATTTTCAATTCGGCCATTTGTGTCCTTGGTGTTTAGTTTTCTAAGTTCTTTGTGCACTCGGGATAATAGCACTCTATAAGATATGTGGTTAGTGAACATTTTCTCCCATCTGTGGGTTGCCCTTTTGCTTGGGTTACAATCTCTTTATCTGAGCAGAAGCTCATTAATTTCATAAGATCCCATCTGTTGAATGTTGGTTCTAGTGACTGTGCTATTGGATTTCTGTTTAGGAACGTTGGCCTAGCCATGGCTAGAAACATCTATACCATCAGGATGGACCGGGAGGTGCGGACAGCAAACTGAAAAAAAATATCAGAAAATCGAACCTACATACACCTGGAGGCCAGCCAATCTTCCCTTGTAAAGCAGGAATTTGTAAGGGGCGGTAAGATGTGTCCTAAAGATGGGATAGCATATATGCAAGTACTCCACACAAGTTTAGGATAAGGCATGACCTGCGCAATACCAAATAGCTTGACCACCCCCCAAGCTAGCATGATCAGGCATAAGATCCTTAGAAGCAAGGGATTAACAGCCACAATAGTGTTTCTATACTAAAGGGGAACACAAGAAAAGGCTCTAGGTAATGCTACTGAGTTCTTACACCTCATTAGAGTTGAGGACTCAGAGGGAGCTTAACATTCACACTAAAGGATGCTCCAGGGATGGGGGGAGAGGGAGCACTAGGAGAAAGGGAGGGAGGTGGGGAAAGGAAGGGGCAAAGGAGAGAGGGAGAAAGGGAGTCCAGGAAGGGGTGGAGAGAGGAAGGGGACCAGGATACCTATTAAGTTTGTATGAGTGGAAAAAATTAATTAATTAATTTAAAAATTGCACTAAAGCAAAAAAAAAATCTTACAGATTACCCACATAAGTGGAAGCTCTTAATACATTGTTAATTATAAAACATTCTTATTACATCAATATACTTGACCTTTTATTCACAACTCATTTTTGGTTTATTTTATGTAAATATATTCATTCTCATTTTATTGGAACATAGCAGTAAGAAAGAGAGACCTACTTGGTTACAGATGTATAGTTGTCTAGAAAACAGAGGATTTAATACTGACCCACACTAATGAATAGTATGAGTTTAGTTTATTTATAGATCCAAGTTTTCATCTGCAAAATGAAAACAAGAATTATCTAAAATGCACAGTACTATCCCAATGGTGACCAAAGCTTAGATTATCTTTGTAACCTGTATCAATTTCATCTTATTTTTCATATAGTAAACAGTCTAGAAATGCTTAATGTGCATAATTCTATTTTCTGTCAATGGAATAAATAGGATTTTCATGTGTATATGGGCAAAGGCAGTGGCTAGTTTAATACTTGTAAGGAATAAGACCAATCATTTAAATTTCATAAGTGATCAATGACTTGATGCTTCCTCTTCCTACACTTTCACATTTCACATCACTAGGGAACTTTCTATGATGGATTTCAGGAAACCTTTGACACCTAGGAGAATGCTGTTCATAAGTTATTGTAAACATCAGTTACTGTCAGGCAAAAGACTACAAAGACTACTGGAAACATAGATAAAACACTGAAGAGAACACATGCAAGCCAAATTAACTCAGTAAGTTGTTTACATTGCTATTTAAAGAACTCTTGTAATGTGAAGAAGGCTAAGAATCAATAGCAAAATAGGCAAAGAGCAAAATAAAGAGTTCACCAACTATATAATAGTTTATGAATACATAGTGTCATGGTTTAATTTGTTTCCCCTACAGTCTCATGTGTTTGGCAAGGTCATGGCACCTTGAGAGGTGGAGCCTTGCTAGAAGAAGGCAGTCACAAAGAGTGGGTCTTGAAGTGACAGAGCAACCTCCAGCTTTGGCTAGCTAGCCATGCCACTTCTGTCATGAGAAACTGTGCCTCCCCTCTGAAACTATAAGCTCAATAAATCTTCCTTTCTTCCTTAAGTTAATTGCCTTTGGGTGCTCTCTCACAGCAATAGTTAAGAATAGCCATTACACATAGATATAATGAAAGAAATCTAAAAGACTAATAAAGTTCCAGTTTCCTGTATCCTATTGGCAAAAATCAAAATATATTATGACATAAGAAAATAAGTTCTGCCCTTTTTGCTCCGGGGCCCAGCAAGGTTGCTGCTTCTTGGTAATTCAACAAACCCCAGAGAAAACACAAGCAAAGGGCTGGGGGAACAACAGCATATATCTGAAGACATCTAAAATTATCCCATCTAACAGGAAAGAATCTTTGCATCTACTTCTAAGATAAATAAACCCTTTCAACCTTCCTTTTACTCTTGATTGTTAGTCACCACAGTTTAAGATTTCCATATAGCCTTTCCAAGAACCCATGCAATTTCAGGGACTATACCATTCACCCCCACACATCACCAAGGAATTAAACCTAAAAAGCTCACTACCAGTCTTCAATCACTGTCTAATAAACCTACCTTAACAGATATACAAAAATCCAATAGCCTCATCTAGGAAACAACACCAAGTAACACCAGACAGGCACATTCATTTTCAAGGCAAACACTAGCAATAACTGCTGAAGTGTAGTAATACTCTCTAATTTAGATCAACCAAAAACATACATAAAGAAGGACATAAGAGATAAAATGAAAAGTGCCCAGGTCACAGCACAAATCCATGAGAAACAAAAAGCAAGGCAACAAATCTACAAAAAGCATCAAACACATAACAGACTCACAGAAAATAGCCAAGAAAGCCCTACCTGAGATAATATTTTTAAAGCCTGATCATTACTATAATCAAAACAATGAAAGGGGAAATCCAGGAGGAGTTAAATAACTGCATCAATCAATTTGAACAAGAACACAATAGGTATTTGGATGAGATGAGAAAAGCAGTTGAAGAAACAAAAATAGGCATAAAGCAATTAAAACAATCTCAATCAGAATTTAAACTTGAACTAAATGAAAAGCTATCTTCAACCCAGAACTCAACAGAGTCTCAGCAGAACTAACAGAGCAGAAAATAGAATATCAGATCTTGAAGACAAAGTGGAAGAACTAACCAGTTTAGTCAAAAAGGTTATTAAAGTAAAAAAGATACTAGAGAGGAATACTCAAGAGTTATAGGACACCTTGAAAAAGACTAACATGCACATTCATGGAATACCAGAACAAGAATCCCAAAATACCACACCTGAAGAAATTTTTCAAATTATCATAAAGGAAAACTTTCCACATCTAAAGAAAGATGCACATCCAAATACAAGAGGTATATCACACCCCAAACAGACATGACCAAAACAGAAACTCACCACAGCAAATAATATAGTCAAAACATTACATATACAAGACAAAGAGAATGTGTGAAAAGCTTCGAGAGAAAAAACAAGACACTTTTGAGAACTTAGAGAGATGTACTTCAAGTAATTAATGAGCACAACTATCAACTCAGGCTGATATACCTTTCAAAACTATCAGTCATGATTGGGGCTGAAAAAAAATTTTTTCACCATAAAGATAAGTTGAAGGCTTGCATGACCATCAAACCAGACCTTCAAAACATACTCAAGCTTGAAGAAAGAAATCATCATATCCAAGAGGACAGAAGGGAAATATAATACCATAACAACTGACAAGCTAAATAATAAACATATAAAAGCCATTAAACAACAAAGTGAGAAATCAAAAGTAATTTCTCCATTATAACCCTAAGTGTCAATGGAATTAATTCACCAATCAAAAGACACAGGTTAAAAACATGGATTAGAAAAACCCATCCATCTGCTGCCTTTAAGAAACCATCTCACCACAAAAAAATAGGCACATTCTAGAAGTAAAAGCTAGTCAAAAATAACTCAAGCTAATGGAACAAGCAGGAGTAGCAATTATGGTATCTGACAAAGTGGATTTCAAACCAAAGAAAATCATAAGAGATATAGAAGTGTACAAATACACATTTCAGTCACAGGAACAATTCACTAGGAAGACTTTCACTACTGAACATATACAGACCTAATATGGGCTCTTCCACATTCATTAAACAAACACTACACCATCTAAAATAAGAAATCAATTCCAAAACGATAATAAGTGGGGATTTCAATACCCCGCTGTCAAAATGGATAGATCAACAGTCCAAAACTCAACAGAACAAAATCAAACCCTTACCAAAATGGACCTAATAGATCTCTACTGAACCTACCATCCAAGAACCAAGGAATACCTATTCCTCTCAATAGCCCACACAACTTCTTCAAAATAAACCACATAATGGGCCACAAAATTCATCTCCACATATATAAGAAATTTGAAATTATAGCCTGTACACTATCAAACCAACATGGTCTAAAGCTTGACATCCACAACACAAAAAAGTAGAAGAAAATACACGAAATTTTGGAAATTGAACACTGTGATACTGAATGAGAAATGGGTTCAGAAAGAAATCAAAAAGGAAATTCAAGATTTCTTAGAAGTGAATGATACTGAAGATATATCATATCAAAATCTCTGAGACACAATGAAAGCTGTCCTAAAAGGTAAGTTTATAGATATAAATACCTATATCAAAAAAATGGAAACATCACAATTAAATAACTTAGCAATGCAGCTTAAAGCTTTAGAGACACAAGAGCAATCAAATCCCAAAAGCAGTAGAAGAGAGATTAGTAAAATCAGGAGAAAAATATATGAAATTGAGATAAGTAAAACAATACATAGAATCAACCAGACAAAAAGCTGGTTCTTTAAATAATTCAGAACTTCCTGGTTCAATTTAGGAAGTTGGTGCTTACTCACCCATTTCATTTGGGTTATAAAGTTTCATGGAATATATGTTTTTGAAATATGACCTCATAATTCTCTGAATTTCTTGGGTATCAATTGTGATTTCATTTTTAATTTTGTTAATTTGAGAATTATCACTCTTAATTTTGGTTAATTTATCTAGGGGTGTATCAATCTTATTGATTTTTTCAAATAGTCCTATAATGAATGAGGAAATTAATTAAGTAATCTTGAATTTTCCTACCAAAAAATTTCCCAGACCAGATAGATTGAGCACAGAATTCTATGAGACATTTAAAGAAAAATTAGCATCACTACTCCTTAAACTATTCCATAAAATACCAAAGGAAGGAACACTTCCAAATTCTTTCTACAAAGTTAATACCATGCTAAGCCCAAAACCTAATAAAGATACACTTAATAAAGAAAACTATAGGCCAATCTCATTCAATGAATACAGATGCAAAGATTCTCAACAAAAATTTTAGCAAATCAGACTCAAAACATCAAAAAACTCATTCACCATGATCAAGTAAGATTTATCTCAGGCACACAAGATTGGTTCCACATATGCAAATCAATAAATGTAATCCATCATATAAACCAATCTAAAATCCAAGATCACTTGATAGATGCAGAAAGATTTTGGCAAAATTCAACATCTTTTTATGATCAAAATCCTGGAAAAGTTGGCATGGAAGGAACTTATATCAAAATAATAAAAGCTGTATACAACAAGCCAACAGCAAGTATTATACTCAATAGGGAAAATCTTGAAGCATTCTAACTGCAATCAGGAACTAGACAAAGCTGTCCACTCTTACCAATTCTATTCAATATTGTACTTGAAGTCTTTTTTTTGTTTATGTATTTATTTTTTTCATTTCCACTCATACAAGCAACCGGTACACTGGTCCCCTCCCTCCCTCCAACTCCCACCCCCCCTCCCTCCCCATACCCCAGTGCCTACTCCTCCCATCCCCGGAGAATACTTTAAAGTGCATGCCAAACTCTCCTCTGGGTCCTCCTCTCCGATGACGTACAAAGACCCAGTGGCATTTCCCTGAACCCCTTAAGCATAGGAACACTACTGTGGCTGTCAATCCCTTGCCTCCATGGATCCTAGTGCCTTTAGCAAATGCTAGACTTTGTGGGGTCAATATTGTGTTGGACATTGCGCAGGGCATGCAAAGTACAATTATGATTGCTTCGGTCCTAACTCATGTGGGGTACCTTGTATATCACTACTCCTCCCATCCTTATGCTCTTACAATCTTACTGCCCCTTCTTCCACAAATTTCCCTGAGCTTCAGGATCCAGAGAGATTAGGCTGGCCTAGTTCCAGGTTGGTTGATATAGAGTCTCTGATGTTCTGGATTATGGTTTGTTGATTTTTTTTTTCACTTTTGCTGCTCCTGCAATGCCCTTCACTCCATCCTGATGGGTATTGGATGTTACCCCTGGACAGAGATTAAAAACCTGTTAAACTAGAGTCTTGTTATAAGAGTATATTCAAAGTTAGATGTAATAAAAGTAGGAAACCACAGTGAGGGAGGGGTCAATCACCCATCTGCGAAATGGTTACTTTCTATCTGCCAGACTATATGCCCTCCCCTTCTGGTGAGATCATACCCCCTTAGTTGTAAATGATCAGGAACGAACGTCTGTGAACTTAACCAGATGTCTCATTACTCACTTGCAGTCCTTGATGGTGGCCTATTTTCTCTGCTGTAACATGGTCACTCCTCTCCTTGTTTCTGGTGTGACTCTCCAACCCCATCCCTCCTGTTCATAATCCTTGCAATTACTGTAGGTAATACATAGATTTACCTATGAGTGTCTCAAGATGGGCTGGGTGGGTTTGGTACTAGGAGCCACCTGTTAGGGAGGGTACATAAATTGTTAAGGACGTTGTCAGTGCCCTCTGTGTAGATATACTCATGACCTTTGACCCGGCAATTCCTCCTCTAGAAATTTGCCCCACCATTACTACAACGTGCACAAATCAATTTGAACAATGTCCAAAATATCTTGTATGTTGAACAGTATTAGTTTATTTCAATAAATCATGATGAGCGTACAAATGAATTCCAAACAAGCACAAAGAAAGATTTAATACTCTGCAGACTGAATGAACACAAGGAATCATGTACTAATATTACTGTGTGTCATGGTTAGGCACAGGTGTCAACTTGACAGTTGAGGGTTTGAGCTTTGGGCACATTTGTGGAGAATTAGCAGTTGAGTTAAGTCTAGAGCAAATCTTCAAGAGATTGTCTAGCTGACGGGGAAGGTCCAGCCTATGGTGAGTAGGATTAGGCCCTGGAATAAATCATGGAGAGCTGGTTGAGAAAGTCGCATCCTTCTGTTCAGTTGGCCAGACATGGTGGTCTGGAAAGTAAAGATTGTCCTTCTCTCAGCTGTTATGTGGTGATGGGGTGGCCAGTTCCTTTGGCCCTGGTGTTGATGCGTGCTCTCCCATCAAGCTGGACTGAGAACTGTAACCAGGAATCGTAAGCTAGAATAAACCCTTGTTCCCTTAAGCTGTTTGATGGTCATTTATCAGCAACCATGCAGGCGGACTACAACACTGTAATATACTAAATGGTGAATTAATTGTCACAACATAATGGTACTAGTAGAAAGATATATCAATAATGTGTATCTATGATAAGAAACAGACCTACATGGTATTCTAGACAATATGCATTTGGCGTTTGATTATGAAACTAAATTAACTCAATTTGAGAAGTATTTTCCAAAATAATTAACTGGAACTCATTAATAATATCAAGGTAATAGAAAGAAAGAATGACTAAAGAATGTCTGCAAACTAGTAGAAACTAAGATGATCAGTAGCTACACTGAATAAAAGAAATACTAGCAGCATGAGGTTGGAGAATTTTAAATGTTACACCAAGTTTTCCTTGATCCCAGTTTTCTTTGTGATATTTGTACCATTTCCAGGCAATTGAGAACATGAGTGGACATAAGTAAAAGACATGCATGTACAGTTTGTACAAGTTTTGCAACCTCTCAGTATGTCTACAATTATTGCAAATAACATTTGTAAAGTGCGTCTAATATATTATATTACAGGCTTTAGTGATAGAATATTTCTGCTACCTTATTTTTATTGTCTATGATGATTATGTGCCCATTTCCAATAAAAACCGAGTCAAAAGTACAGGAGCAGTGGTGTTTATTTATTCTAACATTGCCCTAGGAGTTTTCTCAACTCTATCAAAATAAACTTTGATAATATTTTTAAATTAGTCATCAAAGCTTACTGTAAAATCTTTGTAAAACATATCAGGCAGATGGGGGGGAAGCAAATATAGGTACTCGATATGCTTGTAAAGCTAGAAAAATAAAATAATAAAAAGATATCAAAATGAAGATAATCCTAACCTGAGCCAATGAGATGATTTAGCAGGTGAAAATGCTTGTTTGTACGTCTAGCAACCTGAGTTGTTCCCCAGATCCTACAAGTTGGAAGAAGTGAACTGAATCGTGAAAATTGTCCTCTGATCTTCATGTGCACACATACACACACATGCATACACACAAACAAATAAATAATAAACTAAGTTTTTAAGACTCATATAAGCTATTCTTCCATATATATCTGTGTCCATAATCACATACATTTATTCTTTTAAAAAGAATCTTAAGTTACTTAAATAAATATCTGAAATAAGAAAAAAAATCATGAAGTTGAAACCACCTCAATGCTGGCTGAACAGTGTGGATGTGGGGACAGGGAGGGGGTCCCCAAAAAAATCAAGCCACTTCTGTAAGATACCAGCTGGCAATGAATCCTGTATACATTCAAGTTGAAGTTACCATGATTTCAAGTAAATAGTGATGCGCTTTTCCCATTGCAGCCACGAACATCTTAGGCCACCGACCTCATGCCCTGCGAAGACCTGATCATGCAGTAGAGTCGAGCAGAGGCACCTGAGCATTAAAGTTTGTTGAACAAATACATTGATGTAGCAAATTTGTACATTTGAAACATCTATTTTTTAATCATTTGGCTTCCATATAATTGAGATATGCACTAGATACAGTATAGTTTAAATTTACTGAACAGAATTTAGAGTCTTACAAAGAAAGTTTCTGTAATTGAAGGAAGGCATAGAAAAAGAAGTTTGTTCCCCACCCTCACCCCTACCGAATCTCTCTTCAACTTCTTCCTGTAATCATTAAAGTGTTTGCAAATGACTGAGGTGGATGTAATGCTGAGAGCATTTGTTGTCTGTACTGATGAACATGTCACTCTGTGGAAAGTGTGTTCAGTCTACACTGAACAGTCTTCTTTTAGAAAAAATTAAGGCATTGTTACCTTTTTCCAATACCTGATAGTGACATCATGTCTAGTGAATCACAAACTGCTCTTTGTTCTCTTCCCATAATAGATGTTTTACAAGACAAGTTTCAAGATGTGTTCTGTTTTGTTTGGTGAGACCATCCCATGAGTGTTTTGCTCTTCTGGGTTACTTGTTGAAAGAGGCTAACGCTTGCTTAGCAATAAAGGAGCAAATGAATACTAGGCGGAACGAACCAAATCACACTTCAGCTGCTGGAGTCAATTATCTATTTTCTGCATTAATCAATTGAAGAACATCCTTTATTATTCTGAGAAGCATAATCTTTCTAGCTCTCTTCACTGCATGAAAACTTCCATTGGCCTATTATATAAGCTTTGAAATATGGGTGTTAAATAACCACAGTATGCCAATGTAGCTCATTTAACATTTCTCCTGATCATAAAGTCATCTGCAAAGAACAATTTAGTATTATTATTCTGTGACAATGTCACACAAAAATCCAATAACTCTGTGTGTTTTCACCTGTACAATCAATTCCCATTTCTGCTACTGCCTCACTTCATACTCCCTTCCAGCCAGTCAATTTTGACTTTGACTTTCCTTCTTCATCTGGCTTTTCTTTCATACTTCAGGAAGTATGGCTTTTCTTTCATACTTCAGTAAGTATGAAATACAATAATCTTTTATTTTTGTGTGCAACACTTGTGCAGTGATCAGTCGTGGATAGCAAAGTGCTTTTAAGGCAGAAAACTTCTTTTATCAATTTCAGAAATTACTCACTCTCTAATCTGTGATCAACCAGATGAATGGATCCCAAGAATCAGTCAGCACTACTATTTCAAGAGGAAAACCCCTGTTTGCTATTTGCAGACAGTTCTCTTTCTCTAAGTGTTTACCACAGATGTCCCTAGAATTACCTACCTCGAATTTCTATGATTTTAACCACTTGAAAACAAATGGATATTTTGATAACTAAAGATCATGTGTTTCAATATGTGCCATGCTAAGATCTTTATTTTTTTCTTTGAGTCTAAAGATAACTTATATCTGGAGTCAGGGCTTTGGCTGAAATTTTTCCTTTTTTAATTTTAATATAAATAAATATATTCATATTATATACTAGAGTAATCCTTTGCAACTTTTTAAAATTTGGCAATATGTACTATGTACTTTTCCAGTGAGTAAATATGATGCTTCTTTACTATATTTTTTAAGGATACATGCTCCAAAGGTATTTAATCTTTATTGAATAGATAAAATACAAAATGATAAAATATTTTTAAAATTCTTTCCTATGACCTTATTCATATCTCTGGATTCATACACATGAAGAAGCCCACATTTCTATGTGTATACCCAAACTATTCCCCACTCTCCAGATCTTCATTTGAAGTTTTCCATTTATATTGGGCACACCTTGTCAAAAGAAAGTTCATATACATATATTGACCTCAGAGTACCAGAAGTTATGCCAATTCTAATAAATAGCCTCTCTTGGTCTTCTGTTGCATGCTCTGTGAAGGCAGAGGCTGCATATCTTGACACTTTATGTCTCCAAAGCCATTTCAACCATAAATTTGTGCAAAGATTTGTTTAAAAAATTGAACAAGTCCTTACAACAAATCTGAGTACCTATGAATCAAGGTAGATATAAACAAGAAATTAAGAGTACATGAGAAGGGAAAGAAACTAGTCTTGGATACTAGTTGAAATCACTTGCTGGGTTGAGATCAATGATTTTAACATGATATAAGTACATAGAGATGGTTTACATAAGTTTACATTAATCTCGCAATGAACCAACTTAAAGCCTAACTATAGATGGTCTTTGAACCTTACTCATTTCTAGCTATAAATTTTCATCAGTCACTGTTTCTCAACTGCACACACACAGACACCTAGGCAGACACAAAACACACACACGTACATACAGCCCATACATACATACACAAGAAAGAAAAAATAGCTCAAAGAGGGCAAGTTAGCAGTAGGAAGTACTGACTGCACATGCCCAATGATCTGAATTCGAACTTTGACGCTCACAAAGTGGAAGGAGAGAACTACTTCCTAAGATTTTCTTTTTTTTTGTTTGTTTTTTAAAATTAAGATCTATTTCTGTTTATTTATTTAGACTTGTTTTGTTTTGCCTTTTTTTATTAAAAATTTAATTATACATTTTAAAATTGTTTTACCAGTTCCCTCCCTCCCCCTCCTCCCCCTGAATCCCCTCCTCCCCCTCCTCTTCCTCCCCATTACCCAGTGCCTCCCCCCCAATTCCCAGAGAGTCCTTTATTGTGTATGCCTAACTCTCCACTGGGTCCTCCTTTCCGATGACATATAAGGACCCAGTGGCATTTCCATAAGCCCTTTCTCTTGTTCCCCTTAAGCATAGGAGCACTACTATGGCTGTTAATCCCTTGCCTCCAGGGATTTCGGTGCCCTTAACAGATGCTAGACTTTATGAGGGCAACAGTACACTGGACATTGCACAGGGCATGCAAAGTCCCATTATGATTGCTTTGGCCCCAACTATTGTTGAGAATCTTGCAAATCATTGTTCCTCCCATCCTTTTGCTCTTACAATCTTACCGCCCCCTCTTCCGCAAATGTCCCTGAGCTCCAGAATGGGGAGACATTAGGCTGGCCTAGTTCTATGTGATTGATATAGACTCTCTGAAGTTCTGGATTGTGGATTGTTGATTTTCTTTTGCAGTTTTGCTGCTCCTGCAATGCCCTTCACTCCATCCTGCTGGGCACTGTATGTCGCCCCCTGGCCAGACACAAAAAGCTGTTAAACTGGAGTCTTGTTATAATAGCACATTCAAGCGTAGATGTAATAAGAGTAGGAAACCTCAGTGAGGGAGGGGTCCATCACCCATTTGCAAAATGATTACTTTTTATCTGCTAGACTATATGCCCTCCCCTTCTGGTGAGATCAGGAAAGAACGTCTGTGAACTTAACCAGGTTTCTCATTACTTACTTGCAGACCTTGATGGAGGCCTATTTTCTCTGCTGTAACATGGTCCCCTCTCTCCTTGTTTCTGGTGTGGCCCTCCTACCCCATCCCTCCTGTTCATAATCCTTGCAGTTACTGTGTTACATAGGTTTACTTTTGAGTGTCTCAATGTGGGCTGGGTGAGTTTGGTACTAGGAGCCACCTATTAGGGAGTACATACGGCGCTTAATTTTCTGGGTTTGGGATACTTCACTTAATATAATTCTTTCTAATGACATCCATTTCCCAGCAAATTCCAGTAATTCATCATTTTTGATGGCTGAGTAGTACTCCATTGTATAGATGTACCACCTTTTCCTTATCCACTTGTCAACTGTTGGACATTTAGGTTGATTCCATGACTTTGCTATTGTAAACAGTGCTGCTATGAACATGGTCGAGCTTGTGCTATCGAGGCGAACCTCTGCTGCATGGGGGGTTATTCCCAAAAGTGGGATAGCAGGGTCATATGGCATTTCAATCTTTAATTTCTTTAAGAATCTCCAGACGGCTCGCCAGAGTGGCTGTATGAGCCTGCATTGCCACCAACAATGTAGGAGAGTTCCCCTCTCTCCACATCCTCTCCAGCATTTGTTGTTGTTTGTATTGTGGATTTTTGCCATCCTGACCGGGCTGAGATAATATCTCAGAGAAGTTTTGATTTGCATTTCCCTGATGGCTAAGGAAGTGGAGCATTTTTTAAGATATTTGTTAGACATTTTTATTTCATCCCTGGTAAAGTTTCTTTGAAGTTCCAGGGCCCATTTTTTAATTGGGCCAGTGTTTTCCTTGGAGTTTAGTTTTCTAAGTTCTTTGTGCACTTTGGACAGTAGAGCTCTGTCAGATATGTGGTTAGTGAAGATTTTCTCCCATTCTGTGGAGTACCTTTGAGCTCGTCTTACAATCTCTTTATCTGAACAGAAGCTCTTTAATTTCACAAGATCCCAACTGTTGAGAGTTGGTAGCAGTAACTGTGCCATTGGAGGTCTGTTTAGGAAGTGTTGGCCTAGCCCAATCAGCTCGAGGGAGTTCCCTATCCTTTCAACTATTGTTTTTAAAGTCTCTGGCCTTAAATCAAGGTCCTTGATCCATTTGGAATTAAGTCTTGTACATGGTGACAAGTATGGGTCCAGCTTTAATCTTCTGCATGTGGAGATCCAGTTTTGCCAGCACCATTTGTTGAAGATGCTGTTCTTTTTCCATTGGATTCTTTGGGCCCCTTTGTCAAAGACCAAATGGCTGTATTTTTGTGGGCTTATATCTGGGTGTTCAACCCTTATCCATTGATCTGTGTGTCTATTTTGGAGCCAGTACCAGGCAGTTTTTATAACTATAGATTTGTAGTATAGACTAAGATTTGGTATGGTAATATCTCCAGCAGTGTTTTTGTTACTCAGGATTGTCTTTGCTATCCTGGGTCTTTTGTGCCTCCATATGAATTTTGAGATTATTTGGTCAACTTTTTTAAAGAATTGCTTTGGGATTTTAATTGGTATAGCATTGAATTTGTATATTGCCTTTGGTAGGATGGTCATTTTTACAATGTTGATTCTACCAATCCAGGAACATGGGTGATCTTTCCACCTTCTGGCGTCTTCTGCAATTTCTTTCTTTAGGGTTTTAAAGTTTTCATTGTAAAGGTCTTTTACCTCCTTGGTTAGGTTTATACCAAGGTATTTCATTTTTTTAGGGGCTATAGTAAATGGGATTGTTTCTCTCAAGGCTTTTTCACTTCTTTCATTCTGGGCATATAGGAAGGCCTCTGATTTTTGCACATTTATTTTGTGTCCTGCCACCCTGCTGAACTTCCCAATTAGTTCCAGGAGCTTCCTGGTGGAGTTTTTGGGATCCCTCAGGTATAAGATCATGTCATCTGCAAATAGGGATAGCTTGACTTCTTCCTTGCTGATTTGAATCCCTCTTATATCCCTTTCTTGTCTTATGGCTTCAGCTAACACTTCAAGTACAATATTGAATAGAAGTGGTGAGAGTGGACAGCCTTGTCTATTTCCTGATCGAAGTGGGAATGCTTCCAATTGTTCCCCATTGAGCATAATCCTTGCTGTGGGCTTGTTGTATACAGCTTTTATTATATTGATAAAGGTTCCTTCCATTCCCAAAGTCTCTAGCGTTTTGATCATAAAAGGCTGTTGGATCTTGTCAAAGGCTTTTTCTGCATCTATCTAGAGTATCATGTGGTCTTGGACTTTGGACTAGTTTACATGATGAATTACATTTATTGACTTGCGTATGTTGAACCAACCTTGTGTGCCGGGAATGAAGCCTACTTGGTCCCCGTGAATGATCTTTTTGATATGTTTTTGAATCCGATTTGCTAAGACTTTGTTGAGAATCTTTGCATCTGTGTTCATCAGAGAGATCAGCCTATAGTTTTCTTTTTTAAGTGAATCTTTATCAGGTTTTGGGATTAAGACAATATTAGCTTCATAGAAGGAATTTGGTAGTGTTCCTTCCTTTGCTATTTGATGGAACAGTTTAAGGAGTATTGGTGTTATTAACTCCTTAAATGTCTGGTAGAATTCTGTGCTGAATCCATCTGGCCCAGGACATTTTTTGGTGGGAAGATTCGAGATTACTTCTTCAATTTCCTTGTATGTTATAGGACTATTTAAATAATTCACAACTTCCTGATTCAATTTAGGTAGGTTGTGTTTACTTAGAAATTCATCCATCTCTTTTGTGTTGTCAAACTTCACAGAGTACAAGTTTTTGAAATATGATGTTATAATTCTCTGGATTTCTTGGGTATCCAGTAGTGATAACTCCATGTTCATTTCTAATTTTGTTAATTTGGGTTTTCTCTCTCTTGCTTTCGGTTAATTTAGCTAGGGGTGTATCAATCTTATTGATTTTTTCAAATAACCAGCTTTTTGACTGGTTGATTTTTTCTATTGTTTTCTTAGTCTCGATTTCAGATAATTCTCCCTTATTTTGCTAATCTCCTCTCTTCTACTACTTTTGGGATCAGATTGCTCAAGTTTCTCCAAAGCCTTAAGCTGCATCATTAAATTATTTATTTCTGATGTTTCCATTTTTCTGATGTAGGCATTAAGAGGTATGAACTTACCTCTTAGAACAGCTTACATTGTGTCTCAGAGATTTTGGTGAGTTGTATTTTCATTTTCCTTCACTTTCAGGAAATCTTGAATTTCCTTTTTAATTTCTTCCTGAATCCAGTTCTCATTCAGCATCATATTGTTAAGTTTCCAGGAGTTAGTGTATTTTCTCTTGTTTGTTGTGTTGTTGTGGATGTCCAGCTTTAGGCCGTGGTGGTCTGATAGGGCACAGGCTAGAATTTCGACTTTTTTGAATTTGTGTAGATTCATTTTGTGGCCCAGTATGTGATCTATTTTGGAGAAAGTTCTGTGTGCTGCTGAGAAAAATGTGTATTCTTTGGTGCGTGGGTGAAAAGTTCGATAGAGATCTGTAAGGTCCATTTCTTTCAGGGTTTGGTTAAGCTCCAAAGTGTCTCTGTTAAGCTTTTGACCTGTTGATCTATCCCATGTTGAGAGGGCAGTGTTGAAATCCCCGAGAATTATCGTTTGGGGGTTGATTTCTTGCTTTAGATGCTGTAGGGTTTTCTTAATGAATGTGGAGGGGCCCGTATTGGGTGCATATATGTTCCATATTGTGAAGTCTTCCTGGTGAATTGTACCTGTGACTAAAATGTAGTATCCATCTGTGTCTCTTATGATTTTCTTTGGTTTGAAGTCCACTTTGTCTGAAAGCATAATTGCTACCCCTGCCTGTTTCCTGGTTCCATTAGCTTGCAAGATTTTGGACCAGCCTTTCATTCTTAGGATGTGCCTATCTTTTGTGGTGAAATGAGTTTCCTGAAGGCAGCAGATTGTTGGATTGTGGTTTTTAATCCAAGTTTGTAATCTATGTCTTTTAATCGGTGAGTTAATGCCGTTGACATTTAATATTATAATGGAGAAATTATTTTTAATTCTGGACATTTTTTATGTTTAGTAGATTTTGTAAGCATGTTGTATGATATTTATATTTTGGTGGTATTATACTTCCCTTCTGTCCTCCTGGATACACTTGTTCTTTTCTTCAAGCTTGAGTATCATTTCTAGCATTTTTTGAAAGCCTGGTTTGGTAGACATGTATCCCTTCAAGTTGTCTTTGTGCTGGAAAACTTTTCTTTCTCCCTCAATCATGACAGATAATTTTGCCAGGTATATCAGTCTGGGTTTGCATTTTTGCTCATTTAATACTTGAAGTATGTCTCTCCAAGCTCTTCTTGGTTTTACTTTTCCATTGAGTAGTCATTTGTTATTCTAATAGGTTTACCTTTAAAAGTGACTTGCTTTTTTTCTCTTGAAGCTCTCTGCACCCTTTCTTTGTCTTGAATGTGGAGTGTTTTGACTATTATTTGCCGTGGCTGTTTTCTATTTTGGTCATATCTGTTTGGAGTGTGAAATGCCTCTTGTATTTGGACAGGCCTCTCATTCTTTAGTTGTGGGAAGTTTTCATTTATGATGAATTGAAATATTTCCTCAGGTGTGGTATTTTGGGATTCTTGTTCTGGTATTCCATGAATGCGCATGTTAGGCTTCTTCAGGGTGTCCCATATTTCTTGAATGCTCCTCTCCAGTATCTTTTTGGCTTTAACAATCTCTTCCATTGAGCTGGTTAATTCTCCTACTTTGTCTTCAAGATCTGAGATTCTATTTTCTGCCTCATTTGTTCTGCTGATAAGACTCTCTGTCAAGTTTTGGGTTGAAGATAACTTATCTCTTAGTTCAATTTTAAACTCTGCCTGAGACTGTTTTACCTGCTCTATACCTATTTTTGTTTCTTGAACTGTTTTTCTCAACTCCTCCAGCTTCCTGTTGTGTTCCTGTTCAAAGTGGTTGACACGGTTATTTAACTCTTCTCGGATTTCCTCTTTCATATTATTAATCATGGTCATACTCTGAAAGTCGTTATGTTGGGTCTGGCTTTCATGGCTATTTTCTATGGATTTGTTCTGGTCGCAATCCATCGTTATGGGATTGATTCTTTTGGTGGGAGATTGTTCTTCTTGGGTTTTGTTTCTTGGGTTTTGTTTCTCGTGGATCTGCACTTTGACTTGTACATTGTTGTTTTGTTTTTTAGGAACTTTCAGTTTCTGTGTGTTTTTCACTGAACCAATGTAGTTGGTATTGTTACACCTGCCAGTTACTAGTGCTTGCCTTGGATTGGGTATGTTTGTGTATTGGTATTGTTATATCCTAGATGAGACTACTAGGATGTTAGTACGTCAGTTAAGTAACCAGGGGATGAATATAAGTATGGTAGTGCACTTTTACGATCTAGTGTCTTGGTGAAACGTGAGGGTGGGTGGTGTAGTCCCTGGAGTTGTATGTTTTTGGGGTGGCTGTATGAGGAAGCTGACCTACAACATTGATACTAGAAACGATCAGTAAGGTGAGAGAAAAGAAAAAAAAAAGGTTTACTTATCTTTGGGCTGGATGTGAAGAGTCTGGCATGTGATACAATGGTTGTAGTGAAGTCCAGATGTATGGCCTGTGTTCTCTTTGTTCCTTAGAGTTTTGCTTGAGTTTCCTTTGGATTCTATTGAATTCTGAGTAGCAGTGTGTCTTCCGTGGACCACGTGCGTAGGTCCCCGGTGGGCCAGAGAGGCAAAGGGTCTGATGTTAATGGCAGAATTCTTCACCTGCGACCTGGGGGGGTGGGGGCGGAGGGGCGCGGGGGCGGAAGGGCACGAGGGGCTGGTGTCCGGGGCGGGGCCACCGAGGCTAAGCCGGCGGCCAAGCGCGGGTGCTGCTGGCGGCTCGGCTCCGGGGTGGGGGGTCGGGGCTGGGACTTCCTAAGATTTTCATCTGACCTGCACATCTGCCCCATGGCGCACTCAGATAGGCATGTGTGCACACATATGAATGCACACAGACATGCACATGCTGTGTCTCAATCTCTTTCTCTTTCTCTGTCTCTCTCTCACTGTCTGTCTTTCTCTCTCTCTCTCTCTCTCTCTCTCTCTCTCTCTCTCTCTCTCACACACACACACACACACACACACCACACACACACACACCACATACACACGGCTAATGCTTAAATCCATGCCACAAGCTTTTCTTAATAAATTCCAACTGGACTTCCTATGGATTCATCCCGAAATCCTTTTCTGTCGCAGTTAAGGACTCCAGTTTCATCTGAGCAGATATAGGCCTCTGAAACAATCTCCATGGCTTCTAAAGTTGACAGCACGGCGCTGCACCTGGCCCAACCATCCAGCTGGGAGTGATCTGGGCCCTAGTGAAAGCCCAGCTGCCTCTCCATCACATTCTTTCACACACCGCATGACACGGCCCTGACAGACATCACTCATCCGAGAGCATACAGCAACCTACCTCAAGTCCATCCTCACTAGTGAGGTTTTACAAGAACTGTCTATAGCACCTTCTCACGCTGCCATGATTATCTTCATTAAAATTGAATTTAAATGTGGGCAACATTTCTCCAAGCAGAATAATTTCAGAGCTGCCACATTCTGTTGTTCCTGTAATAGAGTCCATGTGCTAAAGTACAGTTGGTTAGTTTACATGTTTCGATTCTCACTTTATGCCATTTATACTTCTGGAAACTCCACTTACAAAGACTCTTATGCTTAGTCCCATCACAACAGTCTCAGAAGGGACTCGAGTGCTTCGAATGAGGCGCTGCATTTCTTCATGGTCATCATCATGCCGTCTCCGAGGAGACGCTAGTCCTCTGAATGAGGTCACACCTTGTTTAGCAGTCTCTTCTGTGGATACACACAGTATGCTTTAAATAAATGCTTTTGCAAAAGAATAAGTTTGATAAATGAACAAGAATATGAAGGGATCAGGATCAAGTGTCTGAAAAAAATCATCCAACACAATGAAAACATGAATGAAGTAGTTTTCCAAAATAAACAGCAGTGAACCCATTAAAGCATAGTTAGAGAATCATGTGCAATTATAAAGCATGATTTGTCAGGTTTTAAGATATAAATTAAAACCCAGTGGTTTAATCTCCAGCTTTGTTCTTTTTGTTTAAAATCAATTTGCATATATAGAACCTTTCAAAGTGTCCTATATAGTCTAGATGTTAATTTCTTACGAGAGACAAAATTTACAAATACTTTTCCAATTTTGCAGGCTGCTTTTTCCTTTTCTTTTCTCTTCTTTTCTTTCGTTCTATCTTTTTTGCTCTACTAATTGTTTCACTTGCTGTATGAAGGCCTTATCCTTTAGTTTTCTTTATTGCACATTTTGTTATATTATCTACATATTTGGTATAAATTCCAAAATATCACCTTCCAATACCTTGAAGCATCCACACTCTTTTATTAGTTTCTATTTGAGGATTTTAACTGGAAAGAATGCAAATAGTTCAATAATAAAATAATTATGTAAATAAAAATAGACTAATGAATTTTACAAAGGAGTTCAAGATTTTTAAAAAAAACTGTAGAGTAAGAATGGGAAAGATGAACCTATTATCATGGACAGCCAAGGATTGATCCCAGAAAAGACAGAGTTGAGAGAAAGGATCATTCTTAGCAAAGACATTCCCAGGAACCAGGAACCAAGGAAGTCAAACAACCAGGGTGATGACTAACTCCATCCACAGAAAGCAGTGTTTTCTGGAGGGTGGTTCCCATTCAGAGAATATCCAAGGTAAACAATTACCTTTGTCATCATCATAATAACAAAGGTGATGATGGTGAATATGAGAATAATAGTAACTCATTGTTTTCTTTTGCACCTTGTTACATTTTTACTAATGACAAAAATTCAATGGTGAATACAACCACTTGCTTCAGAACAGAAATTAACGCAGCACCAACAAACTACACTAATGAGAATGGCTCATTCAAAGAACAAAATAAAGTGATGCTTCAGCTTAGCATTTACTGGAATAAGCAAATAAAATGACTATTTCATTAAAGCCCAATCGTAGAGTACGTATTTTTTAAATTTCATCTGAGAAAGAAGGTCCACCGAAATAAAAGCTACATCCAGAAAAAGCACTTGAGCTGTTTTAGTTTTGTATTGAAGTAGCTGCTGCTTTGTATCTCCACAGAACTGCATTTTTACATGGAAAATAGTAATTGACAGATAGATATTGTTACTTAGACTTTTCTGCAAGACTTTCTAGAAATTAAGGCTGTTACTTAAAAAAAAGAACTAACAATGAATGCGACCAATGATAGAACTTGTAAAAATCAGATTATTTGAAACTTGCATCTACCTTTATGAAATCATTTGATTTTTGTTATTTCCTGGTGAGAGTAGTTATATTAAGGAATGCAATTCACAAGATATTATACAATGAAATGCAACAATATTTGGGCAGAGGAAATATTACAAGATAAAATATCCCTTCAAATACAAACAGAATCATGATTTTTATATAATTTTTTGCTATTTGACAGTTTTATAAATCGATACAACGAATTTAAGTAATTTTCTCCCTGCCCTCTCTCCTCCCATTGAAATCTTCTTCCCAACTAGTATCCCTTCCACTTGCATGACTTTTAATAGTTGTGAACCACTGAGTTTCATCTGAGTTATCTACATTGGCATGTGACTGACTTATAAACTTTCATGAAGTAAAGTAAGAAATAGGCATTGATTTATTTTCCTGGCGCATATTGCAACTAATACAACTTGTCATTATTCAGCATAGTGTTTTTTGAGAAGTCTCTTACAATACCTTTTTATTTTTCTAATCACATTTTTGTAAAATACAATTTCCTTTATGTACTTCAACTAAATTAACATGTGTCAAAAGACTGAATACAAAAGTGGATATAAGAACCTGACTGTGGGTTTGGGAATGTTAGCTCAAAGTATATAAAAACACCAACCATGAGGTCATGAGCTACAAAATTGCCAGAACCCACATAAAAGGCACATACATTATAGAAACGTGTAACCATGGTGGTTCAACCCACTTGAATATGGACTCGAAAATGGAAAAAAAAGTTAGAAGGGAGCAGGAAGGCTGAAGGGAGAAGATGAGGGAGGACAGATGAGGGATGGAGATTAGAGACAATAAGAGGAAAGTAAACGAAATGTGTGTGGGGGGGGGTATGTCCCAGAAAGCAAAATTCATCCATAAAGAAAAGGATAAAAAGGTTTTAGCATTCAAAAAATGCAGCAAACATTTGTGCAGCTACCCAACATTTCAGAGGAAATACTGTACCCTGAGGATTGTTTAACGCAAACTGATCATGACCATGCACATAAAATTTCATTATTTCAATATCTGTGGATTTGCCCAAGTAATTTAATAGTGTGAGCAGAATTGCAGTAATGTATTTAAAACCACTTAAGAACTAAATTTTCAATCACTCTCAGGATTTCAGGAGCACCCTTTCTACACAGAAATGAAGGATGTGCTCATTAGGAACTCTGATTCTGTAATCCAATTTGCCTCACAACTGAGGATGCAGTGCCTGGTGAGTCTCTTCCATTCACACAAAATTCTTTTTTAAGACATAAAGCTTCCTTTCAAATGTTTCTACTAATTTAGGGGAAAATGTTTCCCTCCAAGTTAGTTCAAATTGGTAACTTTAACTAGAATATCATTAAATAAAGCATACAGAAATTTACCAGAATTTCTGTGACATGGTAATATTAACACTTTTGTTTTAAGTATCAGTTTTTCATTTTATATTACAGGTGCATTTTTTTTCTGAGATACTTGTATGTCCAGATATTTTATTGGTAGAAAGCTCACAAAGCTGACATATGAATCACACATAGACAGAAGTGCCCATCACTCTGGTTACAATGACTGACTTAAAGATAGATATGATCCATGGTGTGTTAATAATAGACACAGCCAGACCTCTCTCCTATGACATTTTCACTAAAGCCACTACAGGTCATATGCCTGAGGCTGAATTCAAGCTAATTTCTACCATTTGAGGGCCAAGAAATGCCTAAAAATTGAAATAATACTGAGGAAAGAAGGAAAGGGAGTTGTCAAAAACAGGAAAGAAAGCACTAGAAAATACTTTCAAAGAAACCAGGCATAGTCATATATTTGTGTTGAATCTTGTTAGTGAGTCAAAAATCCATAATGCCATTAGTTACACTGTTTCTTATGTCATGAATAGAGGGACACACACAATAGGTGATTTCAACGGAAAGAAATCCAGCCAAAGGAATATGTGTTGGGATAGTTAGTGATGACTGTCAATCTCACAGGATCTAAAATCACTTGGAGATAGACCTCCAAGCACACCTTGTAGAGATATTATACTACCAATCAGGTACCATTCTGATGGCAAAGGAGGTAGCAGCATGTCCCAGCTCCCTGTCTGAGGATGTGAAATCCTAGTTGTTATCGGCATTGTTGCTATCTCCTCAAACTCACATGGGAAAATCTTACACCCCAGTGGGATGACATTGGAAAGCAAGGCCTTTCAGATTGTAGCCTGTTGCTCCCAAAGTTCTTGTAAACGTGAGGTTTCACCTTTGTACATGGGATTGCACCCTAACGAAAGGTGCTCCAAAGCACCTTGTGAGGTCACACAGAGAAGATGGACACGGCGGAGCAGGAAGCAGTCCTTGCCTGACACTGAAGTTGCCGCATGCTCATCTCACAGTTCCAGCCCCTGGGTTATTGAAAGCTAATTCCCATTATCTATAAGCCACTCAGCCTGGCATGCTGTTATAGTAGCCATTATAGACTAGCATACTAGCTTGCATAAATATTTTACAAATCTCAAAATCCCCTCCCTGTAGTTCCTAACTACAATAGATTCTTTTGATGAGATTTTTTTTTTCTCTTAGCACTTAGTCCCTATCTGCATTACCACAGATTCTGTGCATTAGTCCTGTTTACTTCTTGACTCTTTCATTTAAAGGGAGCCTGTCTGTGTTATGTGACTTTATATGAGAGTGTGCTAGCAGAGATAAGTAAGAATGGAAGACGGTTAATGATTTGGCTCATTTTATAATTATAATGCTAATACAGGGATCATCAACGCAGAGACTTGGTAGAAACTGGCTGGCTACTTATGACATTTTTGTGCACATGTTCCTGGGTTCAATCCCAGAACCTTGCCCATGTTACATAATCTCTACCATTGACCTACATCCCAGGCAATGTTAATATAAAAGCAATTCTCAGAGCAAGGATGGAGTAAAGGATAAAGAAACATGGGAAGAAAATTGCAAGGAAATTACTATACTCAAGACAGAAAGAAGAGAGGGGGACAGAGAGAGAGAGAAAGAGAACTGAAACAAGAACATTTGCTTCCTCATATGCACTAATGGAAGTCATAAGTGGATGGAATTATACACCTGAAGTACTGAAAGCAAACAACTGCCCAGCTAGAGCCATGCATTTTCAAAACCAAAGGGGCAACTGTGAGAATTTCCAAAGAAGAAATTAATCAACAGATGACCTATAATGAAGAAATTTTGAGGGAGTCCTTCAGATAAAAGAAGAAACAATCACAGATGGATTTTTGCTCTAAACGGAACAAACATTTAAGCAGAAATTAAAAGCAAACATATCAATGAGTTAACAAGTAATAATGGTTTAGGAAGCTGTAACAGTTACTCTTAACTATTGCTGTGAGAGAACACCCAAAGTCAAGCAACTTAAGGGAGAAAGGAAGATTTATTCAGCTTATGGTTCCAGACGGGAGATAGTTTCTCATGGCAGAGGCAACATGACTGGTTGGCCAAAGCTGGAGGAGGCTATGTCATTGCAAACATCTTGAGGCTGAGAGCTGCAAGACTGCGCTCAGCAAAGGCAGACTTCTCCTGAAGGTAGAATGGGACTAATCCACCTCGAGGCCCACCGCTTGTGACTGCCTTCCTCTAGCAAGTCTCCACTTCTCAAGGTGCCATGATCTTGCCAAACACATAGACTGTGGGGGACACATTTCAAACCATGACAGAAGCTATAAAAGACAATAAGTTAAATCTCAACGGAATTGTATAAGCCTGTTGACCATGATACTTCTATCATGAAGTACAAGAGATTCTTGTGCCGGTCTTAAATCTGGAGTAGTCATTTTACATGCTATAGCAAGAGACACACAAGGAGGCAATACTGTCCTAATTCTAATTTTCTTGGAATATTTTGCAGAATATGTAGAAGTTTAACACAAACTATTGACCACCAATGACTAGGTAAAAGGTGTATACTAGTCAAGACATGTCACTGATTTATTTCATGGTCACACACTGAAATGAGATCCCCCCATCCATTCTGTCCTGGATTCAGTAGGACCAAATTTCTGGAGTAAAATACACACTCACAGGAAAAACAGGAGGAAAATCACCAAAGCTGACTCAAGTCACACTGCACAATGGAACAATGAAACTTCTGTCATCACATGCCACTAAGTTTCAGGAAAACATGATATGGCAACAAGTCCCATATAAAATATTATAAATTAGGGGCTGGAGAGGTGGCTCAGGGGTTATGCCTCTGCCTTGCAGGTGTAAGGTCCTGAGTTCAATTCCCAGATCCCACATATAGATGCCAGGCGGAAGCGGGGGTGGCCTGCACTTCTGGTCCTGGTAGGGCAGAGCCTGTGAATCCCGGGGCAGAAGGAGGTGGAAGAGTCCATGGTGGTTCTGGTGGTTCGCGAATTCGTCCGTGGTTCTACACATACACAGACACACATACACACACAGAGACACACACACGCGCACGCACATATCTCAATAATATAAAAAGAGAAAAAAATCTAAAGGTGATCTAACTCAGAACTTGAAACCCCACACTCTCCGGGATGGCAGGTACCCCTGGCTGCTTTCCCTTCACCTTCCTGCTAAGACCACTTGTTAGTGGGGGAGAGAGGAGAGGAAAGGGGAAGGAGGGCCCCGCCAGAAACAAGAAAAGAGGGGATCATGCTACAGCAGAGAAAATAGGCCACCATCAAGTACTGCAAGTAAGCAGTGAGACATCTGGTTAAGTTCACAGACTTTCCTTCCTGATCACTTGCAACTGATGGGGTTTATCTCACCAGTCATAGAGCCTGGAAGATAGAGGGTAACCATCCTGCAAATGGGAGACTGACCCCCCTCACTGCAGTCTCCTACTCTTATTCCATCTACCTTTGAATCTACTCTTATAGTAAGACTCTATTTTAACAGCCTTTTATTGCCACAGGCCAGAGCCACGGCCTTGAAACCAGGCTCTCCCGGACCAGGTGGAGAACAGAAACACACAACTCTCTAGGCTGAGTGAATCTGGACCCACTTTATTGAATCTCTGCAATCCAAGCTTGAACCATGTCTCTAGGGGGCCCATGGCTTGGATGTTCAAGGTCTTATGCACTTGTAGCGTGGTCTTGTTGATGGAGCGCTGCTGAGAGATGTGCTGAAAGAAACACTTAAGAAATATAATTATTAAAAGAACAATTCCTCCTATGATAGCATAAATTACAATCCAAGAAGGATCAAACATCCTTTTAAAGTTCTAGTGAACAGATGGCATAGTCTCATACTTCTAGAATTTCTGAGTGTGGGAATTTTACCCACCTATGTTTTAAGACTCTTGAAGTTGCTCTCTAATTTCTTTAAAATCAGTGTATACATTCTGGTTAACAAGTCTACTTACTGTGTGTGACTAGACATAAAATCTCTAGTTGCAATTTAATTTAAAACTTAAATTACCTAGGAAGGAATTCCTAGGACCTGCCCATGGGCATTACTGTGACATTCCCCAGAGAACAGGCTTTAGGCCTGAACTGGGCCAAAACATCAAGGCCTGACAATTCCCATATTTTACTTATTTTTCTTATTTATATCAAATAATGCCATATCCTTTTTCCAAAAGATGTTTCTTTGAATCCATCTTATCCAAACTGAGACCTAGTCTACCAGATTTGTCGGATTAGGATGCAGCATTTTATCTCTGGCTACAAAGTGACATCCAATACCCATGAGGATGGAGCCAAGGGCGGTGCAGGAACAGCAAAACTGGAAAAAAAAACAACAAACCATAATTCAGAACATCAGAGACCCTACATTAATCACCTGGAACCAGGCCAGCCTAATCTCTCCCCATCCTAAAGCTCAGGGAAATTTGCAGAAGAGGGGGCAGTAAGATTGTAAGAGCCCAAAGATGGGGAGGGGCAATGATATGCAAGATACTCCACACTAGTTAAGGCCAAAGTATTCATAAGGACTTTGCATGACCTGCGCAATGACCGACATAACATTGACACCCCAAAGTCTAGCATGGATCACAGGCACTAGGATTCTTAGCGGCAAGGGCTTAACGGCCACAATAATGATCCCATACTAAAGGGGAACACAAGAAAGAGCTCTAGGCAATGCTACTGAGTCCTTACACTTCATCAGAGAGGAGGACCCAGAGGGAAGCTTGATATGCACACTAAAGGATGCTCCAGGGATGGGGGGCAGGAGTACTGGGAGAAAGGGAGGAAGAGGGGAAAGGAAGGGCAAAAGGCCGGAGGGAACAAGGAGATGCAGGGAGGGGTGGAGGGTGGGAGGGGACCGGGGTACCTATTAAGTTTGTATGAATGGAAAAAATAAATAAAGAAAAAAAATAGTGGTGGGAAATCAAGGTTTCATGTTCACACATTCAGGGCCTAATGGAATGATGGATAAAGTCTCTACATGATACAAAACTTGCAAATAATTCTACTCCTTCCCTCTCCCCCCCCCAAACACACACTTTCAGGCCGTACCCTCTTCTAGCTGCTTCAGCTCTGCAAGACCATACTTAAATGCAACTTATAGACTTATGGGGGAAAAAAAACCTCTTTACTTTTCAAACTAACAATTTGTCCCCAAATGATGACCCCTGGTGTCTTCCTCAGTATTGCTAATTTGTCAGTGAGTGAAGTTTCTCACACTTATAATTATCTTGTATGGAGAGATATCTGCGTGGTTATCTTGTATCTACAGATATTTGTATAGCTCTATAGATATCTTACATCTTCCTTACATCCATATATTGCTGAGTTGGCAGTAGTAGTAGGTGTAACTTCTGGACCAGCTCAGCCTCTTGGTGTTGGGGTGGAACCTGCTGCTGATTCTTCTGTCTGGTTTGCAGAGACCCTCGTTTGGTTGAGCCAGTCCCCCTGCAGGACTGGTTCTGATCGTCTCCTCTGGTGGTTTTAAACTCTAAGTTGGGTGAAGATGTTTTTCTCACAACACGCAAGGCTTGGCGTCAGTTTTTTAACAAAACATTATGCTATGTCAGATCACAATATTCTCAGCAGCCTCAAATAGACTCCAAGGAGAGCCCAGGGCCCTGGAAATCCCCTCTGCCTGAGGAGATTGACAGCACTAAGTTAGTCTGTCTTATCATGTGTACATTTTTTTTATCATGTGTGTACTTTCTTCTCTTTTTGGCATGTGTGTAGGTGTGTGTGTGTGTGTGTGTACATGTGCGGGGTGTAGCAGAGGGCACTGTGTGTGCCTGTGGAGACCCAAGCGTGATTCGAATCATCCTGGATGGCTCCACCTCCTTACTGCTTCAGCTCAGGGATTTCCCATACTATGCCCTCCAGGGCTGAGGTACAGGCTGCCACTCTCCATGCCCCTCTCCCTTCTGTTCCCCACGTAGGGCAGTTCCTCACCATCCCTCCAGCACTGGGATCTTAAGATCCCTGTTTCAAAGTTGCTCTCTGGATGTAGAGTCAGCTCCTATTTTCTGTTAGCTTTTTCCATATCTTTTCTAACCTCTCCCCCGACACACACACACATATTTTCTAGCCCCTCATCTCTAGAGATCAGCCCAGAAGGGGGAAATGAAAACGCTCTGACTTTTGCAGCTGTGGCCTCTTTGTCTTGTCTGTGATTGCCCAGGCTTAGAGGCAGGGTTTTTTCACTGTCAGGAAAGCTCTCTGTACCAGGACTTCTTAGAACCAATTGACCTTCTTTCCCTGACATCTACATGAGAATAAGCATAACCTGGCATGTCCGCTCACAGTTAGAAGGCTGAGCAAAAAGACACCTGCAAGTTCAAGGCCAGCCTAAGCTACAGCCCTTGACTCAAAAGATCAAAAATAAAAATAAGCTTTGAAAATCTAAGTAGGCATTAATAGAGCTAGATGCTAAAGTGAATAGAGCAGCCTGGAAATAAACCCACCTAGGAATGAATTTCTCTGATGGCCCCTTTAGCTGTGGTTCTGGGTAAATTCCTAACCATTCCACATTGCAGTTACTTTTTCTGTGAAATAGAGATAATTATGTTGTCTCTTCATGAGGTGCTCTCAAAATAAAATGAGTTAGTTTAGATAAAGTGTTTAAAAATGAGCCTAATGCTTTGTAAATTCTTCTTAATCTTTACATACACGGTACATGCCTCGGAGTTCTGCCTCTAAATTAAGACAAAGGCAAGATTTGAGACTTTACAGGGATAAACATTATTCTAGAGGATACTACAACATTGGACTACACAGATTGCTATTGGAAGTTGAGAGAGGCTGAGTTGTTTGGTTTGTTTTTAGCTTTTGGGTTTTTTTTTTTTTTTTCTCCTAGGTTTTGACCCACTGGTTCACTGGGGCTTGAAATGAATCTGCAGCAAGCTTTGTTATTTGCTCTGACTCAGTGTGGGATAATTGTTATTTAAATAGGACTGTAGGTGTGTGCTGGTAGATGCTAGGTGAGTAGGGAGGAAGCAGCAGAGAACAAATCTCCATGCCCTTGAATTGTTTACTGTTCTATTATGGGAGACACAGGGGAAACAGTGGAGAAGGGAGGATGCTCCAAGATAAGAACATTTCACTGAGTAGGTCAAGATAAGAACATTTCACTGAGTAGGTACAGTTCATCTAGGACATGACTGGCCAATTAAAGCTGAACCTAGAAGATGCTATGCTAGGTTTTCAATTCCCCACTCCTTCCATCTATATAAACAGTGCAGGCCTCACCTAAATGATACCCCACTGGCAGGGAAAAAAGGAATATGGTTCTCTAGGTACCCCACTCATTACAGAAGCACAGGGTAATGCAGAAAGGCCCTGGGGAGAAATAAACTCGGAGTTTATAATAGATGCATGTTGTTGAGACTACTCTGTTGAACAGTGGTAACCCTGTCTGATACCAGGCATCCAAGCAGATCTGTGGTCCTTTGTAGACTTCTCAGAAAGACAAGCCAAGTAAATATCTGTAATGATTTCTTCCCAACCTCTCACCCATACACTCGAAGATCAATTTTCAAGGATGGCTCCCACTACAGAAGATATCATAAAGAATGGATTTATCCTTGTCTTTCCAATTTAAGTCAACAGGGATCTCCTGCCCATTAAAAAAAATCATTAGACTACTTCTCTTTCCAGTGTCATCACTGTGAATCTCATTAGTAAATATCCTTGGATCAAAACAGTGGTGAGGATTGAGAAAAAAAATCCTCTGTGTGTGTGTGTGTGTGTGTGTGTGTGTGTGTGTGTGTTAATGCAGGACAACATAGTAAGGTCAGAATCATCTTGCAAGAGAAACTTGCCAAGGCTGGTGTGTAACAGAGACATACAGAAAGGGACCCTGTGAGATGCCCCAGTGTGCCAGGTGTGGGCACTCTGGAGCCTTCAGCTCTGGCTCATTTCCACTTTCAGAAGCAGCTTTTTCTCAGATCATCTATTTTTTCTGTTATCTATTACGATCTGTCCAAATCCCTGTCCAGAGACACAAGAATCTGGAAATCTCATCATGTGTCGACTGGACCCAACTACCCACCCATAGCTGCTGTGCCATGACTGTCTATGTGGTAGAGATGATAAGATTTAGGTGAAAAAAGACCTAGTAAAACACAAGGAGGCAAAGCTTAAAGGTGACCCAGCAGTTGAGAGTGTTTGCTACACAAGCATGGGGAACCAAGCTGAAATCCCAGCATGCAACAGCAAGCCAGCTATCCTTCACCTTAAACCCCAGCACTGGTGAGGTGAAGACAGGAGTGTCTGTCGTGGGGCTCACTGGCCTCCAGCCTAGCAGCCGGAGGGAGAGGACACAAATTCTAAGCTCAGAGAGAGACCCTACCTCTAAAAGGAATGGGTAGAGGCTGATAGAGAAGGATGCCAAATACTCTTCTCTGATCTCTCCATGTACATAAATGGGCACTTATGCTCATACCCAGGATCTATCTATCTATCTGTCCTCTATCTATCTATCTATCTATCTATCTATCTATCTATCTATCTATCTATCTATCATCTATCTTATACAAAAAAGAAAAAAAAAGAAACAAGGACCTTAGATGTAAGTTATAAAAGTAACTTTTTTCTCACTAAAATCCAATGTTATATATAGAATATGAGCTAAGAAAACTATTCGGAAAACAACATCATTTATCTATATCCTGCGGTCTCCCTCTCATAGTTTCACATCTGCCCCAGTGTTCCTGAAAGTGGTGAGCCTTTTCTGGAGATGTATTTTCAAGGTGTCTTGATTTACGTTGTTTAGGATTCTGATCACTAGTTAGAGAATCTTCCTAATATAGTTTAGTCACACAGGTCATTGCACAGCTAAAATATAAAAGAGAAATTGTCTGCTGGCCTGTCATAATAAGAGAAGATTTAAAAGAGGTGTGGGGCAAAAATGCTTAGAAGCTAAGTTGGAAGTTAGTTCAACCCACTTGTCTACTAGTGACTTACAATAGATTTAGCAAATAAATAGCTAGGGACCACAGAAAATTCAGAGAAAAGTTGAAATTTGGTTGACTTTTCCATATAAGGAAACATCCATATATGAACCAACAGAAGTATACAGAAATAAAGCAAGCTTGACTTACCTAAGAGAATATTGAGTCCAGTGCAAAGAAAAAGGAGGATGCAAGGAGCAAACTATGAAAGAATATATATCAGTTTTGAAAGCAGAGACTAGAAATGCTACAGGAGTTCTCTTTGGTCCTAATAATAACCATGGTCCAGGCTGAGCACTGGTGTGGGTGAAGGTGGATAGGATACATTCTGTACCTCCTGGGCTTAGTTCCAGGAGAACTGCTGCTCCTTCCAAATAAAATGCAATCAGTAGTAAGTTACCTTCAGGAAAAGGGTAAGAATCAAAGATTTCTTGAAGCTCAGATTTTCTGAAGTTTGGATCCACAGTCACTTGGCTCCATCACTACAAGTCCGTGAGGATGCAGAACATTATGTCGGGAGAGCATGGTTAAATACAACTTCAGAAAGGTATGGCTAAACATCATGTCCAGGGTAAACAACACCTTCTACCTTTAGTGGTTAGGACTCAGAGAGAAAAGAAGAAACCAGAAGACAAGTCAGACTTTTCACAGGCATGCCCTCAGAAGTTACCCAAGTCCTCTAATAGAGCCATGACTCCTAGTTTCTACCACTGCTAATGATGCCATCATGTTATGAATCATCAGTGGATTGATTTGCTGGTTGCACCACAGAGCACAATGATTGGATGATTCAACCAACCAGCTGTGGACTAAACCTTCAATATCAATGAAGAGAAAAGGATCCTACTATGGAAGTATTTGCAGTCCAGTAGGGGAAGGTAGTCGTGAAGTAAGGAATCAGACAAATAATATGAACTCATGATAAGACTCTAGGAAACAAGTCATGGGAAGGAGGGGAGATGCTTTACAAAGGTGGTTAATTATGCAGCATGTGATAGTTAATCCTGGATGTCAACTTGACACACCTGACATTAACTAAAATCAGCTGGGACCACCTGAAGATATTCTCTGAATAATACAAAGATCAGCCCCAGATCTGATCGGAATCTGCCTAGACCTCATTGGAATCTCCCAGTAAAGGAACCACCAAACAGAATACAAAAGAGGGACTGTTCAGGAAGCCTACTAGCCTCTTAGATGGGTGTGACCTGGCCTGTCTCCAGCCTCAGCCAGCCAGCCATGCCTTCTCCTCTGTGAAAGACTGTATTCCCCCTCTGGAACTGTAAGTCGAATAAATCTCCCTTTCTCCCTTAAATTGTTTGACTTTGGGTGCTCTTTCACAGCAATAGTTAAGAGTAACCATTACACAGCATTTATAAGGCAAGTATCATTGTTTTCATGCAGACATTCACTAACGGTGGTAGTTAACACTTACACATCACTCATAAGTTAAGCATAATTGCTTCATTAGAGCTAGGAAACCAACCTAAACCATAATAATTTTATCCCAAGAATTTTGATGAAACTCATAATGAATGGCTCTACATAATATCACATCACAGATCTTGAACCATGCTTCTGAAATAGGTTATTATTATCATCCTTCTAAAGTATTGAATACAGCAAGGTACCAGCTTTCTGGTTGAATTCAAGATCTGTTTGTCAGAATGGTACACATCCCTGTTATTGCGAACTAGAACAAGAACTTAAAAAAGGGAAAGGAAATAGATCAATAAGAAAGACAACCAATAAACCTACAGGTGGGAAGACAGTACACGGAACTGCTCTACAGGTAGCTATTATTATACCCATAGAATGGAAACTTAGAGTGGAAATCTTTGGGTCTAAAGCTGGATGAGTGAAGGGAAATGCATACACATATTAGTGGAGTGGCCTGAAGAGAGGTAAGTTGATATACCACAGAGACCTAAGCCCGCACAGGAATAGACAAGCCAGAGTGAACCTTGGGGTCCACAGAAGCGTACAGGTGGAAAGGTGGGAAGGAGGGAGAGGGAATGGTGAATGGAAAAAAGGAGATGAGAGGGAGGGGAGAGGCAGGGAGGCTGGTATGAATACTCAATATACTTGTAAAAGTAGCAACACAAAATACAGCAAGGTAAACAATAGTTCTGGTATTAAGGCCTAACTAATATTCTATTCATTAGCCACATCATGACTGAAATAAAGTTTGTATTGAGAATCAAGCAATAAAAGAGATCAAATGAATATAACTGCATGTTCTGTGATCTTGGCCAGATGGCATTCAACTTTCAAAACTTGGCTCAAATTCTTAGACCTTCTTTAAGAGTCAGGCCTGCACACCTTCCCTGAGATCTGAGATGGCTTGTGGCTGTATCTGACAGATACAATTCAGTGGAAATGATGCTGACCATTGTGCTGTGAGGAGGCTAAGTGTCCTGGCCACAGTATGCTCCATCTTCCCAGCCCATAGGCCTGACACGTGAGTGAAGCTGCCTGCGGATGGCTTTGGTCCCAAAAGTAGAGTAACCTCTGCTTATGCATCTTCCCCAACAGGACAGGATGACAAACAACAGAGACACACCATCAGACTGGCTCAGGTCTCTATGTTTGTCCCACGAATCTGGGTGTGTGATAAAAAGTGGTTGGTTATGACATTACATTTGGGGTTACTTACTGTCATGGTGAAAGGTGAGTTGTCCCCTGCAGGCTCTTTAGTTTTTGTGGGAAGGTCAAGCCAGCTTGGAGAGGTGGAGCCTCGCCAGAGGAAGGCATGTCACAGAGGATTTCTTGAGGTTGGTTAGTCCCTTGCTTTTGAGAGGCATCTGTCTTGCAGTTAGCATTTTGCATCTCCATAATGGATGTGACCTAAGTCTCTTCCACCTTCAGTCGGCCACCACTCCTTTTCTGTCATCACGGACTGCATCTCCCCTCGGGAACCATAAGCTGAATAAATCTCCCTTTCTCCCTTCAAGTTGCTTGAGATTGAGTGGGGTCTCAGTGCATCTGAGAAGAGTGACTGCTACACTTGTTATATAGAAAGCAGTTGCCAGACATTCCTATTCCTAAGCTGCATCCCACAGAGACAAACACAGAAAAGGTATAGTTGAGGGGAAAGTGACAAAATTTACCACTGATGCAGCAGGCAAGCAGAAGCCATGCTGGAAGTTGGAAAATAATTATGAGAGTAAATTAAATGCTTTAAGCTTTTGGAAGATGAGGAAGAAAAATTGAGAGATGTGATATTGATGCTTAAGAACTCCTGAAGAGCAGAGAAGCACAAGGCTAACATGAATTCCATTGCCCGCAAGACAGAAACAGGTGTGTTGTAGGCTCACTGGGAATCTACTGAGCATTTTACGTCTTCTCTCTGTGCGTGCATCTACCATGATTGCTGCCAGAGCATCTCTCTTATCTTCCAAATCTTTAATCATTGCCAGTCACTGGCCAAATATATTCTGAAAATCAGATTCTACATTCAAGAGAAGCCAAATGGACAAAAGTAATGCCCAGATTCAGCAGCATCTGGCACTGTCGGCCCCTTTGGATGCCAGCAGCCATCCATAACCTGCTTAGACGTTTAAGTTCCAGAACAAGAAGACAATACTTTCCTTCTATTGACAGTAGAGAAACCACATATCAGACAATGACACAATTGGCCTCTACACAAAAATGGAGCTCTAAATCCTCTCAGCAGCTAGATTCACCTCCAGATGAGTCTCCTGAAGTTTCATATATGTTCCCACTATGCAACTTTGAGAATAAAGTAATCCATCTATTGCAACATTTTCAATGCAAAGAAGAAAAACAATACTTTGTCATGAAATTAAGAAAACATGCATAGCTACCACCACTCTAAATTCTGTAACAGAATTCTGTGATGCATGTTCCCTGGGTGCTAAGTTGAACCTCATGAAATGATGATTCTGAGAGTCTGAAACAATTGTGTTGACTTGTTTCAGCATTCCATCACATTTGCCCTCCAGGCACTGCAGAACCAGAATGAGCCCTAACATAATTCTCTGGATTCCAACAAGTTCCTCCTCACCTGTCCACAGGGCAGCAACTGTCCTTAACCTTCAACAGCATCAGTCACCCTAGCAATTAAGTAACACCCTTTCTCAATGGCTGTCGCAACTTTCAGTCAATGTAGTTGACTAAGGGTTAAAAGGATGGGAAGCAAAATTTTATAAATAGAAGCTATAATATGTCATTTTCTTTCTGCCTTTTCAGTACATTCTGGCTATTGGGATAGCCGTAAATTGTTTGATAGTTGAAAAAAAAAATGTATCTTGCTGGATAAGAAGATTTTTTAAGTCTGCAGGGGGTTGTCTGCATTTCAATCGTCCACTCCACATATCAGTCTACTCAATTGCTTCCAGGTAAAACAAAAAGCCGGTCAATTACAGGGAATTGAACTAGTTCCTCACTTTTTATGATGTGAAACAAAAGTAATGGCATCAGAGATTCTAACAGTGAACAAGGCCTTCATGTTATGTACCCATGGGTCAGGTCAGAGTCAGAAACTTGATGGACAGGAAGGGCAAATATGTAACATGAGTATTTTTTCCAATGACAGCAAACCTCACCCACCAAATAATTGAATATTCACTCAACAAATCACACCATATTAGTTACTAAGCACAGTCCTCCACTGTTGTAGGCCAGGACTCAGGAAAAGTAATCAATAGAGCTTCATAAGGAAAATGCATGTTCTGGTAACTTACATAACCTCTGTCTTTACTGTCCTAAGAACTCATCCACAGTCCACTGGTCAAGTGTATTGCACTCACCTATTTTCCTAGAACTCCTCCCCACAATACCAATATGGTCTTTTCAAATCTCTGATATTACAAGCAAACCATTATCAACTTCCCTTGAGTTATGATTTTGGTCATCTTTCCTTCTAGACAAGTTGAAGAACTATGGGCATTGCTTACAGCTCTGGTTGTTGTCCTTTGAAACCATCCCACAGCTTGCTATGGGATGTCGATATAATATAGACAAAAACTTAAGAAAAAAATTACTTTCACCTAGTCTGGTAGAACAAAGTTGTGGAAAACAAAGCAAATGCTACTGAGGACGTGTAATGCTAGATTCTGTAATGATCCATCTGTATCCTCATTGAATTTCAGAACAAAAGTTGTGCTCATTAGAGGTTAACAATATGCATATTTGTGGTGAGCGTTTTGTGTATTCATGTACAGTGTGTGTGTGTGTGTGTGTGTGTGTGTGTGTGTGTGTGTTGGGAGACATGAAGTTAGACCCAGCTCTAAAGATTACAACAGAGATGAAAAGTCTTACATGTTTGACCCTGGTATCTGAAGTTTCCACAGAAACATACAAGTTCTTATGATGTTTATGGAGATCCCAGTGTTGGTTTGTTTTCAGGATATGTGTGCATGAGGTGTGTGCATGTGTCATGCAAATTTCCGTGTGGGGCGGCACACATGTGTACGTACACGCGTACTTGTGCACAGACCCTGGGGTGAGGTCAGCAATCACCCTCAATTGCTGTTCCATCTTACTGCTTAAACCCAGGTCTCTGCACCTAGAGTGCCATCCGTACTCATCTGGCTAGCTGGCTTGCTCAGTTCTACCTTGTGGGTCTAGAGCTACAAGGAATCGCACATACCCACCGGGCATTTTTCCTGGGATCTGGGACTCTGAACTCTGATCATTCGGTCTGCACCACCAGCACTTTAAGGGCTGAGCCATTCCCTGCTCCAGCCTTTAGTGTTTTTATTCATGTGTCCCAGTGTGAAATCTCATGAACTACACAGCGAATCACTTATGATCGTCCATTTTGCAATGTGATGCATTACAAATTCAGCAGATCTTCCCCTCAAAGCATGAAGGTTATTTCTCTTACCCCTTACACTACAGTCATGTGATGATCTCCCTTGGCCAAAGATAGTCACCAGTGCGATGTGAGCAGAAATGCTTGTGCAGTGGGGCTGTTTCCTGAATTTTCTGAGAACCTTGACACAATCATGGCAAGAAGCCCAGGTTAGCTTCCTATGTGGAACATAGGGCCTCTTCCCTCCACCCCCACCTCTGCGCTGATCCCAGCGGTAAGGGATGGGGTCCTCATCTCATCTACGGAGTCCCAGTGGGGTTACAAGCTGCTTTCAGATACCATCCCAGAGACACACATCCGAAGATCGGAGCCGATTCCAAGAGTCACAGCAAAGAAACAGGCATGAACTCTGGGGTGGTTTGTGAATACTGAAAGTGAACTGACAGAGGTTTGTGTCTGGAAAAGACTTAGATCACATTTCCCAAAATGTATGCGTTTAGTACCAGTCATATCTCCCTTTTTGACTACAAAGCTAGGCAATGTGACAACACTAAGCTCCAGGAGAAAACAGGCTAGATAAACACGTGATTTTTCCTTATCTTTATGTACTTTTGCCAAACGATTATTCAGCGAACTTTCCCTTTTGCATGCATGCACGCATGCGCGCGCGCACACACACACACACACACACACACACACACAGAGCACATATCCTCCTTCCTCAGAGGTGTGACTCCAAATGTCAGTTGTCCTGTCAATGCTTACTATGCAAAGTCTCCCAGTGGTGCACAGTTCTACCAGGTTGAGACCCAGATTTTCTTGCTCAGCCACCCATTTACCAAGAACAGAAATCACAGAGGTCAATGACTAGATCCTCTGGCTTGTTCCAACAAGCCAATTGGCAGAGTTTCTTGATTGGGCCTGAAGTGGGATGTACATGGTATCTTAGCTGTCTTCCGATGACTCATGTCTAGTGCATTAACCCACAGCTGTTGATGCTGTTGGGAATCAGTAGATAAACACATTGAGAGGTGGGTAAGGTAGGCGTGGCCTTGAAGGGCACATCTGGGACCCTGGACCCTTCTCCTTGCCCTCTCACTGCTATAAAGCAAAGCACCCACATACTCTCCACTACCACAATGTTCTACCATAACATAAGGCTTAAAAATTTCTGGGCCAACCACAGGTTGAACTGGCTAAACCATGAACCAAAACTAATCTTTCTTCCTTTTAATTTAGTCATCTCGAGCATTTTTTTCACAGCGGTGGAAAGCTGATGAACTCAGGGACTAAGTTACTCTGTTTTCTCATTATTTCTTTCCTAAAAGTCTTCCTTTTATTATTCTACTTGGTCTCATCTTAAACAAATGCTCTGATTTGAAAATCTATACCCTCCAAAATTAGTGGTAGCTTTTAAGTGGCATTATCAGAAATACTATGTGGATTCTTGATTGGGCTAATTAGCATCTAAAGACACTTCTCCCATGAGTGGAATCACGACAGTTATAGGAAGGAGTACATCCCTGTCTTCTCTCCCTTGCCCCTGCCTTGTGGGGCTACACTGGAAACTTCTTTCCAGGCTCCAGCAACCTGGCTGATCTTTGACTTCAAAGCCTTCAATCCTGGGAGCCAACAAATTTCTATTTTAAATTGTCCACTGTACAGACTGTTATTTTTGTCATAACAGCAACCACTTCCACCACCAGACAAAGACAGTGTCAATGGGGTGTTTTTCTTGTGGACTGCACAACCTTTGCAACATCCTTTCACTTCCAGCTAAGCAAAGAGCCCAAAAGTTACAATACAACTCAAATGAGGAAACTCACGATCCAAATGTGTGGGTGTTGGGGGAACTATAATTTACTCAAAACTTCTGTAGACTTCCAGTCTATTTACTTCTAATCTGCTTCATGTTCTAGAAAAAGCAGAAAGGTCTTTTGTAAACACTCACTGTTTGATTCGCTTGCCACCCTGGGTTTCTCTCTTAATGAAATGGCTCCCACCTCCAGATCTCAGGCTCAGACGTTCTACACGGGGTTACCTGTTCTTTGCCCAAGGCCAATATTTCTCTGTGGTGCACAAGCAATTTTTTTTCAATCCTTCAAGGCTTTTTATTTCTGGATTCCGTGTTTGTTTCCTTCCATTCTGGCTGGCAACCTGGGCAATTTTTGTTTCTAGTAATTTTATACACTGACAATCTATTTTTTTTTTCAAATGGTGTTCTTAACAGTCCTGAGATGGGATGTGAATGGTCTGTCTTCCAATTTATTGTGGGGAAAAAAATTAGCATAGATTCTCATCTTTCCACATCCACATGAATTTACTTTTTGTTATTATTTTCTTTATGCTGCATACAAACTGACCACAAAATCAAACATGTTTATTTCAAGTTTACATCAAGGCAACATACTATTTTTAGTCTTTTTTTCTCTGCTAGACAAGAAAAATAACACTGGATGATTAAACAATTAATCTTCAAACTTTGGTTTGTTTAGTATTATAAGCATTTATTAATCAGTCACTGGCCAATGAGGTTGAGCAAATTCTCCTTCAAAAACCTCATCTGTACCTGGTGATCTTTTCACTTAATGATGACGCCATTTATCTTATGAGCAACAAGGTTAATCACAAAGGCAATAACCAGAATAACAATGCTTAGATTTTTTTTTAAATGGAACAGGCCTGTAAATAGACTGAATCACTTCTTATTCTACTGGTCAAAACTCTAGGGTTCAATCTAATAGCAGGAAGCCGGCAGATGCAGTTTATCTGTGTGCCCAAGAGGAAAATGAAACAGGAACAATGGACACATAGATGCCTCTGATTCAAAGTCAGATGATTGGTTCAGTTTCCCTTCCACCATTTATGAGCTCTGTGGCTCTCTTAGGGTAATTCATCCGCTAAGTGGTGAATCAAGACTTTATATTGTATATTACTTAGTTACAGAGAATTTATAACATAGACAATGTATTAATAATGGTCAAACAGAAGCATCTTCAGAATAAGAGACTATGGTAAGACTGTCTTGCTTTTCTTCCTTGCAATTAAGAAAGTTACTGGTCTGGGGAGATCGTTCAGTGGTTAAAGCCTCTACCTTACAAGGTAAATGGCCTGTAATTCTAGACCTGGAATGCAGAACCTTGGAAACCAGAGCAAAGCAATAACGGTGCAATCCAGGATGATTCCCAGTTTCACCCTTGGGTCTGCACAGGCACACACTTGGGTCCATGTCTATACACACATACACCTACCCACCTACAAAACACATGAACACATACAAAAGAGGTTATTTCCAATTCTTGTTAATAAGATATAAACAATGTTTGTCAATGTTGAATTAAAGTAATGGAAATTCTCTGTTCCTTTAATCTTAAAGGCTAATGATTGTGCTAATATAAGATGATGACCCATTATCTATCACGTTGATTTGTGAATCCCTTTGTTAAATAATACTAGAAATATGCACCTTGCTAACCCACACTGAACACACACTGTGAACAGCAAGCACTGCATTAGGCAACACTTAAGGTCAACAAGTTAGTGTATTTACACAGCCTAGTGCTCCCTGCCCAGAATGAAAACCGAGACACAGAAAACACTCAGTGGTGTCTGAAAAGGACTTAGTTACCACAACTGAGAGTTTGCTTCTAGCATCTGCTAGGTAGGGACAATAAGTTACACAAAATGTCTTGCATAGAATAGAATCTGTGTTGAAGTGGTAATAATGATAAGTTTAAAAATGTACAGGGATCCATTCTAAATAACAATCATTATCTCCAAAATATTTCTGAGAGCTCTTAAGAACCATGCATAGCTTTAAGTCAAATAGTGTGATTGAAGAAGCAAAGGGACCTACTAGAACAGAGGGTTCTAAGATACAGATATACAAGTTATAGAAATATTTTACTATTGAAAGTAGAGAAGAGTACTAAGACTGAGGATGAGTCTCTCTGAAAAAAAATAAGGTGTTTGGTATTGCAAGTTACTAAAAAGTTCTAGGGATTAATTAGTGGTAGAGACAGAAGAAGCTAAACAATGGCAAAAGGAAGGCTTTTCTCTTCTCAAGCAGAGATGTGTAAGAACTACATGGAAAGACACATGGTGGCAAAAATTATAGTGGAACACTTGTAAATTACACTCAAAGTTCATACTTTTAACAACAAAGATACTGCTGTGCCTGACAGGTATAACGAAATGTGTTTCCAGACTAGGGAGAGAGTAGTACATACATGAACCTGGGTCTGGAGGAATTGGGGATAGAGGAAAAGTGTTGAGAAGTTAAACCATGATCTTCTCTCATTGAAACCTAAGATAATAGTTGAGTGGAGAAAATAAAGAAATCATAGTGTAAGCATAGTATTAGATAAATGAGAGCTCATGCCAAGGAAATAAATTAAAACATGACATTATTATTTTATTAAAACAATGGTAAAATGTGGAAAAAACGGTACCACTGAACTCGAACTTTTAAAATCATGGATACTCATTAATTTCAACAAAGCAAATTGGTCTTTTTTATAAAAGTTTTAGGACAAACTGAATCAATTTTCAGGTATTAAAATGATATAATCCTCAGGAAAGTCTTCTGTAAGGTGAAAATTACTAGTTGTGAAAATCATTACAACCAATGCTGAAGATGCTAATAATTGATGCAGGCCTTGCCCATGAGGGGAAATGAAGTTGCTCCTTGCTGGTCGCCTATAGGCATTAGCACAGAGGTGTCGAGAGTCACCTTGGCTGTCCAATGCCCTGTCAAGAAAGGAGGTGAGCTTCCTCCTAATTATTCAGCAATCTTTCATTCACTTTATACCACCTGGGGGCCTGTGTCCTCCTCCCAGCATAGGTCCAAGCAGGTCCAAGAACAGGGGTCTGACCATGAGGCGGGATCCTTTCTGCAAAGAGGAGCTCTGAAGTAATCCTTGTAGCTCCTTTGCTCTGGCTGAGAGACAGTATACTTGGACACAAGCAATTTAGGGAAGAAACGAAGACTTACTTTGGCTTATCATTATATAAGGGAGATACAGTCCATTTCGGCAGGACTCCCACAGCAGAAGGCCTGGTGGAGGCAGAGGCAGGAAGGTGGTTCAGGTTACTACTATCGTCATGGAGACAGAGAGAGCAAAAGCAGACTGAAATACTTCAAGGCCCACCCCTGTGGTGTGTCTTCCTCCAGCAAGGTTCCACTTCCTGAAGATGCTGCAACTGTTCAAACATTAACAACAGCTAACTATGCAAGCACATGAGACTGTGGGGGACATCTCACAGTCAAAGCATGACAGACCTTCTTAAAATCTTCTTTCATTAATAGTCTGATGCCATTTAATGAACAAAATACAAATTTCTCTCCTGCCTCACCGGATCTCCTGTCACAAACCTCTACCTTTCCACAACCCTAATCATTTTGTGTCTCTACTTCTTATTCTTTCATAAGGAAAAACATAATTTAACCTTTATGTTTGGAAATAGGTTTATGTCATACCGCAGTAGAAGGTAGTGGCTAAGAACAAAGATTCTAGAAAGAGAGAAAATTAGAGTCCTAGCTCTGTTGCTTTCTAGGGCTATAGGAAGTTGAAACCATTACCTTTCCTATAACTCACTATTATCATGTATAAAGTGACATAAAGCTCTTAGCCACATAAGCTATAGATGTGTCAAAAGAGTTAATAAATGTTATACTAACAAGTGTTTTTAGAACGAGGTAAGGCTGCATTATTGATTAAAGATTTCACAGTTACTGTTATGGCACTGAACAAAGCTAATTGTTAGATCCTGATTTAAAAAAAAAAAACACAACATACTGGGCTGAAGCAATGCCTCAGGGATTAAGACTCTGCTTCACAAGCAGAAGGTGCTGAGTTCAGAACCCAGTTCCCACGTTAAATCACCAGATGGAAATTGCTACGACCATGCATACACTTCTAGCCCTGGTAGGCAGAGCCTGGGAAATCCTAGAGTAAAGCAAAAAAGGAGATAGAAGCAACCAGGATGATTCCTGAAGATACCCTTGGTCTTCCACAGGGACACATAGTGCTTTCTAATACACACACACACACACACACACACACACACACACACATACACTTTATTATCGTGTATGTGATGTGGGGGACATATGCATGCCACTGTGAGGGGGTCTCAGTCTAGGTGACCTCAAAAATCTGGCAAGCTTAGACAAAGATGTCGCCTTGAGGAAGTCAGGAAAGCGCAGCTCAGGATGTTTTGAAGAAATTTTGACGTGCAACCTACGTGCTGGCCTGACCTTTAAGATGATTGGTTCCCCGTTTCCCGCCCTGGAATTCTCCTTGCGGTTTCTGCCTTTGTACGATGGCCACGGACTTGCAATAAAGGAGTTCCTGCTTGACTAAATTCCCTGTCTGATTGTCCTCGGGAAGGAGAGCCGGAGAACAGCAGACAGCGCACTCACCTTTCCCCGACCCCCCTTGCGCAGGACCCGCGGAACCAGCTTGCAGCAAGGAGCTGCGATCCCCAGGGACCCCCCACACCACTGCACACATGTGGCAATCAGAGGTCAACGTTGTGTAGGAGTCTCTCCTTCCGTGTTCACGTGGGTTCTGAAGATGAGATTCGGGTCGTCAGGCTGGCAGAGAAAGTGCCTTCACCGGCTGCACCATCGCCCCAGCCCAGCCCTTGCTTTTGTTGGCATCCTAAGTGCTTGAGCTGGCACTGTGAAAGCAACAGGGCCTGCAAATGTCCAGAATGACCAAACGACCTACAGTACCCGAGGCTCTGAGTCCAATTCTAGCTGTCCCTGTTCCTGCCTATGGACCATGTAAAACTGAGGCAGGGCGCTGGGGAGACAGTTCAACGAGTAAAGCAGGAGCCCCACAAGGAATGGGACTTGGACCCCAAGAACCCAAGGGAAGGCCTGACAGTGTGGAAGACCACCTGCAATTCCACCACTTGAAAGGCAGTGATGGGGGTCCCCAGAGACCACCTGCAATTCCACCACTTGAAAGGCAGTGATGGGGGTCCCCAGAGCATACTGGCTAACCAGACTAGAGGGAACTGGCGGGAATCATGGGTTCAGCCAGAGATGCTGCCTCAGTAAATAATGTGAGAATGACCTAGGAAGACATGTGACATCAGTCTCAGGCCTACCCACACATGCACACTCACACGGGAACACCCACATACATGTAAACCTGCACATGCAACACAAACCCACCAAAGGAAAGAAAAAAGAAATGCAATTAGAAAACTTTCCAAGGAAGACAGTCCAATTCCCTGTCTCACTGTTTCTCAAGATGCCTTTTGCCAGACTAACATCTGCAACTTCCTAAAAAAGCTCATTCCAAAGATAACACATCACACCCTTCGAGTCCTTCAAACTACCAAAGAAACCATGCTGAGTAGTCTTAGGGCCTCTGGCATCTTACTGGGCCTAACCAGGCCCTAGTGCTACTATGCACCTCACCCCACCCTGGCTAACTGCTGCTAACTTACAAACTCTCGAAATGGTTCTTAGAAGTCTTCACACTTTAGTCATGCAGTCCTTCTCACAACACTCTGTTTCTTTCTATTTTCCTAACACTCATCCACTTCTGCGGTTAAAAATAAATCCGCGTGTGTGTTTGATGACTATCTGTCACACATCAGTGTGTGGAGATGAGAAATGGCTGCTTTCTTCCCACTGTACTTAAAGTACCTAATTCAGTTCTGGATATCTTACAACAGAGTTTACGAAATGAGGCCTTCCTTCAAGTGAAGAAATTACAGTCAGTTTCAGTAAGGAAGGCATTTGTTGGCCAGGCTTCTCAAATTGATGGCTTCAAAACTGTTCTAGAATAGATAGAATCAAATAATCTTTTATTTTCATGCTAGAGCTTTGTTTTCAGTTCCCTTTGAGCTATATGGATAAGTTATCAACACACTGACATTGCTAAAGTTAAGCATTTGATCACCATAAACTAACCTAGAAAACATCTATTTCTCTTATTTCTTGTATAACCAATGGATTTTCTCAGGCCTACCCACACTTGGGACATTTTCTATATGAGTGAGATCAGTCAGAGCTTTTCTTTTCTTTTCTTTTTTAAATGGCTTATTTCACTTAATACATTGTTCCATAGGTTTAGTGAAATAAGGAAAATGATTACTAGAGGCTCAGGGTGGGATGTGAAATGAAGCACTTTTTAAAACAAAAGATGCAGATTCTCAATGAAAAGATAAGTAACTGTGCAGATACAATTCATGGTGATGATAGTTAATAATTGTATTGCATTGCACTCCAAAAGTTGATCTTATGGTTCTCACTGAAAAAGGTAAAGATGAGAGAGATAATCAATATTAATCTGTTTGATTATTGTGCATGGTTAGAAGGGATTCAAGACGGCCCACACAGCTGGAGCGCTGAGTCCCACGAGGATGTCTGCATGCCAGATGCCAGCTAAAAGTCGGGGGCCCACATAACCCACATTTCTACATTTCTGCGCAGGCAAAAACAAATTCAGGTATCCCAACAACCATGGATTCAGGTTTAATAAGTCACTAGAATGACTTGCAAAATACAGAAAATTACTTACTGACGCATGTTTACTATAAAGGGTATAACCAAATTAAGAGATGCACAGAGGCACTTGTGTAATGGAAGCTTCATGCCTTTTTAGGACGTTGGAATGTTTTCTAACCTAGAAGCTCTCCAAATCCTATCACTCAGTGGGCATTAGGAAGGTTTCATTAATAAGCATGTTTGATTAGCTGCTGACCACTGAATTCAGCCTCCTGGGGACTAGGGGATATACGTTCTAATCATGGATTGGTCTTTCTGATATCTGGCCCCCAAGCTAAAGTGATCCAGTAGAGGGGACCTCAGACCAGTCATATCATTAGCATACAAATGATACTAATCACTTTGGAGACCTCATGGGCTTTAGTAACTATATGCACAGAACTACAAAACAGTCTTTTAATTTGTGTGTGTGTGTGTGTGTGTGTGTGTGTGTGTGTGTGTGTGTGTGTACACATGTGTGTGTATATCATCTGTCTGCCACAGTCAAAGGACACTGTGTTCCGGAATCATCCTGGATTGCTTCTACCTTCTCTTTGCTTCCCACTGGGATTTCCCAGGCTCTGCCCACCAGAGCCAGAAGTGCAGGCTGCCGCCATTTCCATCTAGCATTTTTGTATGAGGGATCCAGGATCCAAACTCAGGTCCTTCTGCTTGCAATCCAGAGTCCTAACCCCTGAGCCATTGCTCAAGCCCAAACAAAATAATTTTAAATCTACCTTTTATTATCCTAGAGGCAGACTCTTAAGAAGTACTGATCTTATTAAAAAATTTACCTGATTCTGATCTTCAAAGGCGGAAAAGGCAGAGACAGGTGTTGATGACATATTGCATAAGGGTATATTTTCTATTACTCTGTCACTTCTTGGACATATCTTGGGGACCTGGTGATTATGAAGGTCAAAATGTACTCATAGTTGGTGCAAGACACAAGCTATAAAGACCAGTTCCAAATACATATTTATGGAAATGGCACCAGGTCAGAGTTCTGTTTATTGTATTGATGACATTTCGATCAGCAAAACAAGACCACTAAAAGCTAGAATTAAGAAAAATATAAAAGCTACAATACAAAGATCATCATTAGGCAGAGGAAGAATGAAGCAAGAAATAACAGCAGCAGTCATAATACCATTTCCTTGTGATGTCTTAAGCACAGTCACCTGCCATTCATTCACTGTCTCTTCCTGCTCCTGAAAACACTGCATCCTATGGGACCATGGCATATTTGGACTATTTCATTTCTAGTCGTTGATCCATTTACAAACCCTACCCACAGTATTTTTCTTCTAAATAAATAGAAAATGTGAGAACTTGCAGAAACAGCCATTGTCTTAAATTATCCTCTTTGAAGTCACCACCATTCTTCCTGGGACAGATATTATGCTGAGAGCTTTGCTAGAGAGGCTATCCTTGATTGCAATCTTATTTGCATAAAGGCAATCTTGGCACTGAGTTCCAAGTAACTTTCCCTCTGTAATTCAGCCATTAGGAAGCTTGACTGATGACAGGTCACAGCCTTGGGCGATGGTCCACTTCTTGGTAAGCTGAATAGCTTGGAAGCGTCAGCTGTAGGAATGAATTACCTCCTGGTGTGATTCAGGTTTGTCTCCCACAGTTTACTTGAATGATACTTCTTTGCGACTTCCCATTTGGGTCAGAGGAATGTGAAGGAGCGCGATATGAGCAGTTGCAGCCATTCTTACCGGTTCTTTCTTAGTTCCTGTATACAACTACTTAGTCGCTTTTCCCCCTGATGAGTCACTCTTCAAAAATGGCAGCTCTCCATGATTGATTGGACTGGGGAAAAGTAGGTCACTCACCTTCAAGTACTTTTCACACAAAACGTTTAAGGAATTTAAGCTTCGCTTGCAGAAAATTAACAATCATTCTATGAAATGCATCTTTTCCCTGACAGCTCATCAATTAGTGATTCTTAGTGACTCCTAGAACCCTTCTATGGTGTGACTGTCTTTACCATCCTGTGCTCCTGAGACCCAGGTCCTTCTGTTACTTAGCCTTCCAAATCTAATTCCCTTGTCCTTGCTTGAATTCCTGAGAACACTTCTATTTTCATATGTTCATTGAAATATTTCAGGAAATGATTACACTAATCACAGAAACTAATCTTATCTCTCTATTCAGTTCTTTCTGCTTTATCTGCAGGAGGTCTTTTTAAGGACCAAGTTTAATTGGTTTCCTTATATTTCACTTTCTGTCTTTTTCTCCTGTGTTTACAAATCTTTTTTTTTATTTTTTCTACTCATACAAACTTAATAAGTATCCCGTTCCCCTCCCTCTCTCCATCCCTCCTCTGATCCCCTTGCTCCCCCCTTTTCCCTTTCCTTTCCCCCCTTCCCTTTCTGTCAGTGCCCCCTTCCCCCAATCCCTGGAGCATCCTTTAGTGTGAATGTCAATGTTTACAAATCTTCAAACCACATGATATATATCATTCATTAACTAACACAAATAAAGTAAACATAAAAAAATCTGTTAAGGAATTGTATAAAGATAAAAGGCTGTTCTTTTGTAGAAATTAGTGAAACATGAAAAAATGAGGAATGTATTCCTTTACCTTTGATGCCAAGCTGATAAAGTGCAGAAAGTGGGTGCTCTATCTGATACCACAAAAGATTCACAACTTCAGCACTATTGCTGCCCTCAGAATCAATGCCCTGAACAGTTCTTGGGAAATTTGTGACTTTAAGGAGAAATGGAGATCACAATTTCCACTTGGACATCAGTTAAGTGACATGGGGTCCAGAAGGGAAAAAATTAAGATGATTAGATACTTAAAACTGGAAAATTCTAGGCCCTCTCAGGACAAAATCTAAACTGTAATTTGAAAAGAATAGGAATTCTTCTATCTCATAAAAGAGAATGAGTTGATACAATCTGCTTTGTCACTGGTATTATCATCATTAATTAATTAACTCAATAGCTTTCTTTAAATGTCTGTTGTGGCCCAAGCCCTCTGTCAGGTGCTTCAGAAACAACTTTTACAGACACAATTCAAATGACCTCCCCGCAGTAGCTATAAGAAACAGGCCACCACAGCAAGGTGGTGTTAGCAGGCTGGATACTGGCTGGGGAGGATCAAGGTTGCCTCAGAGAGACAAAGGTCAAGAATTCAGATGCAGGCCAAACCTCTATCCACTAAGCCCTTGCAGAAGTAGAATTCAGGTAGGCAGGATCAATTCCTTAATTGTCTTGTATGATTTAAACATTTAACAACATAGCCCTGATATGTGATTAAAATATTCTTCAAATAAGGTCCCCAATTATAAATTCACTTTTGTAACAAAGTAACTATAGTGCTGATATTCATGTTCCCCCAAAAGAGTTAACTTGTTCAAGAGTTAAGTTTCAATGTAATAGTAAGCATAAAAATATGTATTTGTGGAATGGGGAAGTGGCTTGGTAGTTAAAGTCTTTGCTCTTAACAAAAGGACCTGGGCTTGGATTCCAAATCTTCAAAAATGTCAGGTGGATATGGCAGGAGCCTGTAATTCTAGCCTTGGAAGGAAGAGCATGGGGAACCCCAGAGCAAAGCAAGAAGAAGGAGTAACAATACAGGATTATTCCCAGGATTACTCTGGGTCCTCCACAAGCACATTCACTCAAGTGCTCTCTTGTATACACACACCTATACTCACCCATCTGCAAAACACACATAAGCCACAAAAAGTGTGTATAGTCTGTGTATATTAAAGCTATCTATTCGCCTATCAAGGCCAAACAATAATACTTTTGGTCCAAAATCTGGTTGCTATTGAAATTGAGAAACCTCTTATCCTGGCAATGCTGAATTCAGAGTTGAAACCAATTCAAATACAGTGTTCTTGGTGCCTGGGAGCAGGTTCATCGTTCTCAGAGAGCAGGTGACATCTGTCACACAGGATGAGCTCAGTGTTCTACAAGTCATCCATCAGATAATGAGACTGTTACTATGTCTGAAGCACTCAAGGGGCCTAGTTCCCTCTTAATAATTGATATCTTCAATCATGAACACCCTGAAGAGAAACAGAAAAGACAGTGAGTGCAACGATACAGAGAAAATAATTAAAAGAAGTCTAATTCCGCTAATTGCTCAGAGAAACATCATTTCCCCACAATGTCATTACCTCACATTAAGGAGTTACTGTAAAATTATGATGCCTAGTGAATTAGAAAAAATTCAGACTCTGTAGTACTGAAAAAAGAACAACATTAAGCCATTTACATCATCATTTGATAATCTACAAGTCATGGTTGCAATATTGAGGGGAGAGCTAAGTAAGATTCAGAAACAACTGACTCGGGATCAAACAAGCAACCCCAATTCATCCAATCCAAGATTAAAAATTCCCTCATTTCTAACGGGCATTACACGTAGATCCAAATGTTTTTGATTATGCAATTATCTAACTATAATCTGATTAAAATCCTTTATGTTAGGTTAGAGGTGCATACCAAGTGAAATAAGGATATTTAAAATCCAGTGTTATTTACAAGTAGGCAACTCGCACACCTTCATTGGCTCATATGCTATGGCCATGAGACAGCACAGCACGTTGGGCATACAGACATACATATATACCTACAGTACTGAATGCAGAATGTTGCAAGCATCAAGTGCTAAGGGCCGTGACAAGAGAAGGGGCCCAGAGAACTTCATGAGGCTTTATAGAGGCGAGCTGACTGAGCTTATCCTTGACAGGCAGAGCCGATGAGGAAGAGGATTCCCTGGAGTAGAGAGAGCAACAGCAGAAGCTTGAGAGACACCTCTGACTTCATTCCCCCTGTTGTCACCATCTGGGCCACTTTGAGAACCTCATCTCATCTCTCTGGGCCTCGCTTTCCTGGAAAATAGGGACGTGAACTGCAGAGTAGAAACAGCGTCATTCCAAAGATGGCGGGAAGTGAATGGAAGGCACTGGAACGCAGGATTAGCATAAGGATTATTATGACAAGAATAACTTCTATTCGAAGTCTTTCCTTCCTGGCAATTTCCTGTTTTCTTGGATAACAACAAGGTAACAAACAAATACGTGTTACTGAGGGTTTGTGATCAGCTTCGATGATGACCACAATTCTAATCTCAGCGACAAATGTAGGGGGATCATCTCCTCTTCCCAAGCTAACTGTCTGACCACGCATTGCCTCGCAAGAGTTCTGATCTCTCAAGGGAGAGAACACAGCCAAACCCCATGCTGGTTGGTGAGCACACCAGCTGCCCTGCAGAGGCTTGGCAGGGAGGCTGCAGGCTCAGTGTGCTGATGAGGTTGGTCACCCCTATGCCCATTCCATTGCGTGTCGCTTCTGACATACTACTCAACCATCGAATGAGTCTCATCAACCAACCAAATTTCAATGCTCAGAAAGAATATATGTTGCTCTTGACTTACTAGGAAAACATACAGTTGAATTTATTCATTAAAATGCATTCAGAGGTCCAATAATACCCATCTTGAAAAGCCAAGAGTGCACAAGAAATATACAAAGAGTGACCAGGAGACCTAGGAGTCGACCTGTTTCCGTCTCACCACTGTCTACCCAGCAAGCTTGGGTTTCAAGATCTCTTGCAAATCAAGTGAAATACTCTTAAATTTTTTTATTATTATTATTTCTTATTTATTCAATTGTGTGTGTGTGTGCATGTGTGTGTGTGTGTGTGTGTGTGTGTGCAGTGTGTATATGTGTGTGTAGAACTACAGACGAATTTGGGAACCACCATGGACCGCCTCTGCCTCCTCCTTGTTTACTCTGCCCCGGGATTCACAGGCTCCGCCCTACCAGGACCAGAAATGCAGGCCGCCCCCTGCTTCTGCCTGGCGTCTATACGTGGGGTCTAGGATCCGAACTCAGGACCTTCTGCCTGCAAGGCAGAGGCTTAACCCCTGAGCCACCTCTCCAGCCCCTCAAGTGAAATACTCTTAGAAATAGTTTTGGTTCTCCCACTACCAATGGTCAGTTCTTACAAGGCTTCCTACATTTGTTTTTCTTTCCTCCATATGTGATGTTGTGCCTGGTTTTCTTCCTGAACTTCCACTTGCACCCCCGAAATCTTATTCCCTCTCACAGTTAGGGGTGATGGCAATTTAAATCCTATAGAGCACAAAGGAAGCTGTACAAAGTGAAGCATTTGGAGAGATCTGAAAGAGCCCTGAAAGAAGTAAAGTGATGCTTTTGTTTTGTCCCCCATTTCCTTGTATACAAAATGGGAGCTCTCACCAGACATTTTTATAAGAGGAATAAGAGGTAACACATATCTCTTAGTTAGGTTATCACTGTGATGTCTAAATGGAGAAAAAGAAAAGTGTTCTATTTACTGGACGACTGTAAAGACGTCTTCCCGAACAGTGGAATGTGTTAAAGTAATTCTGTGTGTCCCAGAAAAGCAGATGAACTACCGTTCCTTTGCCCCTCTTTCTACCAATAGTGTTCCAGCTTTGCACCATGAGTTCCAGTAGGATTCATCTATTAAGTAAAACCTGGATATAAGGAAAGTAACATACTTTACCACATACACACATACATGCATATATGTGCACACACATATACTCACAAACATGTTCACATATGCATACACACATTCTGGACATACATGCATGCACACAAAACACAGGCACTCATACATACTCACATATGTATGCTTGTTTCATAAATGCACATAAAAACACACTACACATAAATACACACACAGGCATATCTCTCTCTGAGAATATTATGGGTTTGCTTTTTTACATTAGTGTTGGAAATTTTAAAATATGTTTAGTTAACATCTATCTTCTGGCTTTTCCCAAACACATTGCTTTTCAGACACTTTATTTATAGATCTTCTTTTTGTTTCCTTTTGAGCTCTATGGAGTCCCACATTTAATTATACTGGATATATTTTTAGCAGACGTTGAGATCTACACATAACAATTTAAACAAAGTAAAAGAGAATACATTCAATGACACTTTAAAATGTTACATCTTTATTTTTATCCTGCAACTTCATCAGATAAAAGCAGAAATTTCATATCTATCATGTAGGAAAAAAATATTCCAGATCAAATGAAAGCATTAAAAATCTCTACTATTAGTAGAGGCCCATAATGAAATGCTGGCCTTGGGCCATATTGAGCTGCTAATATAAAGATGTACATCAATCTTGTCACTCTCATGCAATAGAAAATCTCATTCCCAAGTATCTTGTTTTGATTTTCATAATAGTAATAAATTCCCAAGGCACTGCAAACAATGACACTGCTTTTGGGAATGACTGTGCCTAAATCATCCAGCTTCGCTGTCCTAATCTAGTCAAGGACACTAAACAAGCAGCAAGATTTTCATTGCACCTGAGATTTTGTGAGACACTTTAAGAAGGCAGGCACCTGACCTCTGAGGAAATGAGAACTCCACACACGAGTTTCTCCCACGTAACTTGCTTAGGCAATGAGAAAGATGTAAACGGTTCATGTAAACTCTTGAAAGGCCACCTGTATGCTTCTGTTCTTCTCTTGTACCCTGTTCTGCTGCTTGAGAGTGGACATATGCTGGCCTTTTGTGGGACAAGAGATCACGCCCATAAAGAACAAAATTATTCCACAGCTCGCCTTCCTGGGGCTGACTGCCCCCAATGAGCTCACGGCTGCTTCTAGTCACCTACCCCGTGTCAAGCAGACTTGCAGACCACGAGAGAATGGAAACCACCCATCTTTTCCATTGGATTTTGTTTTTGTTTAATTTAGAGAATGATATGGCTAGATAATCTTCATTCTCTAATCTTTTAATTCTTAATTCTTTAAAGATGACATATGAAGCGTATGACATTCATTACCAGAATTTTCCAGTATCTATATTTCTTTTTTAAATTATTTTTGTTAATATACTAGAGAGAGAGAGAGAGAGAACAGCGGTGCAGGTAGGATACTGCATGGGTGGGATCAGAGGACAACTTTCACTTATTTATTTTTTCATTTACTCTGTGTGTGTGTGTGTGTGTGTGTGTGTGTGTGCATCAGAGGGCACTGTGTGGCCTGTGAAGGACCAAAGGTAACTTCGGAAATCATCCTGGATTGCTTTTACTTCCTTCATGCTTTGCTTTGGGATTTCCCAGGCTCCACCCACGAGGGCCGGAAGTCTGTTTCCCCTGGCTTTTTTTTTTTTTTTTTACCTGGGATCTGGGATCCAAACTCAGAACAAACCTTCTGTTTGTAAGGCAGTCTTAATCCCTGAGCCATCTCTCCAGCCCACAGTATCTATATTTCTAATATAGATTCTTCTAATGTTGATTCTTCTTTTTATTAATGAATAAACAACAGACTTTATTTACTGAAGTGGTTTCAGAAAAGTTCAGATCAAAAGAACGTGTTGGAAAACTCAATGTGATATAAACACATCAAGATATATTATACTGATCACTTGAACTTAAAAGATGATTCAAGTGAGATAATAAAACAGAAATATAAGCAGGAAAATTAAGGAGGAAAAAGTGAATGCTGAAGCCATTTGCTACACAATAAGTATTTTTAGAGATAAACATTATGTAAGTATATACATACATGCATTAAGGAAAGACTTGTGATTTGTACCTGGAATGTTCTCAAACAATGGTGAGGACTTACATAAGGAATGGGGACTACCTAATAGGCAGCATGGAAGCCTGTTCTTATCTTGAAAGACACAAGCCAATACTAGCAACACTACTTCACTTAGAATAGTCAACAAACTGATGAAGATACATAATATAAATCCTTGAGGAAAAGATACGGAGGGTTTGCACCTCTTTTCTCTCTTTTACTCCATGATCCACTTCTTGCTTTTGTTTCCTGACAGTTTCATACATGTATATAGTGAATTTTCATCATTTCCATTGGAAGAACATTGTTTTCTAGCCATTATCCTTAACTGTGGAAGTAGAACAATGAGCAGCAAGCAAAGTGCTTATGGGTGTGAAGGAGCCAGCAAGATACAATATCTCCAGATTACAAGAGTATTATGATTTTTAACCTAGATGTGAACTTCATAATTCTGCAACTTTAGTAAAGCAATTTTATAAACACTAAGCATATCGAAACCTGGATGCTTGTTTAGAGCATCTTCTGCCCTCCATGACGATACAGATCAGGGCGAGTGTAGCGTGAGGCCTTCGGCAGCTGAGAGCTGCGCTGGAAAAGCAAGGGAAAGAGAACCAGGATCCACCCTTGGGCTCTCCACTCCAAGTAAGTCATTTTGGGGCTGTTTGACCCGTCTTTTCATTTCACATTAATTTTTCCACATTTTTTTCTATTAAATGTCATATTCTTTTTGTTAATCACTAAAATACCCTAAAATAAGCCGAGAGCAAAGAAACTCTTAACGAGACACTTTATGGTTTAAGTATTCATTTCTATTTGGCACGTGCTGTTCAAAACTTCATAAATCTGTCCATTTCAAACACAGAAACAATGTACCTGTCAAATGCAAAGAGAGTGGGCCCCTTCTGTGCTGGCTTCAGAGTCAAGATTCAAATGACAGCAAAGAAGTTCAACAGCATAGAAGGTACAAAACTTAAAAAAATATATTTTTTAATCTTTTAGTCCAAGGAGCAATAAGTTATAACTAAGGCAGAGAACAAAGTTATGTCATTGCTAATTTTCCTTGCTTATAGGTATGTTTAACTCATCCCACAGAAATATGATCAATTCATACTTTTCCAAGCAATATGTTAATATTCACTTTCCTGAACTCTCAAAAACCCCAAAATATCATAATATTACCTGAATGTACCTATTCATAATATCTATTATCAGTAATATATATTTTTATCTCTTCATCCAGCAAGTCCATTATGCCAAAAAAACTATGAATATAAGTTTAGATATAATGCCATGTCATACTACTTTTAGTTTCATAATAATTTAAGGATAGCTTGCATTTTCAGTAATGATTAGCTAATAATGATACTTGTGTATGATAAAATACTATGTGATCATAGCATTAATATTTGTTGATAAAAAATACAACAAAATAACAGCAGAAGCATACAAATTATTTTATTTTAGCAAAGGAAATTTATAAACGAATGACGACTCTATCAAGTTATGTGTTAAAGCACTATACAGATATAATATCATCTGAGTGGAGCTTTTTGGTTATTTGTACTATATACAACAATTGATTGAGATGCTTTTATTAAAATAATTACCCAATGAGGAAGGCAAGGACAATGTGACGTCAGAGAAGGAAGGTTCTGGAGGCCATGTCCCATTGTCCAGTGTCTGCCTGGTTAGCACTTGTTTGATCCCTTCTGCATTCCACGTGTTAGAGAAAGGAACCTAGGAAAATGACTCCTAGCCTGGGAGAGCATCCTATGACAACAAGGAAACTACCACAGCTATGTGAAGGACAAGAGAAGCAAGGCGTCCATGGTTTTGCTGTAGGTAGCTAAAGAAACATTAAAAAGACTGAAGTGAGGAAGCACAAGAGCTTTCCTAATACAGAGATGAGTAGGGACAAAACATTGAGGCAAAAAAAAAAAAAACCAAACACTGAGGCAGGAATAGTAAACATGAGAAATTAACAGTATGGCAGCCAAATTAGAAAAAGGGTATTATTTCAGCAAAAAAGGGTTGGGGGAATTATATTAATATTGCCATATAATTTTACTGCTTAAATTTCCTTTAGGATGAGGCCTTCAATGAAGTCCTTGGTACAGTGTTTCAATGGAAAAGACTAAAGAATCATATTGAGTCAAGAAGAAAGTGTGACGATAGCGAATGTTCTGGCAATGATGTCACTAGAAGGTGGGCCGGATCTCTGGTTGCCTAGCTGATGAAAATGAAGACTCAATACAGGAATCAGAAGAGCCTCATCTATTCATCACGAACATGCTCAGACTTCAGAGAGCAAAGTAGGCTGAAAATTACATGGCAGAATTTAGACAAGTATGAGCAAGCAGATAATGACAATTACAGCTTCTAAGACAGAATATCTCATCCCAAAGCAGCTCAGAGGTTGACCACCAATTGCCTGGGCTCTGTAGGATTTTGATTGCCACTCTGTTTGCAGATACCAGTGCCAGATAACAAAGTCTTATCAGCATCTTCCCTAATGGGCCACATCCAGGGGGTGTATTGACTAGAAGTTGTATGCTTTAGGGTCAGTACAGCGGAAATATCATAAATTGGTTTGAGCAAATGTCTCAGTGACAGAAGCCTAGAACCTCAAGCTGAAACAAGCCAGAGGCATCCTGTGGAAAGGCCACTCATGGCTGTGGATTGGAGAAGAAGGTGGTAACGGCCCTCTCAGCATGTGTGAGGTGTGAAGATACAGGAAGCCGTCTTTTAATTCAGGAGCAGATGGAGTGCTTTCACGAATGCTCAAGTGAGCGAATAAATAATGGTTCTATTTTGATAGGTGTTAATCAAAGCTATTGTCACAGACGTGGAGTCTTTTGCTACAATCTGTTATTTGATAAATGTGTAAAATGCATCATGGGGACCTTCCTTCTAGTATTACCATTGCCTATAACAAAAAGTGTGAATAAAGAGTATGAGAGTTACTTAAAAAACAATTTGATGGTCATGCATACATACTCTAAAGTGAACTCTTGCTTGTCTATTATTATCCAAGTAACCTAGGGAACTGGTTTCCCAAGGCACAAGAGTCGTCATGCACCAACCATATCCCATCACTACATGCCCATTATTTATATTGCCTGCAGTCCAACATAAAGTAGGTTCTCAATACTGAGTGGTGAATGAGAGAATTCCCAGTCAACCATACATCATTTCAACAGCATTGAACTGCCTCAGAATATTTTGAAACTCTACTTTACAATTTAGCTCCAACACATTTATTAAACTTTACTGAGTGTTTACATAATTTTATCCTCAAGTGCTTTATTTGACAACAGCCACACTGGTGGTTAGGTCAGTAAAGTGTACTATAATTTATTTTTAATACAGTAGATTTGATCTATTGACAAGGAGATTCCTTCCCATCTCTTAGAATGGCCAATAAAAGCACGAGTCTTTGAAGCATACCACATGGGAGTTTCTGTCATGGCCTCTCTGTTCTTCTGCTGAAACTCTCTTAACCTCCTGTCTGAAATCTTACCATGTCCACTTCAAATAAAACCTCTCATTTCTAGCTTCATATGTCTGTGGATATCCATATTCAGATATGGATATCTTTCCATTTCAGATCTTTCCCTGGTTCTGGCTCTGGCCTCCAAGTCTCCAATTGTGAAAAGGGGGTCGTGTCTGAAACACCACCTTCAATTCACATCATTTCCTGAAGACCAGTGGGACGCATCCCAGAGATGCTGGAATCTGCTTCTTGGCAGTTAATCACTCTTCTCCTCACATTATCTGCACAGCTGCCTTACTACTATTATTCAGATCTCCAGTGTCCCCTTTAATGCTGTTGGGAGATGGGGCAGCTTTTAAGACATGGGGCCAAATGGAAGAGAGTTGAGTTGTAATGGCATACCAGTAATGGGGATATTAGAACCCCAAATCAGTCAAGTCACCTCGTTCCCCTTATTGCTTTCTGGCCAGCAGAAGATGAGCAGCTTTCTCACCCTTTCCAACTCCAGCCATGTCATTCCAGATCACCACAGGCCCGTTCCACAGGGATGAGGAACTGTGGACTAACATCCGTGAAGGTGTGAGTCAACACAAACTGTCCACGTTTGGAATGATCTTTATTAGTGATTGTTTTTTTCACAGTAATGAAAAAAAGCCTAATACACTTACTTTGAGGCTTAAAATGATTATTAAAATATCTTAAAAAGATGTAACTCTTTGAGATGGACATCAGAACTTTTTGGACTTGCCCCTGAGTAACTCTTGCACAGTGCAATCATCTCTTTCCTTCCCACCACAGGCTTTGAGAGAGCAGGTTGCTCCCCCTGTTGCTGACTACACTCCCCTGAAGTCCTCCCTCACAGGGTATCCTCCTCCCATCTTTTCATCTAGCAAGTATCTGCTCATCCATCCCATGTCAATTCAGAGGCGTGACATCCTGGTCCTTCCAAATTACCCTGTTTACTTATTTGCATGTTATTCGCCCCCTCCCTGGACTGTCAGCGGCACAGGCAGACATAGATCTTGTTCCCATTCTGTCTCCACAGTGCTTAGCTCATGCTCTGGAACTAAAAGTCTTGCTGAATAAATTTGAAGATTATTGGAAAAGAATAAGAGCTCATTTCTACACAGGCACACTGTAGAGCCCAGCAGCTGGTTAGGCTTTAGGGCTATTACTTTATTTTTTTAACTAACACATTTAGTTAGCATACAAAATAATGGGTACTATTATGATGCTTGCATACTTACGCATCACTTTGTCAGGCTCTTACTCAACTCCAGTTGCTTTCCTCATCTCTCCTCTGCATCTTTCTAGTTGTCTTCCTCTTCTTCTAAATAGTGCCCCTTCTGATTCATGTTGTGTGAGCGTGTGTATGAATATATGTGAGCTTGTGTGTACATCTAAATCTTTATAATGCATGTAAGATAAAATATGACAATTTTAAAATAGATGTGCTGAGGCAAATGATGTGTTCTTGGTTAATACGCACTACTCGTCAGTGATGTTTAGTACTTAATTGCATGCCTTAGGAAATCAGACTGTCTACATGACTTTTAAAGGAGATGAGCATATAGAAGAATGAATGAATGAATGATTAAATGAATGAAATAAAGGAAACTCTGTCTTCTAAACTTCATATAGACAATATACATATGACAACAAGTGTGTACCATCACTTATCCATAAGTACCTGGAAGGGCTGAGATATCTGCATGTATCCACCGACCAAGAAAATGGAGCATCCTTGATACAAGAAGGTACTAAGTACATACTTAGTAGATTAGAGCAAAAGATGAAGCGTTAATTTTAGAGCAGGGGTCAGAGAAAAGACATTCATATTTAAAGTAAATGTGAAAACTGATTAGTTGTTCTTATCTGTTGCTGTGAGAGAACACCCAAAGCCAAGCAATTTAAGGGAGAAGGGGAGATTTATTCAGTTTACAGTTCCAGAGGGGAGATACAATCTTTCGTGGTACACGTGGCATGGCTGGCGGTAGCCGCAGACAGACTACGTCACTGCAGACACCTCGGGGCTGAGAGCTGCAAGACTACTTGCTATAAAAACAGACTTCTTTAGGGGGTAGGGTGGGACAAATTTACCTCAAAGGCCCACCCCCTGTAACTTCTTCCAGTAGGGCTCACCTCTCAAAGTTACCATGACCTTCCCAAGCACATGAGACTGAGGGGGCCACATTTCAAAGCATGACACTTTCACACCTGGGCTGGTGTGGATGACTGTTGGATTTGGCACCAGAAACAGAGCTGAGTAAGCGTGGATTCTTGGCATTGTGACTAGGGATGCTAGTTGGAGGAATGAGGAATGTTCTTCAGACTTTTACTGTAATCCTTCTGCTCTCAGATATTTCTATGCCAGAACATATCTGGAAGTTTCTTTTATCACTACTCATGTTAGAGGGATGGCTTGTTCTCAGTTACTCTGCTTCCATGCCAATAAAAATTATTAAGATTCTTTAAACCATTGTACTAGACTCATCCAGGGGTTGTATTTCTCTCATATTTCTGGTGGCAGAGGTTGGCACAGAAAAATATTGGCAAGATAACTGCACAAATCAGATAATTGTCAATCACTTTTAGTTATAACAAAAGGACAGTCTGTTAGTTCAAGCTCAACAGAGAGTTTAACAACAAAAAAGGGTAAAATGTCTATGCCATGAAGTTTCAGTAAAGAAGACAAAATAAGTGATTTTTTTACAACTATACACATGAGTATTTATCCTTGGTGATATAAAATAAATATTTTTATCCACATTTAATAAGGCAAGTGAAGTTACAGGTAAAAAGAAAATTTGACCAAGGTAAACAGCTTTCAGTAAACTATTATTAAGATTTGTTAAAGGTCTGTTTGATAACAAACTACCTATGTTCTTTCCATCTTGTCATGTTGGAATCTAATAGACATCACACATATATGCACATATATGCATACACATGCACATAAATTCAAAAGTGTATACCACATAACACACACACACACATGCAGAGAGGAGGCAGGGGAGGGAGTACATGCCATATAAACTTCACACCAAGTAGATAACAAAGTCTTGGGATGACTCCACATTTTGGAGTTTTTTGCTTTACAAATAGTCAAATGCACCTTAATTCAGATCCCAGCGACTCTCTATTCTGAAGCCTGACAACTTACTCATCTCACATTTCCTAGGTATGTAAAACAAGCTGAACATTTTTATGAAGGCAGAAAAGAAACAGAGCTGATGACAATCAGGAAGGAGGGAGAAAACTTGCCATCTTGCCACGCATTACAGTGATCACGACCGTAAGAACAATGACTGGTTATTGCGAAAAGATTGACTTGCAATCAGCACAATCTGTCCAAAAAAGTAGAAATACATTTGATATGTTTTAAAGAATTCTCCAGTGCTGTAGGATAGTTCTCAATTATCTAAAAAGCCCTAACGATGAAGAATTTGTCATTTGCCATATTGCTAGGTTGCATAATGAATTTAAATGAGGTACCCTTGAAAAAATATTTGCAGAATTTTTCTGGTTATAAATAATGGGAGCATTTTATGAATTCAACAAAATAAAAAAGAAGGTTTGGCTTACCCGGAGCTTGGTCCTACAATTAATCATTGTTTTCCAGATATTTTTATTTCTGTCTTTCATAAAGAAAGAGCATACTTACTCCCACAGAGACACAGAATATCAGGCACCTCTACATATTCTCTCACCTGTGTCTGAAAGAAAGTAAGAGTTTCTGTACAGAATGCCTGTGTCACTGCTACTCTATAAAGAGCCGGGTTTCCCTGTACTTGTGTAAAGATTCCTTTTGGTGGGAACAGAGGTAAGTAAAGATAGTTACAACCTTGGGGCTGGAGAGGTGGCTCAGGGGTTAAGCCTCTGCCTTAAAGGCGGAAGGTCCTGAGTTCGGATCCTAGACCCCACTTATAGACGCGGGGCAGAAGCGGGGGCGGCCTGCGCTTCTGGTCCTGGTAGGGCGGAGTAAACAGGAGGAGGTGGAGGCGTCCATGGTGGTTCCCGAATTCGTCCCTGGTTCTACACACGCGTGCACACACACATACATATACACACACGCACACATACATGCATATACACACGCGCACACACGCACAATTGAATAAATAAAAATAAATTTTAAAAAAGATAGCTACAATCTCAGGGCTTGGAAAAGGTATTTATGAAGATCAGAAGTCCTCCTCTCAAAGTTATGTCATTAGGAACAGGCTGCCTTCCCGTTACAATTTGTGCAGCAATTTTGTCCCCTCTCTGTCCCTTTGCTCATCTTGTCACTCTGAACGTCACAAGCATGATCTCCAGCTGCAGGGATCATAAGTATTCTCCGCACAGAAGCAAAATCCAAACCATAAACTGAATAATATTGAGACTTACAAGAGCGAAATGACTCTCTGCACATTGCATAAATAAAAGATCGCTTCAGAGTCAGTCGTGGTGATGTCCAGTTATATAATCTCAACATTTAAGAAGAGAAATTAGGAAAACCAGGCATTCAGGCCAGGCTTAGCCATGAACTAGAAGCCAGCCTTGACTACATCAATCACTCCCTAAAATAAATAATAAATAAATAAATAAATAAACGAATGAATAAATGAATATGCAAATAAATACCCAGAAGATGATTTCAGTCAGAGAACACTCATTGGCTTGTAGTTTATTCATCCTGCATCCACTGAGCTAGCTCAGTTTTCCCAAAGTGACAAGAATGATCTTTCTAATGGAGGCATAAGTGGAAAATTAAAAAATCTGAGTATACAACAGCAAACACCCTCAGAGTCGCCTCAGAATTTATGCTCTTCTTCCTTCTGTTCCAGGCTGACCACGCAGCACTCACCCACTGTAACACATTGCATGGCCAGCAGTCTGGTCATTTGCGTATAGTGTTAACTTTCCCTGCCCATATTATATTACTTCTCGGAGTCCTAGTGAAAAGATGCTTTAGTCCTTTTCTTCTTGTCTCTGACCCACCCTTTGGATCAAAACATGAGCAAAAAATAAAATAACGCACAGAAGGGTGCACAGCATGACCAGGAAAGATGACTCAGCCAGCCAAATAATCCGTCCTGTGGAAAATCACTGGGTTTTGCCAAATGTATACAGACATCCATTCCTAAAATACCACCATGGAAGTTAGGGGCTGCTCAGGCTTTGGTATCTGAATGTTTCTGAATTGCCTTGGTTGGGGAGGGGTCCTAATCTCTTATCTCAAGTGGACAGATTCTAAAGTCTCCTAAGTACCTTCCTTAGACTGGAGTAGCGCGGCTCTGCTTTCCTTCCGCTGATGGAAAAGTTCATGGCTTTCCTAAGCATTTGGGGGATTTGGGGATTCTATCCATTGAACTTTTATCCAACATTCATTTCACTGTTATTAAGCTCTTACATGGTAACTTACATGGTACCAGGGGAATAGTAAGATAAGCCAGATGAATTTATGAACTCAGATAATGTCAACAGAAAAGGAAAACATCAAACGAGAAGAATATAAATAAGAAAAGGTATTCCATAGTGACCTCACTAAGCACCAATGTAGAAATACTAAAGAACCTGACCACATGTAACAAGGAGCTTTTAAAAGTGAGAAACACACATTATCACCATACAAGCTGGTGATGAGGTTTGGTACCTTCAGTTGGCAGTGATTTCAATGATGTCTCACATAAACTACTTTGAAACCCCCTGGTTTATGGAAAGCTGAATTGGATTTCTTTTCCTTATCAATCATTCTGTTAAATATTCTATAATAATAGCAGAAAATGAACTATGATAGATTGTTCCCATGGAAGGCAAAGTCTGGGAAACCCCAGAGCAAAGCAATAAGCAGGTGGAATAATCCTGGATGATTCCTGAAGTTCCCTTTGGACCTCCACAGGCACATACAGTCAAGTGTCCTCTAGCACACACGCATACACAATCACACGCACACTCACACACAATTAAAAATTTTAGAAGAGAAAATAGTTTCCAATATAATCTTAATTCCATTATTATATTAAGCACTTTCACATATTGTTTTAGTTTCGTTACCTGTTGGTGCAACAAAATACTCATACTAGGCAATTTAGGGAATAAGGAGTTAAATTAACTTAAAATTTCAGGTTAAAAATCAGTCATTAAGGGAAGTCACAGCAGCAAGAGCATGAACCAGCTGGTCACGTGACATGCACAGCAAGGTCAGAGGGCACGAATGAATGCATCCTGCTTGTCAGTGCTTCCTCTTCATCTCTGCATACTACAAGATCAACCTGCCTAAGGAATGGTCCAATCCATTAAAAAGAAGTATCTTTCCACATCATTTAACTCAGTCAGATACTTTTTATAGACGACCTTAGAGACCCTTCGTCCACATGATTCTGAATTGTGCCAATATGACATGAGCCAAAGAATCACATGTATAAATGTCTACAGAAGGATCTCCTCCATGAGTAAATTTTTCCAGAAAATACCCTGTGGACCCAGCAAGAGGTAGGTCTCTCAGTGGATCCCAAATCCAACTGACTTGACAACCAATATTAACTATCATACTTTACAAAATAAACATCGAACACAGATAAACACAAAAGAAGCCTGTGAGGACAGGAGAAAATGGTCCAGGTAAACCAGGAAGAGAGATATCTGAAGAAACCGCCCTGCTGATTCCTTGACGTACATTTGCAGCCTCAATGATTATGAGGAAATTAATTTCTGTTTTGGAAAACCCAACAGACTAAAATAGGAAGAATGTGGAAGAACCAGGGATTGACTTTCCATGGTAGAGTGCTTGCATAGCGTGCTTAAAACTCTAGGTTCAGCACCTACTACCATAAAACAAAACAAAAAAGTTAATCAGGCATGGTGGTGCATGCTATAATAATAACACTTGGGGAGCAGAGGCAAGAGAATCAGGTGTTGAGGAACAGCTCAGCCACATGGTATGAGAGCAGTCTGGACTACATAAATTCTTGTCTTAAGAACAGAAAGGTCTAAGGAAATGGATCACTAGTTTAAAAGCTGTTTTACAACCAAAAGAACCATGTTTGGATCCCCAGGCTAAAAAATGGAGTGAGTGTGGTTCACTCACTTGTAATTCCAGCCACAGAAGACAGAAGTTGGTTGATCCCCAGAGCAAGCTGACTAGACAAACCAAGAGTATCAGCAAACTATGGATTTGACTAGAGAGCCTGTCTCAAAAAGAATGTGGTGAAAAAGTGATGGAGGATGGTTCCAGATATCAGTCTCAGGTGTCTACAAACATGTGATCATGCATATGTAAACACGCAGACACACACACACACACACACACACACACACACACACGCACATGCACACGCACCACATACATATATGCACACAGGCAAAAATGGAAAAACTGAAAAAAGAACATGGCTACATGAGCACTCTTAAGAAGGTAGGCAGCTGGGTGCCAGGAAAAAAGAGAAAACACATGTGTTGACAAACAGTGCATTTAATTTATTAAGCAACTAAATGTAGCACTTCTATCCTAATTTTCAAAACTTTTCCTTCCAACAACATGCCATTAAAGTGCTGACTCATGTTTTCAGTTCTTACATTCAAAACAGAAACTCTTACACACACACACACACACACACACACACGCACACACGCACACACATATATATATAACTAATTAGAAGAAAGCATTTTGAAATCTCAGACCCATCATATTTTCATATGATGGTTTATTTCTTCCTCAGAGAATGACACATTTGTTGCATCATCCTTGGGTGATAGATTTTTTTTCCTAGACCAACTGTAAGAGCTATAGAAAAAAATCCTAAAAATACACCTCTGTAGAAAGGTAAACTCTCTTCTGTGCCTCAGCAGTTTTCCTCTGAACTGTGCTTTTCCCTTCATGCCATGGTTAGAATCCTTTTCAAGTCTATTGCTGCTGCGATCTCCTGTGGAACTTTATTTTAAGTTGTCTCAGGCAGAATGAACTCTTAAGGTACTTCTGTAGGGGTGGAAGAGAGAAAGGATTTAACCCTATAGGCAATATTGATCAGGAGTTAGAGAAGTTCTGGCATATTTGAAACTGGGAAAAAGAAAAAAAGATTGGAAAACCAGAAAGATAATATTAATCTTTGAAATATGTATTAGAGAACTAAGTATGAATATATGTGAATAATATTGGGTCTTCATGAACATAAATTATTTATTATGGATTTCCATGGTTTGATCAAAACATACATTACTCGATTAAAACTGGAATGGCCAGAGTGAGAAATTATGCTGGGAGGTTGGGTGTCCTTCTTGCTGTATTATCTAAGACATGGTTCTCAGTCATGATGGGTACCTACGCAAATCTGGAAGAATACATACAAGGATGAAATGGACTATACTTTAGGTGATAATTCATATTATCCCATAAATATTCATGACTTAGTGTATGCTTCATCCTCTTCCACCAAGTCAGTTGGATTTGGGATCCACTGAGAGACCCATCTCTTGCTCGGTCCACAGGATACTGAAGATGAATCCCCAATCCCACCTGGCTCTGAAAGGCTCAGGAAAGGCACAAAATAGACTGAGATGAAGTAGCCACTCAGTTACACACGATTGATTAAAGCAGAGACAGGAGATAAGTGTGATCACTGTGGGGAAACTTAAAAAGATTGGGGTTTAAATTTTTCCATTGGGATTATTCATGTCCGTGCAGATAAAGTTTCAGCAGAGAGGGGAACATGAAGCAAAAAAGAAGTTTGCAAAATTCTGACAGAGCAATAGTCCAGGAAGAGAGAACACAAGCACAGGGGCTTGGAAGGTGCCCTGGGCATAACCAGAGAACACTGAAATGTCTGTCTGGCAGGAAGAGTGGCGGAGTTAATGCTGAACCTTCAGATGGACAGACCACCAGAATCTCAAAGAGGCATTAAAGGCTTTCATTTTACTTTACTCAAACCTTTAAGCAAATGAAAGCCTTTGGAAGGTTTCAGCCAAGGAGACACAATCAGACTTGGTTTTTTTTTTTTTTTTTTAATTTTCGTTTCAATGCAACAAGAGGGTCATAAAAGAGTCATTCGGTGTCCCAGGATAATACATGTGAGAACACTGCTAGTTAGAGGAGGAACAGGTTGGATGCAGACACTGGGAAATATTGGAACAGATGAAGAAAATCACTGAGGAGATCTGCAGTCCTGGGCTTTGGGCTGCTATGACCCCCATGACATTGCTCTACGGGGCAGCACGAGGATGAGAAAAAGACAAGAAACGTACAGAAAAGCTGGGATAAGGTGGGTTACTGGTTCAGATGGAGTACAGCAGCACAGTCTAGCCCAAGTGTGTTTATTGTTCAGGTAAACTAAATAGCAATCATCAGCATGCTACAAGAACATGGGACCAAGAAGACTATGAATTTCTTGCAGCATGCAATGTACTTTTTAAAAAGGTTAATTAAGTACAAACAACTCTGATCTGGAGAACGAAGGAGACAGAGTTTTGTCTATAGTCACATCCTTACTCTGACTCTGAAGCAGACATGACATTGCCCACAGATACATCTTCACTGTGACTCTGAACCAGGCAGGGCTTTGCCTTTGGCCACATTCTCACTCCAGCTTTGCTGGCCCATAATCGGCTCGCATGAATTTCCTGCACAGCCATGCTGAATATCTCTCCCACAGTCTTCTCTGCCGCAGCGACCCTCCACATCAGGCAATTTGGACATGGAGAACAGTGGAGACTGTCGCAAGTCAAAGTGCGAACAACTCATGGGAACAGGGCAGCTGTTGCTTAGTTCAGAACCTTAAGCATCATTTTATCTATCACAGTTCTCCTATTTCAGAGATGCCTCACAACCTGATTCTTCTTTCTATGTAATATGGTACAGTATGGTGATGATAAAATGTCAGACTTATTTAAATAAAAATTTCCATTTCCATTTGACAGATGGAAGAAGAGTATGTTTTTCTCCATGACATTGACTGCTGTCAACAGAAAAAGAATTGGTACAATAGAGTGCTTTTTACTCACCTGTTCTCAAACCCATATTCAAGATAGCTCTGTGCCCTGCTCCCTTCCACCAGATCCACTATGAGGTTTTCACCTTTAATCCCAGAAGAGAGAGGAGAGACCACTGGATCTTCTCTTGTGCCTCTGCAGATAGCAGCCTCTAGAAAAGCACTTTAGGGTACAAGCTGGCATGATGGGGCCATTTGATCTGCTGTCATTTGAATCTACCATAAAAGAAGGGGGTGTATTTTTTCCCAAATTTCCTTATGCCTATCCAGTCTACATTTTTTACTGAAATGAATGGTGCAATACAGGAGCATTTAGTTTATTTCGATGATTTAGCTAGGAATAAAAAATGGGACAGTCTCCAGGATTGTGTCCATGAAGTTGTCATAATCCTAATATCCATAGTGTATTTACCAAACACTGTTATAATTTTGTTAGGTTTTTACCTTGATGGAAGCACATCATCAAACTTCTAGAGGACCCAAAACCATCTAGTTTCAAGTAGGCCTTTGAGAGCTAAGCAGGTCCACTTCCTTCTTTTTTTTTCCATTAAAATGGTAATTAAAACATCTTACTCTTAAGTGATTGAACTCATGCTGATTTTAGAGGATGTAGGTGAAATAAAATCAACCCAAAAAATGTATGGCTGTTGACTGCACCCCTTTGACATTACATTTGTGCATCTTTGCTGATCTCATTAAGCATCTATGAATATGCAAGAGGAGAGTCAAATTCTGTTTGAATAAAAAGATCTTCAAATTGTGAGTTATGGATCTGATCACAGTAGGATTACTAAATTGATTTTTCTTCTTCATAAAGCTTACTTTCACATGACCCATTTCCAGACAACATCCAAAATTTATGGCTTGATTTGATTCTATTTAATGATGGTCATTAAAAGGACCACAAATTTGCCATTAATCATTGATTATATCCAATCAGCTGTCGAGGTGACTTATGTTTTCTCACTACTTTCTATGATACACTTTGCCAGACAGACTTCCTGGCAAGAAATGGAACATTTGTCCGTAAGTAGCTGGAGAGTTCAGTTCAAATTGTATTAAATATGTATTGATTATACTTTCTAATACTTTTTCACTTAAAGGCCGAACCTCTCACTGACTACAGATGGATTTAGATCCCTGGGTCCTGAAGATGAAAGCGTTCTCATGCTGCTGTGGTTCCTGAATATCTAATGTAGACATGACCCCCATCCAAAGCTCATGTATCCCTCATTGTTCAGAGAAAAACTTCCATTTCTACTCTGATGTATCCCAATGTCTTTCTACACCATCTTTGGTGCTATCGAAGAACACCCCAAAGCCAGGGCCAGTGTGTCATTGCTCTTCATCATTCCTGACCTCTGTAGCTAACTCACAGAAGACACTTGTCCACATGAAATACTTGTCCATGAGTGAAACATTATAAGCAAGTGTCTTGGCAGCCATTTCCAGCCCTTTCTCCACAACACAGGGGCTCAGATGGAAATCAGAGAGCAACACATTGTGGATTCCTTTATAGTTGTGGCTGAACACAGCAGAGGCTCAGTCAAGAAGAGACAGAAATGCAAGAGTGGGAACCAGGGAACAAAGCTTCCTTTCAGCAAGTGACAGAGGAGTCATCTAAACAATAGACATGCTCCAGCAGACGGACTTCATTCATGGAGACCAATCATTTGTAGAGGAGGAAGCAGCAATGGCTTGTCATAAATCCACAACATACAAAGCCATATTTCTGCATTTTCACATTTTCCCATCTTTGCATGTATCTCATTTTTGGTGTAAAATCTTTTCCTGTATCCTTTGCAAATTGTAAGACAACTTGAAACTTTCATCTCCCTAAGATTTCCTTAGCACAATGCTTTTGGATAGAAAATGAATCTATTTTTTATCACTCTGTTCTTGTATTTTGCTTCAAATTTCATTAGATCCTTTCTCTATGCACTCTGTACAGTTTATAATATTTTATTTGGCATTATTATTTGCTACATAATGTAGTTTTACTTATATGTGTGATTTGCTGGATAATCTATAAGATTATCAAGTCAGAAGAAACATTTTGTTTATTTCTGTGTTTTCACACTTAACATAGTCGCTGGCTTACAAGATACACCTGAAGGAAAATGTGCATAAATTATGAAGAGAAGAGACACCCAAGAGTATGGCACTTTTGCAAAAGGCTTATTTTGAGCTGGGGAGACTGGAAAAGAATAGATACAAGAAAACATCCCTAGCCTCTCCCCTTATTTACCCTCTTTTATCTGCCTAACAGCTCTTTGAACTTGACTTTGCCTGGTACCTGGTATACCTGGGGATTGAACCGGTGACCCCCTGTATGCTAGGCTAGCATCCTAACACTGAACTACTACCTCAGTCCCCTCTTTCCATTTGGAAAATGGAAAATCCTTATCAGCAGATCTCACACCAAAGGAGCTATGTTAGTCAATAGTCCACACCTTCTGCAAGTTGCCACAAGGAAACCCTAGAAATTCAAAGTTCTTGTCCTTTGCCCTGTCTCTTCGCTAACAACACATTGTTCTTTCACTGAGATGGTTAGTAAGTCCCATTTTTTCTCATGTCAAAGCCAATGCTAATGAATTTTTGTTATCTTTTCTATCTGTCTTCTGTCTACTTAACTGCAAGAGCATGATCAATAATATAAAATGAGCAAAGATAAAAATAATTGTTTTCCACCCAAGTCAATATACCTGAAATGAGTAAAGGTAAAATTAATGTTCCCTCTCCTTCATTATGTGTTTAGCCTACTAATTTGAATTTTCGGCTTTTAGATTCTGCTTCTTATTTATCTTTGTATCTTCAATAAAGTCTGACACTCAATGAATGATCAACAAACATTCTTAGTTACAGGGAAATTGTAAATTATTGCCGACATTCTCCTTTCTACTGAGAATCATTCAAAAATCTCAATGTGTGAAGGTTGCAACCTCAGTATCAATTATGATCTGGATTTAGCAATTGGCAAGGCCATTCCAAAACAAGAGGACGTCATGAGCAGAGATGTGGTATGAGGAGACTTGACCGTCAAAGAACCACAGCTTCTAATACCACTCGAGCACTAAGAGTCAGAAAAGGAGGTTGGGAAGGTGTTTGCTCAGCAATCGTGAACTACTTTAATTCACTATAAACAGTGCCACGATACACGACGCTAATTGTACTAATAGTTATTCTCCCAAGTGATTGATATGTAGGTTCAAGAGCTCACTGTGAATGCTAAATTGTCGTCTAGATGCCTTCCTGAATAATATGCTTGAATTGGATACTCTTTCATGTATTCCATTTAGCGCCATCTTGATTACATATAAAGATGACCCATTAAGCCAGAATCCACTGATGCGCTTATGAGTTAGAACTCCCAACATTGTATTTAAGGCCAAGTTCTCAAAATGATAGATAGTCATTGCTTACCAGAGAATCCTAATTTCACAGGAAAAGAATGAAATATTTTCCTTGACCATCCATTATGCTCATTACTCAGAAAACTTAAATATAATTTTAATGTTCTGATACTTAAATTTTAGAAAAAGGTCCATACTATATAAATTTTGAAGCTCAGATAGGAGATTTCAAGACAATCTCTTTCCTGTTTTCTCCATAATCACCATAAATAGGTATGCAGCCACATTCCAGACATCTAAAGAAAGACTTCTCTTTTGCTTCATTAATTGACAGAATATTCAACGATAAAGTTGAATATGTGGATGCACAGTTTCCAAACTACAGAATAATAAAAGTAGGATATCTTCTACTGTTTTAATTCTTCAAGCAGACATAGAAAATGCTAGATGATGTGGGATCTGAACATCACTGTACCTAGACAGCTAGAAGTTAAATTCAAATTCTGTTGCTTCCTAGATTTGGACCATTCAGCAAGTTAATCTCTTTGAACTGAAGTTTTTTCATCTAAAAACTCACAGTGCTTCTAAATAACACTACCTACCTCATAGAATTGTTAAAGGATCTGTATAATTTAATGCTTGGCAGCTTGTGTGATTCAATGCAAATAAAAGTTCTTAGAGATTCTGAGGAAGTGAATCAGTGGTGAAAGTTTCTGACTTGCAAGCAAAAGAACCATACTTCAGACTCCCCAGACCTCACGTAAAATCACTGGTGGGTATGGGAGTCTGACTTCATTCTAACCTCGGAAGGCAGAGCCTGGGAATCCTCAGAACAAGCTAGCCAGACTAGCCCTATTGGCAAGCTCTGAGTTAGACAGAGCCAACATTGTATTTAAGGCCCTATCTCAGAAAGGAATCAGGTGAACGAGCAAAAAAGAATGATTTCTAATATTGACCATGGACCACCATGTGCACATGATATATGTATAACCACCACCCATACTACCTACACATGCATAGCCAAACACACGTGAATATACATACACATATGCAGGCACCTCCCACATATACATACACATGAAAACAGAGAATTTTTTATTATTTTTAAATGCTTAGAATATGTCACATTATTTATTTGACAAATATTTTTCTCTTCAATAATGCTAGTATCAACCGTGTGTTAAATATTTCTCTCGTATTGGAAAACTCGTGGATTATCTCATGTAAAACAACCTTAGAAAATAGGTACTCTCATTATCCAAAAATTTGCAAATAAATTGAAAACTCAAAAGCCATAAACTCTTGATGTGGGCTGAAATGGTTTGCAAGCTATGGGCATAGAACCCGAAGTTTCTCAGCTCTGACTTTGAATCCTCTTCTGTCATCTAGATAGAAGTGATACTTCCCAGAACAAGATTAGGTAGACAGTGACATATAGGCACTATGTGTATATCAGACACCAACCTAGGTTGCTGCCTACGACAGCCCATGAAAGTCTTAGAATAAACACATGAAGCTGCGATTCAATTTTTCACAGGAGAACATGGAACTAGAACAAAGATTGTGACCCACTTCCATTCACCTTTAAGGTCCTTACCTTTCTACTGCCATCATCCCTGAAATTATAATGCTTGAAGTCTGGATAGCAGCTGGTCAGAAGAATCTATACATTCAAGAGTCTGCCTTATGAACAATCATGGGGGTGGAAAAGATACATAAAGAAAAAACTGGATGGGGGAGAAGCCAGAAAATGTTACTAGAAAACGCCTTGCTTTGATTCAACAAGAGTAGGCGGGACTTAATCATTAGTAGTTTTTAAGCTCACATTTAAATATGAGTCACCTCCCCTTACTGCGTGACTCAGGAGACGAAGACCCTGCATTACTATTATCACTACTGCTGGGTTAAAAGCCACCCATTGCTTAAAATTCAGTCTATAGTATCTTACACTTAAAGTCTGACTAATTATTTGCTTATGTTTGTTGAATCAAATAAAACTGGGTTAAATGTACACTGTCTTGGTTCAAGTTGCTAGTGTGGCTTTTTCTTACTTCTTAAAAGAGATGAATGGGCCTCTCTGAAGCAAACAGCACTCAACAAATCCTCAAAACACAGGAGAATCAACTACTTTCGCTGCTCCGTAAGGACAGAAGCAAAGGATTCTAGTCAAGAGAATTCTTAAGACCATCTGGCAATGCATGAGCCCTTCAGGGTCTTTGTTCCTCTGTGACTGCAGCTCAAGAGGGCATAAATTAAAATAATAACGTCAAATAACCGAGTACCTTGGAATTCATAAGACAATTTAGAGAAATACAAGTTTGCTAGCCAGCAAGTAAAAAAAAAGACTTATAAAGGACATGAGGAGACACCTCGATTCCAAAGTGGCAAAGGTACTTTGACTGTCAGAGCTTACAAGCGGGAAGCTGATGGGTGAGGTGATGCTACTCGACAGAGGGACCCAGGTTGAATGATAGATGGCACCCCATAACGTGCTACTCTACAGAGGGACCCAGGTTGAAGTGATAGATGGCATCCCCATAACGTGCTATTTGGGAAAGCTACTGGCCTTGTGACTACATTCCCCCATTGCTTAAACAGGACATTTGTAAAGACCACATCCATTGGTGTTTACTAAACACCTAGTAGAGTGTCTAGCCGATGACAGATGCTCAACACATGCCAGTTTCTCATGTTATCATCATGATCACTATCACCATCATCATCGGCACAGGGAAGAGATCAGGAACAAGTACTGTCAGTCAGCCTGCGTGTACCTGTCTAAATCTGTGTCGTTGACAAGTGTTTTCAATGGCCTTCGAGAATTTGGTTCTTTTAAAAATAAAAATCTTCTGAAAACCCTCTAAATATAAACCATGTGACCCAGCTTCAGAGATTATACGCTGCAGGTGCGCAATAAGATCAAGAGAACAGGAATGCAAGCTTTCTGGGTGATTTCTATTTGGCACCCAGGGCTTCTCTTACATGAAAGAGGATCTCAGATTTCCAAGTGGATGAAGGCCTGCCCCAGATCACCTGGAAATAGCAATCTCTCTCTAGCTGCAGCCTAGCATGCTCCCTAGCATGGGAGCTATAAGTTGCACTGAGCCTTCTGTACAATTTTGAGAAGAGGATATGGGCACTCAAGGCTTCCTCTGTGACCCCTCGACACTCCTCTGTCCTCAATCTATGGCCCTTCAGGCCATAGCATACCTTTCTGCTAAATTTCAAGACAAAAATATCAAGATGAGAAAATTCAACATTGACAGGAGGAAAATAATTGATAGCACATAAAGTTCAAAGCAGACTTACTAGAAATAAATTACAGCCTGTTCCCATCTCCTAATTAACTGTTGCTACATTTTTTCAATCGTCTGATACCAGAGGGGCACAGAAGGTTCACTATGTGCCAAGCATGATTGTTGAGTGCCTCGTATGCACCGGTACACACTAAGGTCACAGCAACCCTGTGATGTGTTATCTGTATGTCTGATTTTCAGAATAGCCAGAGAGGGACTGAATGATTTGCCCCCAGTTGCAGAAATGAAAAGCAGTGGAATCAATATCCAAACCAAGCCCAAGAGTTTAGAGCCACCGTTGTGAATGAACACCTGCTGCCTGATGGGAAGGGAAGCCTCCAAGCTGACACTCTACCATCCCCTTAGAGGATCATATTAAGACCTAATTTCATTGTGATTCAACATTTTCTTGCTAGTTAAAGCTCCTTTAGGTATTGTAAAATCATGCATAATGTTTTTCTTCCCCATCTTCTTTCCATCTTCCTACAAAGATATTTAAAGATACATGACTACAGAGTTACATTTAAAATTACATGACTGTAAATCTATATGCAAGATGACCTTCTACTTCTATTTGAGAATTGTTCTGTTGATTAAGAAGAGACTGAGAATTGCATTTGTCTAGAAAAAAAGTTAACTTTGATGATCAGCTTCAGAGAGACAGTGAAACACCACACATCTACCAAGAAGTCATGTGGTCTAATTAGCTATTGATTGTGAAAGATAGGGCACACTCTGGTCAGGGACACTAAAAAAAAGTGTTTGGAAGCACCCTTTGGTCAGTTAGGTGTGTGTTCTCTGATCAGGAAGTACAGAGTTCTTAAATCATAGATAGAAGAGACAAAAGTGAGTAAGCTTTGGCCCTTTTCTTTCTGCTGTGACCTAGAAAAAGAGAAAAAGAGGAATAATATTGGAGAACAGGGGCAAATTAAATTGGAACTTTCTTTGGGGGGAAAGATGAAGCACAGCCAGAGGAGGAGGGAGGCCTTCTGACAACTGGCATGTCCATAAACTTACTGGAGCAAAGTGATGGGTAAAGTTGAGAAGAGAAAGTGACCATATTCTAAACTTTCCTGTAATTCTTGCTTTGCTGAACTTTTTTACTAGTTTTATGAGCATACTGAATACTTATCCCTGTTTCCTTCCATCCCCCCTTCTTCCCATCCCTCTCCTTTCCCTTAATCAATTCATCTCTCTTCTTCCCACCCTCAAGGCTGGCTGTTCCTGTGGACCCAGGGTTCCCTCTACCTTGCAGGCCTCTGTGGCATAACAAATTTCTCCCTCAGGCCACCCCACTGATAGGCCTTCACTCATGCAGCTTTAGTCCAAGGTTTCCACAGTATGTTCTTATCTCTCCTGAATTCCTCAGTCGTCCATGGGGGCATGTTGTTATGTCACTCATTAGGCAGATCTGGTAAGAACAGGTCTCACTCTGCAATGAGTTCCCAGATGCAGCAGTCCTGTCTTGAAGGAATAGTAGTTCATCCAGCAGTGGACCTTCCCATCTTTAGGTTCTTACAATCTCACTGTCCCTCTTCTGCAAGGTTTCCTAAACCTTAGGATAGGGAAAGATTAGGTTGGGCTGATTTGGGGTAAGGCTTGCTAGGTAGCAAGTGCTCTGCATTATGACTGGCCATTATTTTCCCTTCACTGCTCTTCTACTGTTCTAGGCTGCATCCTGTCAGCATGTTGAGATCCTCTTACCTCTGTTGTAGAGGAAGATTTCTAGGCTGAGTGCTAACTATTCCTTAAATTTATGGATATAACAGCAGCTATTTACAGAGCAGTTTGGTGTACTATCTTCCTATCTATAGGTTCATTGGCTGTTCTTCCCTATTGATCTATTTCCTTCCTCTTTTTAGACTCTTGTTCTATCTACAGTAACAGGAATATGTTCCATTCTGACATGCAGATCTTGAGTTCAATCAGAAAGCTGTTGATTGTCTCCTATATACTCATACCACTACTATCCTTATGATCACCTACTGCCATGATGATTTTTATTGCAACTTGCAAATCTCATGAGTTTATGAGGCCTGTGATTATTTCTCTCTGCGAGGAGCTTCTACAGTATTCCCTGGTACTGTGTGAGCTATCCAGCAAGGAGGAAGTTCTCAGACGAGTTCCAGTTGATGTATTTTGCCCATGGTCTGTGACCCATATGCGTTGCACCTGTCTTCAGTGATAAGGTCTTACTGACAGGTTTTTGGAAGGTAACCTAGAGCAATGGCAAGAGCCTATAATGATGGGGAGCCTTGAGACGTCTCTGACCAACATTTTATCAGGAAGTGTCGCATTCCTGCTACTTCTAGTATAGTTTTAATTGTCACTGGGTTCTAAGTGGATCAGCCCAGGGCTTTTTTTGTTTGTCTCTGTTTTCCTCACTCTGTGGAGATCCTCTGCAAAGGGATTCCCCATTCTTGTTCCTTTCTTTAAAAGACATGTTTTTCTTTGGGAGGGGAGACATATTACTAGCATAGTAGGTTCCTATAGGGTTACTTCTCACAGTCTTAGGGTTTTTCTACAAGCCCCTCTGTCCCTTCTATTTCCCACTCCTTCATTCCCCCCTATGTGTTTTTCCAATTATTCCCTCCCTCATCCTACTTGCCATAGTATCCTAAATCTCCCCTTTGAAAGGTTTCACTCTAACCATTCCTTCTTACCCTTTCAAATTATCTAGTTTTTACAGTAATTCCAAGCCAAGTACATTGACAAGGATATCAGTGCTAGCATCCTCATATAAGAGAAAACATGTGTTTTGTGTCTGAGATACCTTGCTCAATATTAAATTTTTCCAGGTCCATGTATTTACCAGTAAATTTCATAACCTCATCTTTTCTATAATATTCCACTATGTATAGGTACCATATTTTTATTATCCATTCCTCTATTGATGGGCATGTTGGCTGATTCCAATTTTTTGCTGTTGTGAATAGAGCTACAATGAACATAGATGAACAAGGGTCTCTATAATAAGGCGTAGAGACTATCGGGAATATTTCTTTGAGTGGTAGAGCTGGGTCATATGGCAGCTCCATTTTTAACTTTCTGAGGAACCTCTATGCTGATCTCCATAGAGGCTGTACAAGTTTACACTCCCAACAACAGTGAATAAGTGTCCCCTTTCCACAGCCTCACCAGCAATCTGTGTTGTGTTCTTGATCTTAGTCACTCTGACCAGGATAAGATGCATCAGAGGGTAGTTTAAATTTGCATTTTTCTGAAGATCAGGGAAGCTGAGCATCTTTTAAGATTTTTTTTGACATTTCAATTTCTTTGTAAGTGAAGTCCCTATTTAGTTTCAGGGCCCATTTTTCAATTGGAATGTTTGGTGTCTTAGTATTTGTTTCTTGAGCTCTTTATATACTCTGGAGATTAATCCTTTTTTAGATTCGTAGCTAGCAAATATTTTCTCCCATTCCATGTGTTGTCTTTTTGCACAGTTAACAATTTCTTTTGCAGAACAGAAGCTTTTTTAATTTCATGAAGTTCCATTGCTTGATTATTGGTCTTAGTTCCTGGGCAAATGCTATTCTGTTTAGAAAATCTTTACCTAGGCTTATCACTTCAAGTGCACTTCTTACTCTTCTAGACTTTCAGGGTTTTGGAATTAATATATTGAAGTCTTGAATCCATCTGCAATTGATTTTTGTATAAGAAGAGGCAACAGTTAATTTTTATCCTTCTGCATGTAGATGTTCAATTTTCCCAACACTTCTTATTGAAGATACTGCCTTTTCCTCAGCCTGCATGTTTAGCCCCTTTGTTAAAAATTGAGTGGCTGTAAGAGACTATAATTGCATCATAAATACCATCACTTAGTGAATATACCACCTCTAGTCCTCTAAAAACAAAACTAAAATTCCACCATAAAGGGCATACAGCAATGAATCAAACTTTATCCTAAAAGGAGGTTTACAGTCCTTGTACCCTCTGTAAAGTTTATTTGTAAATGTAAGAACTAAGGTGTAGAGATTTCTTTTTGTCTTCACTTTTTTCAGTGTATCTTTAGTACTGATACTGTCTTTAATATAAATAAAGCCAAATGTCTTCACAAAAAAACAAAAAGCCCTAGTGGAAAGGTTAGGGAACTCCCTCCAGCTGATTGGGCTAGGCCAACAGTTCCTAAACAGAAATCCAACAGCACAGTCACTACAACCAACACTCAACAAATGGGATCTTATGAAATTAAAGAATTTCTGTTCAGATAAAGAGACCGTAAATCTAGCAAAAAGGCAACCCACAGAATAGGAAAAAATTTTCAATAACCTCATATCTGATAGAGCTCTATAATCCAGAGTGCACAAAGAACTTAGAAAACTAAACAGCAAGGAGATAAATTGCCCAGTGAGCCTGGAAACTCAAAAGAAACTTTTCCAGGGACAAAAAAAATGTCTGTCAAATATCTTTAAAAATGCTCCATATGCCTAGTCATCAGGGAAATGCAAATCAAAACTTCTCTGAGATATCATCTCACTCTAGTCAGGATGGTGAAAATCCACAATACAAACAATATCAAATGCTGGAGAGGATGTGGAAAGAAGGGAACTCTCTCCTACATTGCTGGTGGGAATGCAGGCTTATACAACTACTCTGGCGATTTTTTAAAAAAGATTAAAATCCCATATGACGGTGCTATACCATTTCTGGGAATAATCCCCCATAAAACAAAAATTAATTATAGTGATACAAGCACAACCATATTTACTGCAGCACTGTTTACAATAACCAAGTCATAGAATCAACCAAATGTCCAACAGTTGAGGAATGGATAATGAAAATTTGTGATACGTTTATACATGGAATGTTAATCAGCCATCAAAAAAGATGAATTAATGAAATTTTCCAGGAAATGGATGGAACTAGAAAAAATTATATTGAGTGAAGTATCCCAGATACAGAAAGTTAGACACTGTATGTTCTTCCTAATAGGTGCATCCTAGTTCCAAACCCACTTAATGACACATCCAAAAGTAAGTCTCTGTAATACCTACTGTAATCGCAAAGATTATAAATAGGAGGAAAAGGGAAGAAGGGCCCACATAAATAAAGAAGAAGATCACGCTTCAGTAGAAAAAAATGGGTCACTGTCAAGTATTGCATGTAAGTAGGGAGACATCTGTGCACACTTTCACATTTCTTCCTGGTCATTTGCGACTGAACAAGTTTGATGTCACCAATTAGGGAGGGTATCGGGACTGGCAGATAGATGGTAACCACCCCACAAATGGGACACTGATCCCCCTAACTGCTGTATCCTACTCCTATTCTTCTACCTACCTTTGAGTTTCCTCTTATATTAAGATCTTCATTTAAACAGTCTTTTATCTCTGGTTAGGAGGTGATCTTCGATACCAATCAGGATGCAGCCAAGGACAGTGCAGGAAAAACAAAACTGAAAACAACAACAAGCCATAAATCAAAACACCAAAGACCCTACATTATTCACCTGAAACCAGACCAGCCAAATCTCTCCCCATCTTAAAGCTCAGGGAACCTTGTGAAAGAGGGGGCAAGATTGTAAGAACCTAAAGATGGAGAGGACCAACCATATGCAAGATACTTTACACAAGTTAGGGCTGCAGCAGCCAGAACTGGACTTTGCCTCAACTGTACAGGGTCTGACATGTCAACGACCCTCCCAAAATCTTGCATGGATCACAGGAGAGAAGGCTTCAGGCAGTAAGATCCTTAGAGGCAAGGGATTAAACAGTCATAATAGAGCTCCCATACTAACGGGGAGCCCAAGAAGAACCTCTGGGCTATGCCACTGAGTCCTCACCCCTCACTAGAGTGGAGGACTGAGGGAGGTTTGGCATTCACACAAGAAGATGCTCCAGGGGATAGGAGGGAGGAAGGGGAAAGGAATGGAAGAGGGGAAGGGAGGGAGGGAGGATGAAAGGAAGAGGGAAAGGGGAGAGTACAAGGGGGGATGACTGGGGAAGTAAAGAGGGAGGGAGAGGACAGGGTACCTAGTGAGCTTGTATGATTGGGGAAAAAATTTAAATGTGGAGAAAAAAAAGAACATGGAGCTATTGATATTGTTTAGTGTGACAACTATTTAAAAAAAATTGTACCGAAGGACCAACACAGACTGGTCCTCATTGTGAAAAAAAAAAATCAAGTGGCTCTATATGTGGCAGTTTATAGCTGGGTTCTCTGTTCTAATCCATTGGTTGATGTTTCTGTTTTTCTGCCAGTACCAAACTGTTTTTCTTACTATGCTTTGCTGAACTTTTAAAAGTTAGACCTTGTTCAAAGACAGCCAGGGAATCAAGGAGAACAAATGTCCGGTTTGGGGATTTGCCCATACACTGATTGGCAGAACTGATGCATGACAAAGCCTCTGAGAAGTGTAAGTAACAATCTCATTTCATACCAAGACTACATTCACCTGTGCTGAAGAAAAATCAGCCGCAATGATGGTCTGTTTTGTACCCAGTCACATTCTCTGAATTCTCATCTGCAATGCTTTGGTTGATTTAGTCCTGTTATGAAGAAAAAAATAAACTCCTTCACCGTGAACTTTTAGTACATATGGAAGTTACAGCCAAACCATCTTCTCCCTCTTCCCCTTGGAATTTCCAGACCTCTGTACCTGCACGCGTCCATCGCTTTTGAATCCTAAGCCAGGTGTATTTGAGCATCACAGCTGCTGATAAATCAAAACTGGTTTCTGGTTGACCTGTAGGATTTTAACTGAACTGGGAAGGGGAGAAAGAGAGAGAGAGAGAGAGAGAGAGGTCTTAAAAAAGAAAAAAAAAAGCCAGAGTAGGGAGGAAATACTGTGCTGGCAAACATGCTGGCAGGTTTTGGCCTTAGCATTAGGCAGAGGGGAGAGAGAAAAAAAAGAGTCAAAAATCCCATTACCCACCAATGGCACAAGCCCTATTCCAAATCTTATAATTTAAGTTATCTCGGCCCATTTAACTACATGCTCAGTGGATTACACAGAACATAAATCAGCATTGGATATATCACACACTGGCTTTGCCTCTTGCCTGCTGTGAGTGCCAACTTTTTACCACCACTCCATCCTCAGCCAACAACCTTCCTTCTCAGCACCCCTAAGAAATGGCATCAAAGCAATGATCAAGGAGTTATTTTTATTACCCAAACATTTCAAGTATGACATAAGTAGGACATCAACTATCTATGAGAGATTTTCTATGCTATTGCAGACAAAACATTCTTGAAATTATTTACACATTAATTTCCATCCTCAATCTACCATTACTGTGAAAATGCTCATGAAATTTGAAGGCTATGAAGACTGGGAGTCAACTCTGGTGTTTCACATTTCTGGGACCTAGCATGGTACTGATTGCACTTTACTTAGTACTCATTTAGTAAGTAAAGCCCAAGATAGAAATAGATCCTCTTTTCAAGGGTTTTTAAACCTACCTTCTATATCAGATGTTCATATACATGCCAAGTATTTTTTTTTTGCATTTGTAGGCATAGGTGTGGATGAGTGTATATGTGCATTTATAGAAGCAAGTACTTGGGTATGTGTGCCTGTAGAGGCCCAAGGGTGGCAACAGGAATCATCCTGAATTTCTCTACCTCCTTAGTGATTTCTCTGGGGTTTCATAGGCTCTGCCTTCCAGAGCCAGAAGTAAAAACTGTCACCATTTCCACCTGGTATTTGTACATGGGATTTTGGATATGCACTCAGGTCCTTTTGTTTATGAGTCAAAGACCTCTAAGTCATCTCTCTAGCCCCTTATTTTGATTTTTTTTAAACAAAGGGATACGTGAATGGACACAAGAATGGATTGCTGACTACAATAATTAGTAGCAAAGCACAAATGATCTAAGCTTGAACAAAGAGTGAATTTCAGTGCTGTTTCTACCAGTGTCATTCATCCAACTCATAAATGGACGAGTAGGCAGAAGTGTGTGTGTGTGTGTGTGTGTGTGTATGTGTGTGTGTGTATGTGTGTGTGTGTATTTTCTCATTGATGTGACCAAATATCTGACAGCAAATTAAAGAATAAATAATTTATTCTTTACCACATGTTGAGGTTACAGTCCATCATAGTTGGGAAGACACATTACAAGGTGTCACTCCCAGTAGTGGTAGCAGGATGTTTCATTGCACTGTCAGCAATCAAAAAGTAGTCATGGAGCAAGGAAGCAGGACTTAACTATAAACCTCAGGCCTTGTCCCTTACTTGACAAAGATGTTGACAGATTCTCTTTGTTCACAGACTCTTTTTTCCAATGAATTGCACTTTTATGTACTGGAAGACTCCATAGAAGTAGTCTTGCCCTCAAAACACATTTTATATTATATCACTGTAGAGTACAAGGCTTCTAATTGTGCCAATCTACTGAGCAGTATAGGTACTTTGTCTGAACCTTTTTGTATGCTGTTTGCAACTTTAAAAATGCTCATATTCTTACACAACACACTGCAGTTTTTCCACGTTTCTGTTCTGCTTTTACATTGAATTCTGTTAACTACACTAAACACAGTAAGCCATAGCTCTACTTTGGTGTTTTGTCTTGACTGTCAACTTGACACATTGGAGATTATTCTTGGGGCATATCTACGAGGAATTATCTAGTTTATGCAGGTCTCTTGGAAAACCTATATGGGATTATTAATTGCTTTAATTGAAGTGGGAAGAGCAATCACTTTAGGCTACACAATTCCCTCAGCAGGTGGTGTGCATAAAGATCGGGATGGTGTAAAGACGTCTAGATACCTTGCTTTTGCCCTTGTGCTCTTGACTTTAGATGTGGGTGTGACCAGTTCTACTGTGCTTTCCTGCCCTGATAATCTATAACCTGGAATTATCACCTAAATAAGTCTTGATCTTCTAAGCTGCTTGGAGCAGGTATTTATTATAGCAATGAATTGTTAAGACTAAATGCTACATCTGGTACGCAATGCTGGCTTCAAATTCACTCGACCAAAATTTTTAATCAATTATTTTTTAATTCGGTCTCATTCTAATTTTTAGCACACAGGCAGAATGTAAAAAGATGCCTTTCCCTAATATAACACTGTAGGTTGTTAATCCAGTTCCCAATAGAATCTTTGTTACACTCTGCAATCTCATGAGCATAGGCTTTACTATTCACATATGTATCAGCATCTTGAGATTCCAAACTTCCACTAGAATGTCCCATTAAATTTTGATTATAGAACTCAGGGAGTTTTCTAATTCAGAACTCCAAATCTTTCCACATTTCTCCCAAAATTCAGCCCCAACAGTCAAATTTGTCACACAAAGTCACTCACTTAGTACCAATTTTTATTTTTAGTACCAATTATTATACAACACTGTTTATTTTATGACCAAATATCTGACAAAGTGACTTATGGAAGGATTTATTTTGGATAGCAGTTTGAGGAATACCATCTATCCCGACAGCTACAGTTGTGGCAGTGGAGGTGTGAGAGAGCAGGTTACATTGCATCAATAGTCAGTAAGCATGGTCAGGCATGAAACAGTGCCAGATTACAGACTTCACTAAGATCCACATCTAGAGACCACTTCTACCCTTCATGCAAAGGGTCCTCAACAAGCCAAAACAGTGCCAGAATCTAAGAACTAACTGTCAATCACATGAGCCTAGTAGTGGGGGCATTTCATATACAAATCATAGCACAGTATAATTTTATTCTCAAGGACCAACGAAATAATAAAAACAATTTCTAAATTCTGATGCTATTTAATAGTCACTCTAGAAATTCATGTATAAATCAATGTTTTCAAAGGATAATTTAAAGAACCTAATTATGCATATTGTTATCTAACACTGTGCTAAAATATTCTTATACAATGAGATAAGGTGCAGAGATTTTAGTCTGATGATATACAGCATGCTTCCATCCAAGAATAAGAGGAAGAAAGTTCTCTATAATTGTTTTTATAAATGAATGAATCAAACTCCCAAGGGCCCAATCCTCAGGTCTATATACTTCTAGGGTCTCAGTCTCCTAGTACTATCACTTTAAGGGTTACAATTTACCATATGGGTTTGGGAGTGGCAAAAGCACTTACCCAAGCTTACTGGATGCATTGGTGGGTGAGTGCTCAGAATGTACCCTTTACCTTTCATAGGATATTTTTCTATAGGGTATTGTCTAATCTCCAAGGATTTATCCACCAGATATGGAGCTCTGGTCAGTATTTGAATGATGATGGGACATAAAGTCCCACTATACATGTCACAACTGGGGAGACATTCAGGGATCCCTCCCTCAGCTTCAAAGCTATAGGAGAGCCCCACTGAAGTCATGTGGCAAGTTAACTACACTCTCTGCACCTTTCATCTTCCCCTGTTATAGCTCTATCTTACCCAGAATATATCCAGATAAAATTTCTCTAAGAACTTCTCTATTGGCAAGTCTGTTTCTAAGGAGAACAATACAAGACAATGGCCACCCCCGCTTCTGCCCCGCATCTATACCTGGGGTCTAGGATCCGAACTCAGAACCTTTCTGCCTGCAAGGCAGAGGCTTACTCCTTGAGCCACCTCTCCAGCCCCTCAGCTGGACTTTTGTCACCCTTGTATCTACATGGAAGTATTTTGCTTCCAATTGGAGACTTTTGATGTCCAAGTGCATGCACATCCTTCATTAGAGGAATCTCTTTCTCAAAAACCTTCCCCACCTTGTAATCTATAATATCCACTTTCAGGCAACTACATGAAACATACATCGTTAAATATTTTGAACCTCCATTTAACTTCAAATTCAGTTGCTGCCACATTCTCAGATGATCAATGGTACAGCTGTTTCTGGCCTAGTTTCATTAACTTCATTATAGGTTTTTTTCTCTTCTCCTACCCTTAATTTGAAAATGATTTTGTAAATAAAGAGATAAGCCAAAAGATTTTCTCTTAATTTTTTTTAAAAAATCGGGTTTTGGTGAAATAAGTGTACTGAGAAAACTTTCTAAAAATAAACTTACCTCCAAGTAAAACTGACCTCCACCAACGTGCACTTTCACATACACTTATGCTTTTGCACAGTCATATTAAATCACTGAAAAGGACTGTCCAGAGAAATTCTGCTCAATTTCAGTTTTTATGCTGAAGAACCTGAGATCAGGAGTAGAGGAGTGATATTGTCTAAGGTCAGAGAGATGGTGAGTACATCAATCTGATGGTTTCTGAAATCTAAGCTTAAAATAGACCAGCTTGTCATTCAGACTTGTGGGCAAGAGGCAGGGTTTATATCAGCTGTACCTACACTCCAAACCATTTATATATGACATCTCAGTAGAGTTGTTTTAGCCAACACCATGTTTCATTTGATTTCTAAAACTTATGCAATGTACACATTCTCTTGGATACAGCACATGCCAACTGCTAGGGCTACATAAAATCAAGATATAGAAAAAACAGCCTTTCATTCTCATCCCAGCACAGTAAGCATTGTGATTTAATAAATTGTTAATATAGGAGATATAATCGAACTTTCAGCTGTCTAAAAATTTGCTGTTCTAAGAAACACTTAATAAAGAACGTGGACAGAAATGAAGTGAAACACACACATGGAGATTTGATCACTGCAACAATTTCATTCCAAAGTGGCTTTTGTAAACATATTTTCTGTGCTCATCTTTTTACAGATTCAATCAGCTCCACCTTCACAGAAGTCAGGCACAGAGATTCCATGGCAACGGCTCCCTCCTGCACAGACACACGCAGCAAATCAACATGTTTAAATAACTAACTCACACCCACTGAAGTCTATTAGAGTTCGATTTGAAATACAGAAATAGCACAATGTTTTCTTTGCCAATTAAGAGCTCTGTTATTAATAATATCTTATGTGGATAGAAACCATGTGGTCACATGAAATACAAAAGCCAGACCCCTATGAAAGGAAAACAGTCCATTTAAGGACTACGTTCATGGTGATCAACCCATGTTTTGGGGTCTTTTTCAAAAGTGAGTCTTACTTCAGTTGTGAGCTTGTCAAATATGGCCTTCACTGACAATAAAATAGAACTCATGCCACTTGAGATCAGCATTTTTCACCCAGAAAGTAAACAACTGTTTCAAGTTCCAATCTTTTTCTCCATTTAAAATAACATGGCTCTGGAAACCAATTTCAGAAGACAAATTTCTTGATTTGAGTAACTGGCCAAGAGTCATGTTCCCAAGGTAACCCTGATTTATCCTTCTCAAGTGCCTAATGGACATGAATGTGGAAAAGTCTAAACTGCATCCATGTACTACCCACAACTTCAACAGAGTCAGTTTCTATGCACCGTTGCAGACAAAAGGTTAATAAAAGTTACACATGGCTGATGCCAGTGGTTTGTCAAATGTCATGATGTCGACTAGCTGTGATAAAATATTATCCAGGCATCATTTAAAATGCAGCTCATGGGCTGGGGCGACAACTCAGGAGTGAAAACCTTCGTTGCACAAGCAAAAGAACCTGGGTTTGGATCCCTAGACCCCATGTAGAAATTTCAGGTGGAAATGGTGGGGGCTTGGAAATCTGCCCCTGCAAAGCGGAACCTGAAAAAAACCCAGAACACAAAGCAATGAGGTAGAAAAATCCATAATGATTCTTATCATCACTTTGGGAACCCCCCACAGGTGAGCGCGCGCGCACGCGCGCGCGCACACACACACACACACACACACACACACACACACACACAGGCAAAAATAACATAAAATGTAAAATGCAGCTGACTGGGTACACCTGGACTTCTACTTTAACTACCAGGCGCTGGATGAGGGAGCCTGAGCCATAAAAGTAATAGCAACACTGTTAATATGATTTTGCGTTTCATAGTCTGCTAAAGCTACTTACTAACACACATGCCACGAGGCATAGCACGGCCGCACAACAAAATCACAGCATCTAGGTTTATCTCCATCCCCCGATGGTAAGCACCACGAGATCCTGAGTGACAGACTTAGAGTAGGGATTCCTTAAGTATCGATTGAAGAATTATTAAATTAATGAAGAATAAGGGAGCTGACTGCAAGGCACTTTCCTAAACAATACCTGGTGGGGTATTCTTCTTGTTTACCAAGGATGCCTAATAAAGCTCAGTAGAGGGGTGGGTATTCCTGGGTAGGAATACATTGTTGGATGAGGTTGTGAATCACAGCCTTTGCTGCTGGAGCTAGTAGGTTTTCACAGAGCATTTCACTAATAGGACAGAAGGAATTGGCTAACATTGCCAAAAGTCACCAGTTGATCCTTTACACTTGAACACTGGACTCCAAAAGCCCAAGAGACTTCTAAAGGAAGTGAGCAGTGCAATGTAAGTAAAGAAGACATTAAGGACATTAAAGAGTCTAGAGGTATTTCCTGTGGTCATGGAGGCACATTTTGTAAACTAAGATCTGAAAGATCACTAAGTCACACTTTGACACAACAAAAATGTAAGTGTAAATTGAAAGGTAAAATTTGAGCCTCTACTGACCATAAGCTGAAGAAAGTATTAAAGAGTCTTGCATTCTGAGGGAGCGATAAGATTGTACGAGCACAAGGATGGGACGGGTAATGATATGAAAGATACTCCACACAAGTTAGGGCCAAAGCAATTATAATAGGACTTTGCATGACCTGGCACTATGTCCAACACATTATTGATCCCACAAAGTCTAGCAAGGACTAAAGGCACTAGGATCCTTGGAGGCTAGGGCCACAGTAGTGTTCCTATGCTTAAGGGGAACACAGGAAAGCGTTCTGGGAAATGTAGCTGGGTCCTTGCACCTCATCGGAGAGGAGGACCCAGAGGAGAGTTTGGCATGCACATTAAAGGATGCTCCAGGGATGGGGGGGGAAGCACTGGGGGATGGGGAGGGAGGGGGGAATGGAGAGGGAGAGAAGGGGGCTTGGGGAGGGTGGAGGGAGGGAGGAGACCAGTGTACCTTTTAAGTTTGTATGACCGGAAATTAAAAAAAAAGAGTCTTCCAAATCTCTGTAATATCTACAGTAATTGTAAAGATTATAAACAGGAGGGATGGGAAGGAGGGCCCCACCAGAAACAGAGGGGACCAAGTTACAGCAGAAAAAAATAGGCCACCATCAAGGACTGCAAGTAAGTAATGAGACATCTGATTAAGTTCACAGAACTTTCCTTCCTGATCATTATCAACCCTGATGGGGTACGATCTTACTAAAAGGGGAGGGCATATAGGCTGCCAGATAGAAGGTAACCATTTTGCAAATGGGTGATTGACCCCTCTCTCACCACGGTCTCCTACTTCTATTCCATCTACCTTTGAATAGACTCTTATAACAAGACTCTAATTTAACAGGTTTTTATCTCTGGCCAGGGAGTAACATCCAATGCCCATCAGGATGGAACCAAGGGCATTGCAGGAACACCAAAACTGAAAAAAAAATCATCAACAAACCATAATTCAGAACATCAGAGACTCTATAACTACCACCTGGAATCAGGCCTGCGTAATCTCTCCCCATCCTGAAGCTCAGGGAAATTTGCGAAGAGGGGGCGGTAAGATTGTAAGAGCACAAGAATGGGAGAAGTCATGATATGCAAGATACTCCACCCAAGTTAGGGCCGAAGCAATTATAACAGGACTCTGCATGATCTGTGCAATGATCAACAACATATCGTTGACCCCTCAAATTCTAGCATGGACTAAAGGCACTAGGATCCTTAGAAGCAAGGAATTAACAGTCACAATAGTGTTCCTATACTTAAGGGGAACACAAGAGAGAATTCTAGGAAATGCCACTGAGTCCTTACACCTCATCAGAGAGGAGGACCCAGAGGAAAGTTTGGTATACTCATTGAAGGATGCTTCAGAGATGGAGGGAGGGGCACTGGGAGAAAGGGAGGGAGGAGGGGAAAGGAAGGGATAAAGCAGGGAGGGAACAGGGAGGGGTGCAGGGAGAGAGGGGACAGGAGTTCCTGTTATGTTTGTATGAGCAGAAAAAAATTAAAAATTTTTTTAAAAAAAGAGTCTTCGCATTCTGAGTGCTGATTATAGATGCGACGTGGCTAAGACTTTTTTTAAAGCATGCACAGTGCTGACAAGCAGTTTCATGTCACTGAGAATAATCTCTTGAATAAGTGGATAGAACAGAGGATGTTTCTTCATAGAGTTGATGCGTCCAGCAATCATTTTTCTATACCATGACCATAAATGTGGTAATCATAATAATCCAATTCCTTCTTTTTAATGAATAGAGTTACACCAAGAGAATGTTTCTCATGTAAATAAGCAAGTGAGAATGTAAAAAAACTGATTTTAGCAGGAAACACAATTCTGTTACTCTCTTTATTTTTGCCAAAAAGATCATGTGCCAATTCCATCAAGAAATTCCTGTAACCATCCGCCAGTCAGCTGACAACTAGCTGCTCCTTCATTAATAAAGAATTAAAAACTATTTGTCTTATTGTTTTTCTTTGAATGCTCCATATCTTTTGTTTAAATTGGAGTATATTCATTGTACACAAGGCTAGTTTTATGAAATCAAGTGCTGAAAAATCTAACTGTCTATAAATGCAGAATTTTACCAGATATTGAAGCAATTTTCTCTTTAACCATGTCACCTCTTATCTCTGTTGGAAAGCAAAGGGTAAAATTTCCATTCCATATCAATCCACTTAAGAATGTGTCTAGATAATTATGAGGTAGGAATTATTTTTAAAGTAAAGAGGACAAATTATAAAATGAAGTGATATTCCTCAAAACCATGAATATTCCTAACCAAGTTTCTGAGGAAGTACTTTATGTATGTGTATGTGTATAATTTATCTATGTACAGAATTAAATTTACAAATGTATATGAATATAGTTAACATGGAAATATCGAAATTGAGGATCAGGAAGTTGATTATCTTAAAACTACCCATTTCTCAGATACCCACTAGACACATGAATATTCCTAATTCATTTTAGATTATCCTATTCATGGGAATTTGTACCAAAGAAATACATGGACTTTAAACCACATGAAAGATGTCCATGACAGAGTGCCATTCATTGAATATGTTTCCTGAAACTATAGATACACTTATCAAAGTATCTTCAAAGGAGAAGTAGTTTTTTCAGACATTCTAGAAAAAAAAGGTGGCTTCAAAGGGTTAATTATATTGGCAAGTATCATGCACTACATCTCCTCTGAGAGAGATTCTAATCCACATTAGCACACATAAGATCTTGAAGTGTCTTATAGCTAAGAAACAGTGTAAGACCATAGGTAAATCTGTGCATGTACCTCTTCTGATCTTCTATAATATCCTAACAATGGTCACACCCTTGAGAGCTATCTACTAAATACCTGTTAACTGATCTACCAAGTTGTACTTAAGGTGATGAGATTGACAAGAGAGATCAATTACACAGAAATATATTAGGGGGAATTGTATCACAAAGGCTGGCTTTAGGACAAAAAGCTATCAACCTTATGAAATAGAATCAGGTAATATTAAAAATAAGAACCCAAGCTACTGCCCACAGGAGTCATTTAAAGCTTCATTGCTGTTTCGTGGGAGCCTTGGCTTTGAAGGATGAGTCCTATCATGCAGCAACTCTTAATGTGCAGTTACTGCTACAAGATCACAGAGGATTAAACATCTTGACAGCAGGGGCAGATGCGTAATCCCCCTTATTCACATTGCCTGGAAAATCCTTCACTTGGAAGAGGGAAATGCATTGGTTTTATTTTTGTGTCAGGTCAAGCTAGGATCCAGCTGTCTCTTATTTAGTGGTTGTTCTGCAGCAAGAAAATAGCAAGACCTGTGCTTTGTAACTACACACATCAGTTTAGTACATCAAATAGAAGGCTGTTCTCAGAGTCAAAAAGTGAGGAGTTCATCTGTCTTTTCCATTTGCCAGCTGGATAAACTGAAGGATTCCTTCAACTTCACTGAGTCCCCATTTCCCACTTAACATACTCATCGATTATGTAGCCCTAGCTCTTCATTGTGAGAAGAAAGTCCATTGTTTTTATATTAGGTGCAATAAAATATTGCATTTGTAAATATTTTTGTTCAATTGACCTCATTCCCTGACAGGTTCTGACACCTTTCTTGAAAATATAACTTTTAAGTAAACAACCAAAATTCTTCTGGAAGTTTTTAAAATTTTTTCAGAACACAAATGTTAGCAAGGTGATTCTAGATTAAACGTCATCCTCCGTGAGGTATTGTGGTCTGATGTATCTTTGAAGAAACATTGCAACAGTGAACATTTCCAAATGTGCACACGGAGTTACTGCCATGTAGAAAGATTTTAGGGATAGAAAAACATTTCTGAGTTTTCAGATTTGAGTATCATTTGGGCATATCTTTATTGCTCCTATCAAAATATGATGCAATTGGGAGAAAGGATTTTAGCATGAACAGTAATGAAGAATTACATAATCAAAATTAATTGAGAAAAGCCTGCCTTTAATTCTCCATAGATAAAGAATGAGTTTAATTAACATAGTGCATGTCCGTCTCTTCTGCCTTCTTCTACCAGCAATGATGAGAGAAATAAGACAGAATTAGGTCAATGTCTCTTGACAACAGTGCCGCAACAAGGGACAAACTGAAATGTGCTTCTTTTACAAGACGAGTGAGTACCATGTTCTCAGCATGGCTTTCTGTCGCTATTTTATTTGTTAACTTTCCAAGTATGTAAAGATTTTTGCATGCAATGTTTGTAAACCATAAATGAGAGAATTGCAGCAGCTTCCTGCATCAAATCAAATGTCTGCATGTGACAAATTCCAGAGGGAAAAATCCTTCTACTGAGAAGGTTTTGTTTATTGCACAATCATATCATTTCAAAGTAGCACCAGATAACATTCTTCACATGTAACTTTAAGACTCTTATCTGACATTTAATAGTAAGCACAGGGTAAATAGGAAATATAAGAAACATGCTGTTCATGTCTTGCAGCTCATATGAATTATCTTTCTGCATGGAAGATGAAAGAGAGAGGATATGGGGACTGTGTGGTGTATTTTGAGATGTAAGCACGATGTTCCCTAAGGACTCGCTGGTCCTCATTCAAGAACTCCTAACAAGAAGTAGCTGCCTGCTGTGTTTTTCTTCAAGTGTTTCCAAGTCTTTATCCAAATGAAAATAGGCTGTCACAAATTAAGAGTAGAATTCAAAGGATAGAGAACACTGTCACCTAACCAAGCATGTCAGCATGTACCTAGCAGAAGCAAGTGCCATTTGTACCATGGGCACAACAACATACTATCCTGGTATTGTGCTAAGCCACGTTAAATGCTTTTGCCAATGTGAAACAGTAAAATTTCAGTGATACTGTTGGAACCGAAGTCCCTGTTTATTATCCACCCAGACCCCGAGAAGAACCACGAGGACCGAGAGGTTGCTGCAAAAAGGCAAAAGGCAACTTTATTCTGGCGCGCCAGGACTGTCCCTCTTGCAAGCAAGGAAGGAGCAGCCCCGACTGAGATCAGGGTAGGGTTTTTATAATGAAAGCAGTCACAGCGAACTCTATGGGAACACGGCACACAATGTTCTTTTTGCTGATAGTGGTGTCTCTGGGAAGTTTCCGTACTGCCCAGGGTGGAGTACGGAGTGGGTAAACAAGGTTGGCGCCTTTGGGCTGGCGCCAGCGGGAAGTTTCAGAATGCACGTGGGCGGAAAACTAGGCGCTGGGGGAAGGGGAGCTTATCTTAAGGTCCCACATTCCAAACTAGGTGCTGGGGGAAGGGGAGCCAAACTAGGTGCTGAGGGAAGGGGAGCTTATCTTAAGGTCCCACAATACCAAAACACTTCAATCTCAGAACAGAGAAAAGTATTATTCATAAAATAAAGGATGTGGCAATGCTTATGGTACAAATCAAGGCTCTGCAGAATTGGAAGCATTAGAATAGATACAGATATACTCCTGGTGGTTTTAGTTTTGGAGTGCAAGAAGTCCTGTAACATGAGCCCTGCATGTGTGAACTAGGAAAACTAGTGGTCTCACCCTGTGTCTGTGTCTGGAAAAAAAGGGAACACACATCAATATCATCAGGACGAGGATCCAGAATTGAAAAGTGCTGGCATCTGAAGACAGTAAACACACGTCCCAGCTCTACAGAGAGAGAGAATTTGCCCTTTGTGTTTTTGATGGTGGTGGTGGATTTTTTCTTTGTCCCTATTGGATTTTCAACAGACTGAGAAGGGTCCCACCTATGTTGGTGACTACATTCCAAAGTTTTGTATTCAGTCTATAAACTCAGCTGTTAAACCTAGAAGCATTCCACTCTAACTTCCAGTATTTAACCCACTTTGGGATCAGATGAGCTAATCAGTACCAGCTCTACCTTTTGCTAAGAGAGAACTAAAATATATGTCTATACTTTTTTTCTAAAAAATCTTTAATTCTTGTTCTGTTTTTCTTTGTTTATTTTGTTTTTTACAATTTTTATAGTGTTGATAGAAGCCAGGGTACATGCTAGACAAGTATTCTACCACTGCATAACTTACTAGCTCAGTTTCTTTTAACCTGAAAAAATGCAAAAGTGAAACTTGTTGCCTTAGAGTTGTGTTAAAGAGATTGAAAGATGGTGTTATGGGATCCTGAGACCCTCACCCTAAAATTCACAAAGCAGGCCAGTTCAGGCCCACAGTATAGCCCTTGCTTGTAGTCATTCAGGCATCCATTGTTTATAGCCATCCAAGCATATCCATTGCTAGCCATTGCTTAAAACTATGTACAGCCTTGAGCTTTTTGCAGATATTTCCCCACCCCATAAGACCTCGAGCCCTTCAGTTCTGGAGAAGCAAGTTTGCACAAAGGGGAATTCCATCAATAATTGTCACCAACTCCACCTGAGCTTTTGCCAACCAATGACTGTAAAGGTCATGGAAAATTCCTCGGCTAAGCGATCCCCCCTACCCCAAGACCCCTTAAAAACCCTTTGCCCAAGCTGCTCGGGGCCGCTTCAGTCTCTCCTGCGTGAGAGGTTGCTGGAGCCGCCCGACGTGTCGTTAAATAAATCCTCATGCTATTGCAGCGAGAAGGGTCTTGGTCTTTCTCTTGGTGGCCACGTTCCTGAAAGACCGGGGGTCTTTCAGTGTGGCAGTTAATTTATACTCAAGGTGTGGGCCTCTGGGCATGCTTATGAGGAATGAATTAATTAGAACAAACTGGCACGTCAGAAAGCAAGTGTACAATACTGGTCTTTGTCCTCTGCTCTTGTGAATATGGTGTGTCTGGCTTCCTTGACTTCTGTAATTATGAATTCTGCTGCTCATTCTAAATTGCTTGGGTCAGGTATATACTATGGCCATGAGAGATGAACTAGGATAAGTGATTCATATAAACTACACTTGAGCTTTCTCACACACTGGTAGTCTCATTTCCCATCTAACCTCACCCAGCCTCCTCACTACTTAACTAACTCAAGCCTTCATCCAGTGACCCCACCCCTGCTAATCACTAAAATGTCCTCAAGAATTTAATAGCGGACACAGAAACCACAGGCCAGGGACCAGCAGATCAACACCATACAACTGAGAACCCCAAGAATCTCACCATTTAACAGAAGAGAATTTTTGCAGCTAACCTTAAGCTAAGTAACCCATTTTATTTTTCTTCTAACCTCAAATGATAGTCACCACAGTTTAAGATTTCTATACACAAAGTCCCATATACCCACCCCTTCAGGGTCTTAACCGTTCAGCCTTACATATCCCTAGCAATCTGAAAGCTGTCATATCCCATTCAACTTCAATCCCTGGTTACTATAACCAAACTACTTTATCTTCTTAAAACTGTTCTGATACTTAATCTAAACCTCATCTAACAAACCATGACACACAATCTTAAATATCTTAGCTAAAACTAGACCAAAAGCCTGTCAACCCTCCCTTAACCAGAGCTGAGCTTACACACTCCTTGGACACTACAATAACTTTACTTACAAAACACCATTAAGAAGCCCTAGATTGACCCATTTCACATCCAAGTAAGCAGTCATAGTAATTGTCTAAATGTGGTACTTAAACTCAAAAGAGTCAGAAAGACACACCAAAGAAAGAAACCAGAGACCAAACATAAGTTGCCCAAGTCACATCATGAATCCACAAAATACAATGAAAACCAGGAAAAAACAAAAACTCCTACAAAAAATTTCAAATTCATAACGATAGATTTCAACCAGAATAACTTTTTGGATATTACTCAAGAAATCAACAACCAAGACAAAGATTTTCAAAGACTGATTATTATTATGATCAAAGTAATCTAAGTTGAATAACTGCTTAAGCAAATATGAACAGGTAAATAATAGGCATCTGGAGGATATGAAAAGGCATCTGGAGGCAGTTGAAGAAGTAAAACTAATTATAGAGCAGTGGTAAAAATCTCATGCAGATATTAAACTTCAAATTAAAAATAAGTTTGTCTAAAACTCAATAGAGAATCTCACCAAAAGAACTTACAAAGTAGAAAACAAAATATCAGAACTAGAAGATAAGACAACATTACAGATCAAAACTGTTCAATTAAAGAAGCTGAAAAGGCTAAAGAATATACTTGAGAGGGATATTCAAGAGCTATGGGACACCTTGAAGAAACCAACCTGTACATCATGGAATCTTAGAACAAGAAATTCCAAAAAATCATGCTGGAAGATATTTTTCAAATTATATAAATGAAAAATTTTCACATCAATGAAAAGAAATCTTTATCAAAGTACCAGAGACATTGTAGGAATTGTTAGGCCCAAAAGCCTGCTCTCTGGATGATACATTAGCAACCGAATGAGCTGTTGAGTGACTCCTCCCTTGGGCAGTTTGGGAGTAGAGAGAACTTCCAGGTCATTTGGGTCCCTTTTGTTTCTCTAAGAAATTGGCTGGGCTGTTCCTCCCCCTCATCAATTCTTTCCTGCTTATCTAAAGAGATGTTAATGCACAGGCCAAGTAACTCCTTTTTGAGGCATACATTCCTTTCTCTTTTAGCAGAGCCACCAGGCCTCTTTAGCATACCTGGTGAGCCCCATGCAATTGGGTGTCACTCCAGACTTTTCTTTGTTGACCAAAATGTATGCACTTTACATAACTCTGTAAAGAATTTGGCCCTGCTTCTTGATTATAAAAACCCTGTATGTTACCATAAAGTTGGCTTGGATGATAAAGGACATCCAAGGTCCCCTCTGACCCAAAGCCTGAAACTTTTAATTCCTACTGCTCCCACTTCAGATTCCTGCATTTGTAGGTCCAGGTTGGCGCTGTTCATTGGCCCAGACAAGACATGTATCACACCAATCAGAAATTCTCCACTGCAAATAATAGTCAAAATTCTGCAGATACAAGACGAAGATAACATTCTGATAGCCTCAAAAGAGAAAAACCAAGTCATATTTAAAGGTAAGTATATAAGGATAACAGTTGATTTTTCAATGAAAACAGTAAAAATCAAAAGAACTTGGATAAAGGTACTTCAAGTTATGAATAATCATAATGCAAACCTAGGCTACTATGTGCATCAGAACTATCAGTCATGACTGAAGGTGAAAGAAAAATTTTCCACCATAAGAATAAATTGAAGGTCTGTCTACATGACCATCAAACCAGGCCTACAAAGATACTAGAAAAAATACTCAAGTTCAAAGAAAAGAACAAATATATCCAAGAGGATAGAAGTGAAAAATAATGACAACACAACCACTAACCAAAGAAATATAGCCAAAACCACCATGTAAAAACCACCAAACGAAAAATGACAAGAATCAGCAAACATTTCTCAATTATAACCTTAAACATCAATGACTTAACTCTCCAATCAAAAGACATAGGTTACAAACAATGATTAAAAAAATCATAACACGATCATTTGCTGCCATCGAGAAATACATTTTATCATGAAAGATAGACACAATCTCAGAGCGAAAGGCTAGTCAAGGATACTCTGAGCTAATAGAACAAAAAAACAAGCAGGAGTAGCAATTCTAATATCCAACAAAATATACTTTGAACCAAAAAAGTTATAAGAGTCACAGAAGAATATTACATATTAGTCAAAGGAACAAACCAGCAAGAAGACTTGACAGCTTTGAACATATACTCGCCCAATATAGGCTCATCCACATTTATTAAGCAAACACTATAATGTCTGAAATAACAAATCAACCCAAACATCATAACAGCAGGGGATTTCAATGTCCCACTCTCATCAATAGACAGGTTAACAGTCCAAAAATTGGACAGAGACACACTGGAGCTGATCCAAACCATATCCCAAATGGACCTGAACAACCTCTACCAAATTTTCCATCCTAACACTGAGCAACACACATTCTTTTCTGAGATCCATGGGACTTTCTCCAAAATAGACCACATTATTAGGCCACAAAGCAAGCCTCCACATATACAGGAAGTTGAAAACACACCTGTACTTTATCTGACCACCATAGAATAAACAAAGCAAATGATAGGAAATACACAAACTCTTGAAACTAAATACCATAGTATTGAAGGATCAATGGGTTCAGACAGAAATCAAAACAGAAATTCAAAAACTCCTATAATTGAATGATAAAGAAAGCACACATATCAAAATCTCTGGGACATGATGAAGGTGTTCCTAAGAAGAAAGTTTATAGCATGCAATGTCTGTATAAAAAAAAAAAAATGGAAGCATCACAAGCAAAACCTTAACAATGGAGCTTAAAGCTTTAGAAAAAAACAAGGACAATCTAATCCCAAGAGCAATGGAGGAGCAGAGATAAGTAAAATCAGGGGAAAAATATCCAAAATTGAGATAAAGAAAGTGATACAAAGAATCCACCAAAGAGAAATCTGGTTCTTTGAAAAAATTAACAAAATTGACAAACCCTTAGCCAAATTAGTCAAAATCAAAAGAGAGAAAACCAAAATTAATAAAAACTAGAGATTAAAACCAAGTCATCACAACTTACATCAAGGAAATTCACAAAATCATAAGGTCATACTTCAAAAACGTATTCCACAAAATTTGACAATCTAAAAGAAAGTAATGAATGTCTACACGCACACAAGTTAACAAAATTGAATCTGGATTAATTGAATTATTTAAAAAGTCATAAAACAAGACAAAGCTAAAAATATAATTATAAACCTTCCCACTAAGCAAGGTCCAGAGGAATTCATTGCAGAAGTCTACCAGACATTTAAAGAACTCCTTAAGTTATTCCACAAAAATAGCAAAGGAAGGAACAATTTCTAACTCTTTCTATGAAGTTAATATTACATTGCTCCCAAAACCAAACAGCGACAAAAGAAACTTACAGGTCAATCTTATTGATAAACACAGATATAAAGATTCTCAACAAAATTTTAGCAAACTGGATTCAAAAACATATCAAAAAGATCATTCACGATGACTACATCCAGGCACACAAGATTGGTTCAACATATACAAATCAATAAATGTAATTTATCATATAAACAAATGCAAGGACCAAGACCACATGATTCTCTTGATAAACACAGAAAAAGTTTTTGACAAAATCCAACATTCCTTTATGATAAAATCTCTAGAGACAATAGGAATGGAAGGAACTTATATCAGCATAATAAAGGCAATATACAATGAGCAAGAATCATCTTAATGGTGAAAAACTTTAAGCATTCCCACAAGATCCAAGAATTAGGCAAGGCTGTCCACTGTCACTACTTCTGTTCAATATTTTACTTGAAGTCTTAGCTAGATCCATAAGGCAAAAAAGTGAGATAAAAGTGATACAAATAAGAAAAGAAGAAGTCAAAATATCTGTCATGGTAGGCACAGGTGTCAACTTGACAGTTGGGGGTTTGAGCTCTGGGCACATTTGTAGAGAATTAATAGTTAAGTCCTGAGCAAACCTGCAAGATATTATCTAGCTGATGGGGAAGGTCCAGCCCATGGTGGGTGGGATTAGGCCCTGGAATAAAATACTGAGAGCTGATTGAGAAAGTTGTGTACACTCGGCCAGACATGCTGGTCTGGCAAGTAAGGATTGTCCCTCTCTTAGCCATTATGTGGTGATGATATGGCCAGTTCCCTTTGCCCTGGTGTTGGCGCATGCTCTCCTGTCAAGCAGGACTGAGAACCGTAACAAGAAAATCGTAAGAAAAAAAAAAAATCCCTTGTTTCCTTAAGCTGTTTGATGGTCATTTATCAGCAACCATGAAGGAGAACTCCTACAATACCCCTATTTGCAGATGACATGATTCAATATCTGAGAAACCAAAAAACACCATGAAGAAACAAAAGGAACTAATAAATAAAATCAGTAGAGTGGCAGGTTACAAAATTAATGTTAAAAAATCAGTACCTTTCTTATACACCAAGGATGAAAAAAGTGAGAAAGTCTTAAAAGAAGCAATTCATAGCCCCTAAAAAATTTAAATAGCCTGTAATAGAACTAACCAAGAATGTGAGAAATCTGTACAATGAAAACTTTAAAATCCTAAAGAAAGAAATTTCAGAAGACACCAAAAGGTGGAAAGACCTCCCATGCGCCTGGATTGCTAGAATTAACATCATAAAAATGACCATCTTACCAAAAGCAATATATGGATTCAATGAAATACTAAAAATATTCCAAGGCAATTCTTCACAGAAAATTGACAAAGTAATCTCAATATTTATAAGGAAGCACAAAACACTCAGCATAACAAAAACAATCCCGAGAAACAAAAACTTTGGTCATTCCCCACCTGCCGGGGACTGGCACACGCCAGCGAGGAGACACTGTGCCCCAGGTAAACTCTCCCTGCTTACCCCCAAACCCCTAGGTAACCCACATGTCCCAGCTCCTCCCTCTAGTCAGTTGGAGCAGGTGCTGCTCCAGGCCAAGGAAGACTTCTGGGCTCTACCGCAGATCCCAAGGTTAACTATACCCACCAGCACCTCTGCCCTTTCCCCACCCTCCCAAGACTGGTGCACTCCAGTGAGGACACACTGTGCCCCAGTCCAGGGAGGACACACTGCTCATCAGAATTCAACAGAGTCCCAAGAACACCCAAACAAAGCTCTAGGGGACAGAGGCCACACATCTGAAATCTAAATTCATTCTATCACATGGGAGAGATTCTCCACATCCAGCCCAAAGATACCATCCTGTTAATTTCAATTATTAGTTACTATAGAGTAACTTTTCCATATAGCCACCCACAAAACACACACATCATCAGAGGCTATAGCACTCACCCTCACATATCACCAAGGTACTAAATCATAAAAGTGCACTAGCCATACTAACATTCACCCCCTGTCCATCCCCTGTACTATCTAATAGCCTCATTTAGGAAATAACAATAACAACAAGCACAACCAACACCAACGTAAACACTAGTAAACTAACTACCTGAAAGTAGTGATACCAACTAATTCAGTTCAGTCAAAAACACACAGAAATTGAAAGAAGGTCTTAAGAAATAAAACGACAATGCCCAAGTCAAAGTGCAAATCCATGAGAAACAAAACACAAGAAAACAAATCTCCCACCAAAACAATTAACCCCATAATGATAGACTCCAACCAGAACAAATCCACAGAAAATAGCCAAGAAAGCCTCATCCAAGATAATGCCTTTTACCATTACTATGAAAGAGGAAATCCAGGAGGAGTTAAATAAGTGCATCAACCACTTTGAACAGGAACACAACAGACACTTGGAGAAGTTGAGAAAAACAGTTCAAGAAACAAAAATAGGCATAGAGCAGTTAAAACATTCAAGCAGAATTTAAAACTGAACTAAAAGACAAATAATCCTCAACCCAGAACTCAACAGAGTCTTATCAGCAGAACAAATGAAGCAGAAAATAGAATTTCAGATTTTGAAGACAACGTGCGAGTATTAACAAGCTCAATGGAAGAGGTTGTTAAAGCCAAAAATATATTTGAGAGAAATATTCAAGAGTTATGGGAGACCCTGAAGAAGCCTAACATGTGCATTCATGGAATACCAGAGCAAGAATCCCAAAATACCACACCTGAGGAAGTTTTTCAAACTATCATCAAGGAAAATTTTCCTCATCTAAAAAAAGAGAGGTCCATCCATATACAAGAGGCATTCTGCACCACAAACAGATATGACCAAAATGGAAACTTGCCACAGCAAATAATAATCAAAACACTCCACATTCAAGACAAATAAATGGTGCTGAGAGCTTCAAGGGAAAAAAAAAAAACAAATTACTTTAAAGGTAAACCTACTAAAATAACAAATGATTTCTCAATGGAAACAGTAAAAGCAAGAAAAGCTTGGAGAGACATACTTTAAGTATTAAACGACCAAAAATGTTAACCCAGGCTGATATACCCTACAAAACTATCTGTCATGATTGAGGGGGAAAGAAAAGTTTTCCAGCACAAGGACAACTTGAAGGCTTACATGTCTATCAAACCAGGCCTTCAAAAATTGCTAGAAAAGATATTCAAGCTTGAAGATAACAACAAGCACATCCAGGAGGACAGAAGGGAAGTATAATACCACTAAAACCTAAAAGCCAAATTATACACTTACAAAAACCACGTGTCTGGAATAAAAAGTAATTTCTCCATTATAACATTAAATGTCAATGGAATTAATTCACCAATCAAGAGACACAGAAAACAAACATGGATTAAAAATCATAACCCATCAATCTGCTGCCTTCAGGAAACACATCTCACCACAAAAGAGACACACCCTAAAAATAAAAGGCTAATCCAAAATTCTGCAAGCTAGTGGAACCAGGAAACAGGCAGGAGTAGCTATTATGCTATCAGACAAAGTGGACTTCAAACCAAAAAAATCATAAGAGACACAGATGGATAATACATTTTAGTCACGGGTACAATCCATCAGGAAGACTTCACAATACTGAACATCTATGCACCCAATACAGGCTCATCCACATTCATTAAGCAAACCCTACAGCATCTAAAGTGAGAAATCAACCCCAAAACGATAACTCTTGGGGACTTCAACACCACCCTCTCAACATGGGATAGATCAACAGGTCAAAAACTTAACAGAGACATATGAGAACTTAATCAAACTCTTACCGACAGGGACCTTACAGATCTCTATCGAACTTTTCATCCACACACCAAAGAATACACATTTTTCTCAGCAGCACACGGAACTTTCTCCAAAATAGACCACATATTGGGCCATCTCCACATATACAGGAAAGCTGAAATACTAGCCTGTACCCTATCAGACCATCATGGTCTGAAGCTTGACATCCACAATACAACAAACAACAGAAAATGCACTAATTACTGGAAACTAAATACTATGATGCTGAAGGAGAATTGGATTCAGGAAGAAATTACAAAGGAAAGATTTCCTGAAAGTGAATGATAATGAAAATACAACTTATCAAAATCTTTGGGACACAATGAAAGCTATCCTAAGAGGTAAGTTCATAGCTCTCAATGCCTACACAAAAAAATAGAAACATCACAAATAAATAACTTAACAATGCAGCTCAAAGCTTTAGAGACACTATAGCAATCCAATCCCAAAAGCAGTAGAAGAGAGGAGATTAGCAAAATCAGGGAGAAATATCTGAAATTGAGATAAGGAAAACAATACAGAGAATCAACCAGTCAAAAAGCTGGTTCTTTGAAAAAATCAATAAGATAGATACACCACTAGCTAAATTAATCAAAAGCAAGAGAGAGAAAACCCAAATTAACAAAATTAGAAATGAAAATACCCAAGAAATCCAGAAAATTATAACATCATATGTCAAAAACTTATACTCTGTGAAATTTGACAAAACAAAAGAAATGGATGAATTCCTAAGTAAACACAACTTAAATAAATTGAATAAGGAAGTTTTGAATTATTTTACATAGTCCTATAACATATGAGGAAAAGTAATTTCAAATCTTCCCAACAAAAAATGTCCTGTACCAGATGGATTCAGCACAGAGTTATACCAGACATTTAAGGAGCTAATAACACCGATACTCCTTAAACTGTTCCATCAAATAGCAAAAGAAGGAACACTACCAAATTCTTTCTATGAAGCTAATATCGTCTTAATCCAAAAACCTAATAAAGATACACTTAAAAAGAAAACCATCCTGACATCCAATACCCATCAGGATAGAGCCAAGGGCATTACAGAAGCAGCAAAACTCAAAAAAAAAAAAATCAACAAACCATAATTCAGAACATTAGAGACTCTGTATCAACCACCAGGAACTAAGCCAGTCTAATCTCTTCCCATCCAGAAGCTCAGGGAAATTTGCGGAAGAGTCAGTGATAAGATTTTAAGAGCACAAGGATGGGAAGAGTAATGATATGCAAGATACTCCACACAAGTTAGGGCCGAAGCAATCATAATAGGACTTTGCATGACTTGCGCTATGTCCAACACATTATTGACCCCACAAAGTCTAGCATGGACTAAAGGCACTAGGATCCTTGGAGGCTAGGGACTGACAGTCACATTAGTGTTCCTAAGATTAAGGGGAACACAGGAAAGAGTTCTGGGATATGCCCCTAGGTCCTTCCACCTCATCAGAGAGGAAGACTCAATTGAGAGCTTGGCATGCACATTAAAGGATGCTCCAGGGATTTGGGGGAAGGCACTGGGGGGAAGGCACTGGCAGATAGAGAGGGGAGGGGAGGACCAGGAGGATCAGAGGGATGTGGAGGGAGGGAGGGGACAGGTATACCTGTTAAGTTTGTATGAGCGGAAATAATAATAATAAAATATATGTATATATATATAAAGCTATAGGCCAATCTATTTGATGAACGCAGATGCAAAGATTCTCAATAAAGTCTTAGCAAATCAGATTCAAAAACATATTAAAAAGATCATTCATGGGGATCAAGTAGGCTTCATCCCAGGCACACAAGGTTGGTTCAACATAACCAAATCAATAAATGTAATTCACCATATAAACCAGTCCAAAATCCAAGACCACATGATACTCTCGATAGATGCAGAAAAAACTTTGACAACATCCAACAGCACTTTATGATCAAAACCCTAGAGAAGGTTCTAATGGAAGGAACTTTATCAATATAATAAAAGCTGTATACAACAAGCCTACAGCAAGGATTATACTCAATGGGGAAAAACTTGAAGCATTCCTGCTTCGATCAGGAACTAGACAAGGCTGTCCACTCTCACCACTTCTATTCAATATTGTACTTGAAGTCTTAGCTGAAGCCATAAGACAAGAAAGGGGCATAAAAGGGATTCAAATCAGTAAAGAAGAAGTCAAGTTATCTCTATTTGCAAATGATAGGATCTTATACTTGAGTGATCCCAAAACCCCACCAGGAAATTCCTGGAGCTAATACAGAAGTTCAGTAGGGTGGCAGGATACAAAATAAATGTACAAAAATCAGAGGCCTACCTACATGCCCAGAATGAAAGAAGTGAAAAAGCCCTGAGAGAAACAATCCCATTTACTATAGCCCCTAAGAAAATGAAATACCTTGGTATAAACATAACCAGGGAAGTAAGAGATCTTTACAATGAAAACTTTAAAACCCTAAAGAAAGAAATTGCAGAAGACACCAGAAGGTGGAAAGACCGCCCATGTTCCTGGATTGGCAGAATCAACATCGTAAAAATGACCATCCTACCAAAGGCAACATACACATTCAATGTTATACCAATCAAAATCCCAAAGCAATTCTTTAAAGAGGTTGACCAAAAAATCTCAAAATTCATATGGAGGCACAAAAGACCCAGGATAGCAAAGACAATCCTGAGTAACAAAAACACGGCTAGAGTTATCACCATACCAAACCTTAGTCTATACTACAAGTCCATAGTTATAAAAACAGCCTGGTACTGGCTCCAAAATAGATACACAGATCAATGGATAAGAGTTAAAGACCCAGATATAAGCCCACACAACTACAGCCATTTGATCTTTGACAAAGGGGTCCAAAAAATCCAATGGAAAAAGAATAGCATCTTCAACAAATGGTGCTGGCAAAATTGGATGTCCACATGCAGAAGATTAAAATTTGACCCATATTTGTCACCATGTATAAGTCTTAATTCCAAAAGTATTAAGAACCTTGATATAAGGCCAGAGACTATAAAAATCTTAATTGAAAGGGTAGGGAACTCCCTCGAGCTGATTGGACTAGACCAACAGTTCCTAAATGGAAATCCAATAGCACAGTCACTACAACCAACACTCAATAGATGGTATCTTATGAAATTGAGATCTTCTGTTCAGATAAAGAGATTGTAACTTTAACACAAAGGCATCCCAAAAAATGTGAGAAAATCTTCACAAACCACATATCTGATAGAGCTCTACTATCCAGAGTGTACAAAGAACTTAGAAAACTAAACACCAAGGAAACATATAGGCCAATTAAAAAATGGGCCTTGTAACTTAAAAGAAACTTTACAGGGAAGAAATTGAAATGTCTAACAAATATCTTAAAAATGCTCCACATCCTTAGCCATCAGGGAAATGCAAATCAAAACCTCCCTGAGATATCATCTCACCCTGGTCAGGATGGCAAAAATCCACAATAAAAACAGCACCAAATGCTGGAGAGGATGTGGAGAGAAGGGAACACTCCTACATTGCTATTGGGAATGCAGGCTCATACAACCACTCTGGCAAGCCGTTTGGCAATTCTTGAAAAGGCTAAAGATTGAAATGCCATATGACCCTGCTATTCCACTTTTGGGAATAATCACCCATTCAGCAAAAATTCACCTTGATAGCACAAGCACGACCATGTTCATAGCAGCACTGTTTACAATAGCAAAGTCATGAAATCAACCCAAATGCCCAACATTTGGGCAAGGAAAAGTTGGATAAGGAAAATGTGGTACATTTATACAATGGAATACTACTCAGCCATCAAAAATGATGAATTAATGAAATTTGCCAGCAATTAATGGAATTAGAAAAGATTATATTGAGTAAAGTATCCCAGACACAGAAAATCAAGCGCCATATGTACTCCCTAATAGGTGGATCCTAATAACAAATCCACTTAATGACACACTCAAAGATAAATCTCTGTAATACCTACAGAAATTACAAAGATTATAAGCAGGGAGGAAAGAGGAAGGAGGGCCCTGCTAAAAACAAGGAGAGAGGGGATGATGCTACAGCAGAGAAAATAGGCCGCCATCAAAGACTGCAAGTAAGTAATTGTAACAATGTAACTGTTACAGACGTAACAGTGTAACAGTGTAATGGGGGCTCACAGAGACCCTTGGGGGCCGGGATAAACTGGTGCAGAGTCAGCACAGACTCTGGAAGTCGAGTGGCAAAGCAGGCTCCCAGGCTCCTAGTTGTAGGCTCTCAGGCTTACGGCTCATATATTCTAAGTATCAGGTTGCTTATATACCCCACCCGACATCCCGTAAGTCCCAGCGTGAGTTTTTGTTGAGTTGTCCTGTCTGGATTGGTCCTCTCAGCCAGGTGGTTTAACAGCACCAACTGTCTTTACTCTGGAGAAGGCGTAGTCTTGCGAGATTTGTAGTCTCACGAGATTTGTAATCTCACGAGATTTATAGTCTCGCGAGATTTGTATGCTTAGCAAGAGAGAGGAGTCCAAGGAGCCTCTCTGTATGGAAGCCTCTGTGGCACAATCATTGTCCATTCCTCCTACAAGTAATGAGATATCTGGTTAAGCTCACAGATTTTCCTTCCTGGTCACTTGCATCAGATGGGGTATGATTTCACCAGACAGGGAGGGCATAAAGTCTGGCAGATAAAACGTAACCATCCTGTAAATGGGAGACTGATCCCCCTCACCACAGTCTCCTGCTCTTATTCCATCTACCTTTAAATCTACTCTTATAATAACAGCCTTTTATCTCTGGCCGGGGGGTGACATCCAATACCCATCAGGATGGAGCCAAGGGCAGTGCAGGAGCAGCAAAACTGAAAAAGAAAATCAACAGACCATAATTCAGAATATCAGAGACTCTACATCAACCACCTGGAACCAGCCTAATATCTCCCCATCCTAAAGCTCAGGGACATTTGCGGAAGAGAGGGCAGTAAGAATGAGACCAAAGAGTCTAAAGATGGGGAGGAGCAACAATATGCAAGATACTCCATACAAGTTAGGGCCAAAGTAATCAACATAGGACTTTGCATGACCTATGCAATGACCAACATATCATTGAACCCCCAAAGTCTAGCATGGATCACAGGCACTAGGATGCTTAGAGGCAAGGGATTAACAGCCACAATAGTGTTTCTATACTAAAAGGGAGCACACAAAAAAGTCCTAGGCAATGCCACTGAGTCCTTACACCTCATCAGAGAGGCAAACCCAGAGGGAAGTTTGACAGACGCACTAAAGGATGCTCCAGGAATGGGGGGGGGCACTGGGAGAAGGGGAAGGAGGGGGGAAAGGAAGGGGAAAGGGAGAGGGAGTGGGGGGGTTCAGGGAGGAAGGGGAATGGGCTACTTATCAACTTTGTATGAGTGGAAAAAATAATAAAAAACTTTCATGGAGATATCATCAAACCAGACCTTAAACTATACTAAAAATCCATAGCAATGACGATAGCATGGCACTGCCCCAAAATAGACACATAGGTCAATGAGTAAGGATTGAAGACCCAGACTTTAAGCTCATATACACACAATCAATTGATTTTTTTTACATAGGTACCCACAAAAATCATAGGAAAAAGGACAACATCTTCAACAAATGGTACTGGCAAAACTGGATATCTGCATGCAGGAGATTGAAACTGTACCCTTATCTGTCACTCTGCACAAAAATCAACTACAAATGGATCAAAGACCTTAATATTAGACCAAACACAGTAAAAACCCCAGAAGAAAGAATAGAATGTTCCCTTGAACTAATTGACCTGGGCCAACATTTTCTAAATAGGATCCCAGTTACATAGGAAATAGGACTAATACTCCATAAGAGAGATTTCATGAAATTAAAGAGCTTCTCTGTTCAGCAAAAGACATTGTTTTCTCCACAGAATGGGAGAAAATCTTCACTAACCATACATCTGATAGAGGACTACTATCTAGAATACACAAAGAACTCAAAAAGTTAATCACCAAAGAGGCAAACAGCCCAATTAGAAAAGAAACCTTTCCCAGGATGAAATTAAAATGTCTAACAAATACCTTAAAAATGTTTTACCTCCTTAGTCATTAGGGAAATGCAAATCAAAACTGCCCTGAGATATCATCTCACCCCAGTCAGATATCTATAATCCAAAACACAAACAGCAACAAATGTGAGGATGTGGTCAAAAGGGAACCTTCATGCATTGCTGGTGGGAATGCAGACTTGTCCAACCACTCTGGAGATCAGTATGGCAGTTCCTAAAAATGTTGAAAATCTAATTGTCATATGACCCAGCTATACTACTCCTGGACATATTCCCAAAGAATGTTTTATCATTGTAAAGAGGCACAAATACATCCATGTTCATTGCAGCTCTATTCAGAAGAACAAAGTCATTGAATCAACCTAAATGCCCAATAGCACAGGAATGCATAATGAAAAGTTGGCACATATACATGATGGAATACTATTCAGCTATCAAGAACAATGAATTAATGAAACTTGCTGCTAAATGGATGAAATTGGAAGAAGTATCACAGATGCAAAAGGCAAATGTTGTATATTCTCCCTTATAAGCAAAACTTAACACCAAGCCCTGAAAATGATATGCTCAAGGGGAAATTAGTATAATACCCACTATAACTGCAAACAAGCATAACTTGGGGGAAAGGGGAAAGAAGACCCCCAAGAGTTCTGAGACAAAGGAACACAGATGAGACAAACTCTCACAGTTAAATCAAATTGCATCCTATTACAATGGAAGACTAATGAGTCAGAAAACCACATCAGGCCAGAGTACAGAATATCAGCTAGAATCCTCAGCCTTAATCAGCCCATCAAAATCTTATCCCACACCAAGGTTCAAAGAAACTTTCAAAAGAGAAGGTGGTAAGATTACAAGAGCCTAAAGATGGGAAGAGATACTCCAGACCAAAGCACTCCAGCCAAAGTAGAGCTGTTATATCTAGAAGGTCCCTGTGATGAGAACTTCTTCCCCCAGATCTACACAATGACTGATGTATCAAGGTCTCCCCTAGTACTAACTAGGATCTTTGAAGATACAGCTGCTTTTGGCGAAGGTCTCTGGGACAAGTTCTGGACAAGGGAAAAGTAGCCTCCCTAACTATGACTTAACCCACTGAAAAGTCATTAAAGTTCAATAGTAATCTGACTCCCTTACTGACACAGGCACTCTAAAGGAAGTCATGAGATAATCATAAGCAAAAGGATGGGGTCGTGGAAGGGGACAGAACAGAAGTAGGGAGGGGAGGTAGAAGAAGAATTGTGGATGGTAAGAATGGGATAGGAGGAAAGTGGGGGGAGGGGATCAGGGCAAAGACACAGAACCCAGTTTGTAAATAAAGAAACAAAAAAAGGGCAATGGGCCTTGGAATTTAGAAAAAAAACTTTCCCAGGATGAAATTAAGATGTCCAACAAGTACATTAAAAATGTTCTACCTCCCTATCCATTAGGTAAAAGCAAATTTAAACTACCCTGAGTTATCTCACCCAGGTCAGAGTAGCTAAATCCAAAACATTTACAACAAATGCTGGAGAGAATATGAGTAGAAGGGAACCCTCATACATTGCTGGTGGAAATGCAAACAGCACAACAGCCCTGAAGATAAGTATGGTGATTCCTAAAAAAAAAAAAAAAAAAAAAAAGTTAAAAATTGAAATGCCATATGACCCAGCTATACCACTCCTGGGAATATTCCCAAAGAATACTTCATCTTACTACAGAGACACATATACATGCATCCATGTTCATTATAATTCTATTCACAATAGCAAAGTCAAGGAATCAGCCAACAGTAGATGAATGGATAATGAAAATGTGGTAGACACATACAATGGAATGCTACTCATATATCAGTGTAGCAGTCTCGGGGACCCATGGAGATCCTCTCAGGCTCCCAGGCTTGCAGGCCCATTTATTGTAAATATGGGGCTGCTTATATACCCCACCCAACATCCCATAAGTCCCAGCATAAGGTTTTTTTGCTGTGTTGTCCTGTCTGGGTTGTTCCTCTCAGTGAGGCGGCTTGATGTCAGCGCCTCTAGCTTGGAGAAGTTGCATTCATGCATGCAGCCCAAACAGACAATACAAGCCTGCCTGGTCCCTTCCTCCTACATATTAGGAAAAATCAGTTAATGAAATTTGCTGGTAAATGAATAGAAGTTATACTGAGTGAAGTACATTAGACACAGAAAGACAGATGTTGCATGTTCTCCCGTATAAGTGAAACCTAGTACTAAGTCCTCAAAATGATATACTCACGGAAAATTTTCTTTAATACCCACTGTAACTGCAAAGGAGCATAACTTGGGGAGATAGGATGAAGACCCCAAGAGAGATGACAAAGGAACACAGGTAAATAGACAAATAAGGTTACTATGGAAATATCCCATAAGGAAAGGATAAGTCTTAATAAGGGTTAAGGGAAAGGAAAAAAAAAAAAAAAAAGACAGGTGGCTCAGAGGAAAGAAAGAATCCAGGATCTAATCCAGTAATGAATGCTGTAAACCACTACAATTCTGGAAAGAAGAATATATGAGAGCAACAGGGTTATATAAATCTATATATAAATCTACACAGATGCTGTAAATCTATCCAAATAACAGTAGAAAGAAAGTAAATAGATAGAAACAGATATCCTAGTGTTAATTACAAAAGACTGACAATAAAGCACCATCTAAACACTCCTTTTTTCAAACCATTAGATAAGAAAAACTCTCTGAGCTCAACCTAGTGAAGACTAGTGAGGCGGAAAAATTACATCAGACCGAAGTATAGAATGTCAGCAAACCTAGAACACTCAGCCCTAATCAGCCCATTGAAATTTTATCACACACCAAGCTCTGGGAACCTCATGGAAGAGGGGGCTGTAAGATTGTAAGAGCTTAAAGGTGAGGTGCTATACTCCTGACCAACACATTCCAGCCAGGGCAAGGGTGCTGTATGCTGAAGGTCGCTGTGAGGAGAACTTCTACCATCAGATCTATACAATGGCAGACTTATCAACATTCACTCAAGGACTAACTAGAATCTTAGAAAAAAACAACTCTTCTCACTCAGAGGGTATTTCAAGCGTAGGTTCTGGACAAGGGAAGAGGAACCTCCTCACTTAATACTTAACTCACTAAAGAGCCACATAAAGTTCAACAGAAATCTGACTCCCTTACCAATACAGGCAACTTCAAAGGAAGTCCTGTGATACACACAATCAGAGGGACAGGGAGTCGGAGTGAGACCAAGCAGGATAGATGAAGGGAGGGAAGGGTGGAGAAGGATGTGTGAATGGGGAAGGTGGGAAAGAAGGAAATGTTGGACGGGAGGTCAGGACAAAGACTTAAACCCAGTTTGTTGAAATTTGCTGGTAAATAAAAAATAAACTACACTCAAACATCTTTATCTCCTTCACTCCAAGCCAACAGATCCTCTTCCTAGCCATGCCAATCAACCACCTCCTGATTGTTCTGTCTTATCCAGTCTGATCCTCAGAGTTGACCACATGAACTAATGATACATTAGAACACTCAATAACATTATTTTAGTAGTGTTATATTAGTGAAATACCAGTATTGGCTCAAGTCTTTTGGCTCAAGCCAATAGTTTTGGCGTCTAAGATTATGTAGTCAAATATGGAAGAAAATCATCCATTCTAGCATTATCTCAGGTCATCACCTGAAAACTCAATCCTGAGTCAACATTTGTCTTCCTCCTCAACTGTTTCAATTCATTTTCTTGGTATTTATATTTTTTTCCTGTAAACCGAATGTGTTCTCTTCTCAGAACTCAATCTCAGTACCTCAGTATATTACTAGGAGATGAGGTCTTTAGGAGATTGTGACTAAGGACCAAAGGCAGAGCTTACTATCAGGATTTGGATGCCCTGGAGATATTCCATAGCCATTCTACTGTGTGAAAATACCCACTTGGGATTCAGAAAGTATGCCCTCTTAGCTAACACCTTGACCTTAGATGTCCAGCATCCAGAATGGGAGAAATAAATCTCTATTGTTTATAAATTTCCTTGTGTACAGTACTTTTCATAGCTTTCCAAACAAACTAAATTAGCTATATTGCCTTCTCCAAGGACATGACCGTGAGGTGATTTGAAGGTTTGATCTTATTTCAGCTTGGGCATGTGATTTGTGGAAACAAACCAAAAGATACTGTTACATAATTAACATCAACAGCACGTTCAAAGATGACTGTTGTCTCCACCTGCAGAGCTATATTGTATACTTCATGGTCTGTTCCAATTCTATTTTGCTCTTGTATGTCCCATATCACAACTTCTTGAATCAAGATCTTTAGATACTATTCATCTGGACATTGCTAGTCCTGCTTTCCTAGCTCATAGAGATACTGAAGTGCTTTTCATGATGGATTCATCTGCTAATAAAAGAGGTGATATATTGATCCATTCAATTAGCTCATTCACTCAGAAATCATTCAGTTAGGACAGACTTTCCACCTTTACAAAGCTGGAAACAGAGAACAGAAAGATGAAAAGACTCAGTTCTCCCAGGTCATTTTCACTAGGCAGCAGAGAAGCAAGCATAAATTTCCTGTGTGATCTGATGATTGCTGCAAGGGAAGGTTGAACAAAGTAGAGTAGAAACACAGAGGAAACACAGTAGCTCAAGTCCTAGAATCAGTGCTGGAGCAACTCTGAACAGGCAGAGTTTGAGTTGACACACTAGTGATTTCCCTTTTGTGATTATCTTGAGCATCCTCATTTGATCATATACATTAAGCTACCAATATTCACAGAGTTCTTCACAGTTCTTTTCAGCTTATTAAAACAGATCACATATATGACATATAGATAGATGATTAATAGATAGGCCATATGATAAACAGATAAATTATGTCAGATAATTGACAGACATACAAGACATGATAAATCAATCGATTGATAGATAAGATACATGATAAATAGATAGCAGATGATGTCAAATAATAGACAGATAGACAAATAGACAGATGATAGACAGACAGATAGACAGACAGACAGACAATATCCAGGGTAATTTCACCAAGATAGCCTCCACTAGCAGGCTATGCATAGACTATCTTTCTAATTTCCTGAGGCGCAGATAGACATCCAGTGGTGACTTACAGCCAAGGAAGTGCCCTCATGAGGGTAGTTTCACATAAAATGCCACACTTACCAGAGATGACTATTCTTAGCCGCACAAAGGAACAATCTGAAGAAAATAAATTTAGTCCATTGAAAGAATAAGTATTCAGGGTTTAAGTAGCACTTTCAACTTTCTAAAGCTTTGATCTAGAATTCTATGCTACATTGTTACTGCTCTATCAGAGAATGGATCAAACAGAGAATATTCAGAGATTAAACTAATATCAGACGGCCACTCAGTCAATGCTAGAAGTCAGGTCTCTTGAATTGCAAGCTTTACTGTCTTGACACTTCTTTAATCTCCTGGATCCAACATGGGGCCTGTTAATGACCCAAAAATCTCCACTCTGCCTCTTCATTTCCTGCTCACTACTAAATAGTTACCTCCCTCAGGGAATTCAAATTGTTAAACTCTTTTTTAAGGCTGATTTTGTTTCCCTAAAGATACTATTTCCTGTGTTTTCTATCTTTCACTTTCTCAACAAATGCAAACACAGTTGAAGAACAACACCAACAAAAATCAAAAGAAAAAAACACAGGCAGCCATGAAATTAACATACCTGATTGATTAATAAACACAATTGCAATGAAAGGTGTTTATTACAGAAAGTCACACTGCTCAAACTGCAGAAATAAATAAATGACTGTGGTATTGTTCCCTTAAGCCATTTGATGGTCATTTATCAGCAACCACGCAGGCTGACTGGAACAATGGGAAAAGGAAAGGGGATGGGATTAGGAACTGAGCTGTGAAAATATCATAAATTCACTGTATTCATATATGAAACTCTAAATGAATTTTTTAGAAGTTTAAAAAATAAACACAAATGTGAAATGACACATACAACAAAAGATATGAAGTACTTCTTTCCTTGCTTTGGACTCTTACCTTTTGATTCCTTATGCTATCTCACAAACTATTGTTACTTCTTTCCTTGCTTTGGACTCTTACCTTTTGATTCCTTATGCTATCTCACAAACTATTGTGTTACCTTCTGCCCTAAGACACTCTCAGACCCCACCTGTGAGGACAGGAATGAGACTGCTCCTGGAGATAATTCAGAGGCAAAGAAAACAGACATCAATTTTAGAGTCTCTCAACCAGCCTCCTGAACCCAGTGGCATGAACCTGCCACCTTCTTCTCAATAAAAGCTTATTTTCAAGCTCTCCACTTCAAAGTGGCAGACGTTCTCCTTGCTGACGCCCTCTCAAATGGATCCAATCCCTGTTTAGCTTTTGTAATGTTCTGTGCCTACGCATTTTGTTTATGGCTCTTTCAAATGCTGTCTTATCATTAAACATCCAAACCTTTATGCCATTATTGCTGTGATTATTGAACATAATTAAGACACGTGCATCTACTTTGCTCTTTCATATATCTATGCATTGGAAAGCAAACAAATTAAATCAAGACAGTGTTAGGTGTGTTGGGATACAATTCATGGCTTGAATCAGAAAACGAGACTGCTTCATATCTCCTATGCTGCTGAAGGAGCATACATGTGACTAGCTTGAATCAAGCTGGAGCAGCTTCTGAGCTATACAAAGTAGCTGAATCGCTTAGGGTATGTAGGTCTCAACCTACTAATGGTTTGACTCTTTGGGTTGATCTTTATGATGTCTAAGGCCCTTCAAGTCCATGGATTGTGAAAGCAGCTTGAAAGCGACAGCAACGTACTTAATTCAAGCATATTTCTCTGTATTTTTGTTCATTTTAGAACCAAAATGTTCCATGTGCATTTGTTACAATCATTTCAAAATTGAGATCTCACAATAATATAGGTTTCCAGCTTCTCACAGAAACAAATTAAGAGCCACCAACATTACACTCACATGCATGATGCTGGGATCCTCCAGACTGGGACCTGCAGTCTCCAGTCACAACATTGGATGCTGCTTTCTCAGAACCCAAACCCTCCGCCTGTCCCTTGTGTTTGTTTGCTTTGACAACACCAATAGTCAGGCCTTTAAATTTGCAGTTTCTCTTGTATAGGGCATCATGCTTCAGGTATTTGTCTTGTTCCATTATATTCTCTTTTAACATTTACCATTATCTACATCATCTACATACCTAACTTATATACATTATCTACATTATCTAAATGTTCTGTCCATTTATATGTTCATTGTCTGTCCCCCTACTAGAATAAAAGCTTTTACAAGAAAGGAACTCTCTCTTGTTCAGCAGGGTATTTTTGGTAGGCATTAAATAACTGTCCTTCCGTTGATTTGTAGTGATTGTCAACTGCCGCCCTTTGCGTTCATCTTCTGAGCCGTCACACTGCTTTCAGGAAGCACTTCACTGTTAGAAAAACAAAAATTAAGGTGTCACTGCAAAGATAGTGCTCTTTTCTCTCAATTATTAAGGAAACACAGGATAGATAGGAAACATTCAGAAAACATGGAAATGTCAGAAGCTTACAATCTCATTAAACTGGACTTTGGTTCAAAATTTCAATGGTCTCTCCTTCCAGCACTTTTCAGAAGTTTTTACACCATCTGAAGGAGACCGTTCTCTCTTTTTCTAAAGCCAATCATATAAGGAATGTCTCCAACTCTCCCTCTTGTCAGAGAAACATGGAGAAGCAGCCCATATCCACACTTGTGTCTGCTATGAGAAGAGGAAAACTGTGGCCAATTGCTGAGGTAAGTGTGTTGTATCTATTCTATCATCTCCAGTACACAGGATCTGTGTCCTTAAAGCTTGTTGAAAAACCAAGCTTCGCCCTTGACTAAGAGGTCTGAGCTTGTTGCCTAAGTGTAGAGCTACTTATTGCCAACACACTTAGTCACACAGAGTTCCTAGGTCTTCAGAGCTAAGAAGTCATGGGAAAATCCACTTATGCTAACTTCTCCAATTCAGTTTTATCTGCAGTAAAGTAACATTGTACTTTACATCTTTCCTGATGACTACATCTCTTCTCCACTCAGAAGATGCAAGATAAGGCAGTAAGAGTTTGTTCTCACTGTAATTCTAATTAACTCGAAATATTCAATTCAGCAACTTGTTCTTATGCTGAACTTTCTTTCTGGGCCACATGCACAGTGTTTTACTTTATAATAGATTGATCACTGAAGAGTATTGCCCCCACCTTTAGCAGCAGATGCTAAGGAATGTGCTTCTTGAAGCATACTAAATGTCTTGCTTGCACAGTAGCTGCAGCAGTGATGAGAAAAGAGGGTGTGGTGCATGTTTTCTGCTGTCTTTCTCATTACACCCACGGAACCAACCCAATTTTATCCCTTAGAAAACTAGTCTCACTGATAGTGCTTGAACACATCTTCCCACTGTCATTTTTGATTCCAGGATTCTTAGTTAATCTACTCAAAGCTGTAATTTTACTACCATTATACTTACATTTAATTCTATCTTAGAGTTTGTTTGCAATTCACACTACAGAGCACAAGTATCACTGATCTGTCACTTCATTGATTTCTGTCACACACAGTAGTTTAAAATCAAAATCACATAAGGATTAGAAACCATAGCTGTCAGAATGTCCCTTAAAGACTAGCAAAGAGCCTTCAATTACTTTCTGATATCACAGGGGAAATATGATCCAAATAAAGGCCTCTCTTGATCTACATGATATTCTCTGCTATTTTCCTATAACACAGTCTAACCCCCTCATTACATCTTATTATCAGTTGTTTATTGCCTTTCATCCCACTGAATATCAATTAGGTGAAGGTAGAAATTTGCTTCTTAGGTATGGATTTGAGACAGCTTTTCATAATGCTTTAAAGTACCTACTAAGTTCAAATTATGGTTATTTTCAGATGACATAGTTATATACTTAATAGACCTCATGGACTCTATCAGAAAAATTTGAATCTGATAGACAATTTCTATAAAGTTGCATGAACAATACTAACATTCAAAAGTCAGTAACTTATATGTAAATAAATACCTAAATTTCTGAGGAAAGAATTAGGAAAAATATACAACAGCTTCAAAAATATTTAGGAATACATATAAAATGGTGAAAGACTTCTTTTTTTTTATTAAAAATTTAATTATACATTTTAAAATTTTTTTTACCAGTTCCCTCCCTCTCCCCTCCTCCCCCCGAACCCCCTCCTCTCCCTCCTCTCCCTCCCCATCCCCCAGTGCCTCCCCCCCAATTCCCAGAGAGTTCTTTATTGTGTACGCCTAACTCTCCACTGGGTCTTCCTCTCCAATGACATAAAAGGACCCAGTGGCATTTCCATAAGCCCTGTTCCCCTTAAGCATAGGATCACTACTATGGCTGTCAATCACCTTGCCTCCAGGGGTCTCGGTGCCCTTAACAGATGCTAGACTTTATGAGGGCAACAGTGCATTGGACATTGCGCAGGGCATGCAAAGTCCCATTATGATTGCTTTGGCCCCAACTATTGTTGAGAATCTTGCAAATCGTTGCTCCTCCCATCCTTTTGCTCTTACAATCTTACCGCCCCCTCTTCCGCAAATGTCCCTGAGCTCCAGGATGGGGAGAGATTAGGCTGGCCTAGTTCTAGGTGATTGATATAGAGTCTCTGAAGTTCTGGATTGTGGTTGGTTGATTTTCTTTTGCAGTTTTGCTGCTCCTGCAATGCCCTTCACTCCATTCTGCTGGGCACTGTATGTCACCCCCTGGCCAGAGACAAAAGCTGTTAAACTGGAGTCTTGTTATAATAGCACATTCAAGGGTATATGTAATAAGAGTAGGAAACCTCAGTGAGGGAGGGGTCCATCACCCATTTGCGAAATGATTACTTTTTATCTGTTAGACTATATGCCCCCCCCTTCTGGTGAGATCAGGAAAGAACGTCTGTGAACTTAACCTGGTTTCTCATTACTTACTTGCAGCCCTTGATGGAGGCCTATTTTCTCTGCTGTAACATGGTCCCCTTTCTAAAATGGTGAAAGACTTCTATTAAGAAACTGTAACCCTTTCTCCACTCTGCCACCCAGGATGCGCGTGCAGTCCAGACGGGTCTCACAGCAACCTAGGTAAGCTCCACCTCCGCCCACCCCCAGAACCCCAGGCCAAATAATTCAGTTCAATGAAAAATGCACAGAAATTGAAAGAAGATCTTAAGAGTTAAAATGACAATGCCAAAGTCAAAGTGCAAATCCATGAGAAACAACACTCAAGTAAACACATCTCCCACTGCAGGAATTAATCCCATAATGTTAGACTCCAACCAGAACAAACCCACGGAAAATAGCCAAGAAAGCCCGACCCAGGATAATGACTTTCAAAATATGATCATTACAATGTTCAATACTATGAAAGAGGAAATCCGGGAGGAATTACATAATCGAATCAATCGCTTTGAAGAGGAATACAACAGACACTTGGAGGAGGTGAGAAAAACAGTGCAAGAAACAAAAACTGGCATAGAGCAGTTAAAACAGATTCAAGCAGAGTTTAAAACTGAGCTACAAGACAAGTTATCTTCAACCAGAACTCCACAGAGAGTCTTATCAACAGAACTAACGAAGCAGAAAACAGAATTTCAGACCTTGAAGATAAAGTGGGAGTACTAACCAGCTCAATGGAAGAGGTTGTTAAAGCCAAAAAGATACTTGAGAGAAAAATCCAGGAGATATGAGACACCCTGAAGAAGCCTAACATGCGTATTAATGAAATACCAGAGCAAGAATCTCAAAATACCACCCCTGAGGAAATTTTTCAAACAATCATCAAGGAAAACATTCCTCACCAAAAACAGAGGCCCATCCATATACAAGAGGCATTCCGAACCCCAAACAGATATGACCAAAACAGAAGCTCGCCACCGCAAATAATAGTAAAAACACTCCACATTCAAGATAAAAAAATGGTGCTGAGAGCTTCAAGGGAGAGAAAACAAGTCACTTTTAAAGGTAAACCTATTAAAATAACAAATGATTTCTCAGTCGAAACAGTAAAAGCAAGAAGAGCTTGAAGAGACATACTTCAAGTATTGAATGAGCAAAAATGTCAACCCAGGCTGATTTACCCTGCAAAATTATCCGTCATGATCAAGAGAGAAAGAAAAACCTTCCAGCACAAAGACAACTTGAAGGGATACATGTCCACCAAACCAGGCCTTCAAAAAATGCTAGAAATGATACTCAAGCTTGAAGAAAAAAATCAGGCATATCCAGGAAGAACACAAGGGAAGTATAACACCATTAAAAGCTAAGCAATATACTTATAAAAACTAATAAACATAATAAATGTCTGGAATTAAAAACAGTTTCTCCATTATAACACTAAATGTTAATGAAATTAATTCACCGATCAAGAGACACAGATTACAAACGTGGATTAAAAATCACAATCCATCAATCTGCTGTCTGCAGGAAACCCATCTCACCACAAAAGATAGTCACACCGTAAAAATAAAAGGCTGGTCAACGATTCTACAAGCTAATGGAAGCAGAAAACAGGCAGGAGTAGCCATTATGCTATCAGACAAAGTGGACTTCAAACCAAAGAAAATCATAAGAGACACGGATGGATACTACATTTAGTCACAGGTACAATTCACCAGGAAGACTTCACAATACTGAACATATATGTACCCAACACGGCCCTTCCCACATTCATTAAGCAAACCCTACAATGTCTAAAGTGAGAAATCAATCCCAAAACGATAAGTCTTGGGGATTTCAATACCATCCTCTCAACATGGGATAGATCTACAGGTAAAAAACTTAACAGAGACACTTTGGAGCTTAACCAAACCCTTACTGAAATGGACCTTACAGATCTCTAACGTACTTTTCATCCACGCACCAAAGAATACACATTTTTCTCAGCAGCACACAGAACTTTCTCCAAAATAGATACATATTGGGCCACAAAATGAATCTCTACATATACAGGAATGTTGAAATTCTAGCCTGCACCTTATCAGACCACCATGGCTTAAAGCTTGACATCCACAACACAACAAGCAACAAAAACTACACTAACTCCTGGAAACTTAACACTATGATGCTGAATGAGAATTGGATTCAGGAAGAAATTACAAAGGAAATTCAAGATTTCCTGAAAGTGGACGATAATGAAAATGCAACTTACCAAAATCTCTGGGACATAATGAAAGCTGTCCTAAGAGGTAAGTTCATAGCTCTTAATGCCTACATGAAAAAAATGGAAACATCACAAATAAATAACTTAACAATGCAGCTTAAAACTTTAGAGACACTAGGGCAATCTGATCCCAAATGCAGTAGAAGAGCGGAGATTAGCAAAATAAGGGGAGAAATATCTGAAATCGAGATTAGGAAAATGATAGAGAAAATCAACCAGTCAAAAACCTGGTTTTTTGAAAAAATCAATAAGATTGATACACCCCTAGCTAAATTAACTAAAAGCAAGAGAGAGAATACCCAAATTAACAAAATTAAAAATGAAAATGGAGTTATCACTACTGATACCCAAGAAATCCAGAGAATTATAACGTTATATTTCAAAAACTTATACTCGGTGTAATTTGACAACACAAAAGAGATGGATGAATTCCTAAGTAAACACAACTTACCTAAATGGAATCAGGAAGTTGTGAATTATTTAAGTAGTCCTATAACATATGAGGAAATTGAGGAAGTAATCTCAAATCTTCCCACCAAAAAATGTCCTGGACCAGATGGATTCTGCACAGAGTTCTACCAGACATTTAAGGAGCTAATAACACCAATACTCTTCAAACTGTTCCACCAAATAGCAAAGGAAGGAACACTACCAAATTCCTTCTATGAAGCTAATATCGTCTTAATCCCAAAATCTAATAAAGATACACTTAAAAAAAAAAAACTATAGGCCAATCTCTTTGATGAACACAAATGCAAAGATTCTCAATAAAGTCTTAGGAAATTGGATTCAAAAACATATAAAAAAGATCATTCACAGGGATCAAGTAGGCTTTATTCCAGCCACACAAGGTTGGTTCAACATACGCAAATCAATAAATGTAATTCACCATATAAACCAGTCCAAAGTTCAAGACCACATGATACTCTCGATAGATGCAGAAAAAGCTTTTGACAAGATCCAACACCCCTTTATGATCAAAACCCTAGAGAAGGTTGGAATGGAAGGAACCTTTATCAATATAATAAAAGCTGTATACAACAAGCCCACAGCAAGGATTATACTCAATGGGGAAAAACTGGAAGCATTCCCACTTCGATCAGGAACTAGACAAGGCTGTCCACTGTCATCACTTCTTTTCAAAATTGTACTTGAAGCCTTAGCTGAAGCCATAAGACAAGAAAGGGACATAAAAAGGATTCGAATCGGCAAAGAAGAAGTCAAGTTATCTGTATTTGCAGATGATATGATCCTACACCTGAGTGATCCCAAAAACTCCACCAGGAAGCTCCTGGAACTAATACAGTAGTTCAGCAGGGTGTCAGGATACAAAATGAATGTACAAAAATCAGAGGCCTTCCTACATGCCCAGAATGAAAGAAGTGAAAAAGCCCTGAGAGATTCATCACATTTACAATAGTCCCTAAAAAAATGAAATACCTTGGTATAAACCTAACCAAGGAGATAAAAGACCTTTACAATGAACACTTTAAAACCCTAAAGAAAGAAATTGCAGAAGACACCAGAAGGTGGAAAGACCTCCCATGTTCCTGGATTGGCAGAATCAACATCGTAAAAACGACCACCCTACCAAAGCAATATACAAATTCAACGCTATACCAATTAAAATCCCAAAGCAATTCTTTAAAGAAGTTGACCAATCAAAGTTCATATGGAGGGACAAAAGACCCAGGATAGCAAGACAATCCTGAGTAACAAAAACACGGCTTGAGGTATCACTATACCAAACCTTAGTCTATACTACAAATCCATAGTTATAAAAACAGTCTGATACTGGCTCCAAAATAGACATACAGATCAATGGAAAAGGGTTGAAGACCCAGATATAAGCCCACACAATTACAGCCATTGGATCTTTGACAAAGGGGCCCAAAAAATCCAATGGAAAAAGAACAGTATCTTCAAAAAATGATGCTGGCAAAACTGGATGTCCACATGCAGAAGAATAAAACTGGATCCATACTTGTCACCATGTACAAAACTTAATTCCAAATGGATCAAGGACCTTGATATAAGGCCAGAGACTATAAAAACCATAGTTGAAAGGATAGGAAACTCCCTCGAGCTGATTGGGCTAGGCCAACACTTCCTAAACAGACATCCAATTTCATAGTCACTGCTACCAACTCTCAACAATTGGGATCTGATGAAATTAAAGAGCTTCTGTTCAAATAAAGAGATTGTAACACGAGCTCAAAGGCAACCCACGGAATGGGAGAAAATCTTCACTAACCACATATCTGATAGAGCCCTATTATCCAGAGTGCACAAAGAACTTAGAAAACTAAACACCAAGGAAACCAATGGCCCAATTTAAAAATGAGCTCTGGAGCTTAAAAGAAACTTTACCAGGGATGAAATTAAAATGTCCAACAAATATCTTTAAAAATGCTCCACTTCCTTAGCCATCAGGGAAATGCAAATCAAAACTTCCCTGAGATATCATCTCACCCCGGTCAGGATGGCAAAAATCCACAATACAAACAACAACAAATGCTGGAGAGGATGTGGAGAGAGGGGAACTCTCCTACATTGCTGGTGGGAATGAGGCTCATACAACCACTCTGGCGAGCCGTCTGGAGATTCTTAAAGAAATTAAAGATTGAAATGTCATTTGACCCTGCTATTCCACTTTTGGGAATAACCCCACATACAGCAAAAATTCACCTCGATAGCAGAAGCACAACCATGTTCATAGCAGCACTGTTTACAATAGCAAAGTCATGGAATCAACACAAATGTCCAACAGTTGACTAGTGGATAAGGAAAATGTGGTACATCTATACAATGGAGTACTACTCAGCCATCAAAAACGATGAATTACTGGAATTTACCAGGAAATGGATGTTATTAGAAACAATTATATTAAGTGAAATATCCCAGACCCAGAAAATTAAGTGCCGTATGTACTCCCTAATAGGTGGCTCCTAGTACCAAACCCACCCAGCCCACCTTGAGACACTCAAAGATAAATCTCTGTAATACTTACAGTGATTGCAGGGATTATGAACAGGAGGGATGGGATAGGAGGGCACACCAGAAACAAGGAGAGAGGGGACCATGTTACAGCAGAGAAAATAGACCTCCATCAAGGACTGCAGGTAAGTAATGAGACATCTGGTTAAGTTCACAGACTTTCCTTTCTGATCATTTGCAACTGAGGGGGTATGATCTCACCAGAAGAGGAGGGCATATAGTCTAGCAGATAAAAAGTAACCATTTTGCAAATGGGTGATTGACTCCTCCCTCACTGTGGTTTCCTACTTTTAATACATCTACCTTTGAATATACTCTTATAACAAGATTCTGGTTTAACAGCTTTTTATCTCTGGCCGGGGAGTGAAATACAATACCCATCAGGATGGAGTGAAGGGCATTACAGGAGCAGCAAAACTGCAAAAGAAAATCAACGAACCATAATCCAGAACTTCAGAGACTCTATATCCCATCCTGAAGCTCAGGGAAATTTGCCGAAGCGGGGCGGCGGTAAGATTGTAAGAGCACAAGGATGGGAGGAGCAATGATCTGAAGATTCTCCATACTAGTTACGGCTGAAGCAATCATAATTGGATTTTGCATGCCTTGCGCAATATCCAACACACTATTGACCTCACAAAGTCTAGCATTTGCTAAAGGCACCAAGATCCTTGGAGGCAAGGAATTGACAGCCACAGTAGTGTTTCTATGCTTAAGGGAAACACAGGAAAGGGTTCAGGGAAAAGCCACTGGGTCCTTGTATGTCATCGGAGAGGAGGGCCCAGAGGAGAGTTAGGCATACACAATATGGGGGGAGGCACTGGGGATGGGGAGAAAGGGGTGAGGGGAGGGGGAGCAGGAGGGGAGGGGGGAGGAAAAGGGAGGGAGGGAACCGGTGTACATATTAAGTTTGTATGAGCGGAAATAATAAGGAAAAATGAAAAAAAAAAGACACTCTAAGACATTAAAATCAGAAATTGGAGAAAACACCAGACAATGGAAAATCCTGCTATGTTCTTAGGATGTATGTACCCCATCCATCTACACACACACAAAAAAAGCAATTCCAAGCAGAAAGAGTATAGCAAGAAGCAGCACCTTACTTGATCTTAAAGTATTTGATAAAGCCGTAGTAACAAAAACAACATGATACTAGCACAAAAACAAAAATGTAGACAAATGGAATATAATGAAAGACTCAGAAATAAACCCATAAAGTGATAAACAGCTAATTTTTGACAAAGATGTCAAAAGTGCACTGGAAAAAAAATACAGACTTTCAATAAATGGTGCTGAACATTCACCTGAGAAGAGTGAATTTGCCCTGACCTTATATAACCAGTGAACATATATCTAATACCTTAATTTAAAACTACATCTACCACCTGGAATCAGGTCAGCCTAATCTCTCCCCATCCCAAAGCTCAGGGAAATTTGCAGAAGAGGGGGCAGTGAGATTGTAAGAGCCTAAAGATGGGGAAGAGCAACGATATGCAAGATACTCCATATAAGTTAGGGCCAAAGTAATCATAATAGGACTTTGCATGACCTGCGCAATTACCAACATATCATTGAACCCCAAAGGTAGCATGGATCATAGGCACTAGGATTCTTAGAGGCAAGGGATTAACAGCCACAATAGTGTTCCTATACTAAAGGGAACAAGAAAAAGAGCTCTAGGCAATGCCACTGAGTCCTTACACTTCATCAGAGAAGAGGACCCAGAGAGAAGTTTGACATGCACACTAAAGGATGCTCCAGGGATGGAGAGGGGGGAGAACACTGGGAGAAAGGGTGGGAGGGGGAAAAGGAAAAGGAAAAGGGGGAGGAAGCAAGGGGATCCAGGGAGGAGTGGAGGGAGGGAGGGGAATGGGGTACTTATTAACTTTGTATGAATGGAAGAAATAAATAAATAAAAAGAAAAAAAAACAGAAACACTGAAACTGCTAAAGAAAAACACAGAAAAAATATGTTATGATATAGATTTAAGAAAGAAATTAATTTAAAAGCATCCCAGTAGCATAGAAATAGCCCAAGAATTGTCAAATGGAATTAGATGAAATTAAAAAACTTTTGCATAGCAAAAGAAGCTATTAACTGTAAACAAAAACATAAAGAATAGAAGAAAATCTTTGCAACTTATACTGCAGAAAAGGAATTTGTCATGGTTTGAATGTGAGCTTTCCCCCATAGACTTATGTGTTTGAATTACTAGCTGATTTTAATGTTTGGGAAAGTCATGTTGCAGGGGATGAGCCTTGAGGTTTGCTAACCTACTTTGCTCTTCTTCTTTTGGCCTTCCTGACTGAATCTCCTTCCTGCTTCTGCCTATAGCCATGCCTCCTGCTCTGAGACTCCTTCCATGATGGTCTCTATCCCCTCGGGAACCACGGAACCATAAGCCAAATTCCCTTCTCCCTTAAGTTGGTTGTGTCAGTATTATCTCATAGCAACAAAAGAAGACAATCTGCAACAGAAATCAGTACCAAGAAACAAGGTACTGCTGTGAGACAGAAAATTTGTTAACAAACAGTGCAGCATGCTGTGGAGCTGAAAGAATTTGGTACCAAGAAGCATATTCTTTGCTTTGATGTGACTGATAATCCTTTGAAGCTATTTGATGGGAGAAATGTGGAGAACTTTGGAACTTTCTGCTGGGAAATCTTTTGTGCCTTGGGGCAGAACTTAAAGAACCATCCTATTGAGAGTTGTGACAAAGTAATACTGAGAGAGATATGAGCAGTAGAGGCCCAGTTTATGACAGTCCAGAGGGGACAGTGACTGTTTTGGGAACTGGACTAGAAGCAATTTAGTGCTGCTTTGGCAGAAAGCTTGGCTACATTTTGAGCATATCTTGAAAGTTTGTCTAAAGGGAAAATATTTGGCAAAGGAAGTTTCAAACAATATAGCCTTGACTCTGTAGTATGGGTCTTTTTAGTGTTCTGATTCAGATCTATGACGGAAAAAAGAAAAAAAAAAACACAGGCAAGAAGAAATAAAAATTGAGAAGTGTGGTGAGCAAATTGTGAGGACAAACTTAAAAGTGTTTAACCAGGAAAACACAGACAGCAAAATGGCAGTTACTATAAAAGGTATTAATTAGTTCTACTAGTGAACCAAAGCCTGTTCTTCATTTGGACAATATTAAAAAACCCTCCTCTGAGATCAAGAAGGTTCCCACCCATAAGAATGCAAATTCCTCATCAGAGAGGAGAACCCAGAGGAGAGTTTGGCATGCACAGTAAAGGATGCTCTGGGGATTGGGGGAGAGGCACTGGGGATGGGGAGGGAGGGGAGAGGGGAGGGGGTAGCAGGAGGTTCAAGGGGAGGTGGAGGGAGGGAGGGGCCGGTGTACCTGTTAAGTTTGTATGAGCGGAAATAATAATAATAATAAAGTAAAAAAATGCAAATTCTTTCAGAAAGAAAAAGCCAAAGTCAGAGCTCCAAAGGAGTAATCTGCACATGGGAGAAATTCTTCCCAATGTCAGCACAATGGAGCTAAACCAGCATGGGTGACCCACATGAGCCGGGTTTCACCTGGAGATGAAGAATTTGGCAATATTACCCACAGTGTACTAGTTTTAGAGGCATTAAAGATGCAGGAGTGAGGAGCTCATGGATTTCTCCTCCAAGGTTTCGGGGGGCTGTTAAAGCCAGGCAATAAGTGATAGGATTGGATAACCTGCATATAGATCCTCAGACAGCATTGCTCTTTCATGCTGTGGAATTGAAGCTGTGTTACCATTGAGACGCTGGGATATTATAAATGACAGAGATAATGTGGAACATATGCCAAGTATGACTCTATATCAAGGAGAGACCAATATAAGAGAATGACAAAGGGAAGAAGCAAAGTCCTAGAAAACAGATAATTTCAATAGGTGGCTCATGCTGGATTTGGAGATGCAAGATTTAGAGTTTTCCCTGCTGGTTTCCAGTACTACTATGGATCAGTCTTTCTTGGATATGCCTCTTTCCTCACCTGTAGAATGGGAATTTTACTCTGTACCATTATATGTTGGAAGTATATAACTTGTCTTTTGATTTTGCAGTGAGGCCACAATTTAAAAAACTGCCTTGAGTTTCAAAAGACTTTTGAATTTTAGACTTTTGAATTGTATCTGTTTGAGACTTTTATAGTTGGACTGAATGTGAACTGGCCATGAGTCTATAGGAACCAAGGGGCAAAATGTCATGATTTGAATGTGAGTTGGCCCCTTCAGGCTCATGTGTTTGAATCTTTTGCTGATGTTAATGTTTGGGAAGATTGTACCACCGCTTGAGTGGAGCTTTGCTGGAGGAAGGCACATCACAGGGAGCAGGCATTAAGGGCTGGTAACCTAACCTTGCATCCATATGTTTGCTCTTGCTCTCTCTCTCTCTTGCTAATGGTGGCAGTTATCTGAACTTCCTTCCTGCTTCTACCTTCAGCCCATCCAGGCCCCCTACTATGGCATACCCACCCACCATAATGGACTATATCCCCTCTGGAACTGTATGTCAAATAAATCTCCCTTTCTCCTTAGTAAAAGCCAGGAACAAAAAAAAAAAAATGGGCCAAAGAAACAGGGAAAAGGAGACCCAAAGAAGGAAGGGGGAGGATAAAAGTATAACCAAGACATGAAAGTGGAGGAGGAATACTTGGCATGAAAGGGTAGAGTAGAAAAAAGTGGAGGACCTGGGTGAAGAAAGAATAGCCAAAATAAAGCATTAGGATAATGCCATTAAGGACACTTGTTCCTTTGTAAACTAATCTTTAAAAAATAAAGTAACGAATAAATGAATGAAACTAAGCAGGAGTGAAAAAATCAAAAAACGTAGAGTTCACAACATAAAACACAAGCTTAAGAAACATGTAACACATATTTAGAATGACTGGCATAAAAATGTTCTCTAAGCTTCATAACTCTATTTGATACCTGAGAGGGGACCAGAAAAGGATACTCTACACATGGCAGCTGCTGACATCAATCACATACACAGAAACAGTAAAATAGTAAAAATTATGAAGCATATATAGTAAGGTCCTTGGCTATTTTCCTAACCAATAAAATAAATGTGTGTGTGCATGTGTGTGTGTGTGTGTGTGTGTGTGTGTGTGTGTGTGTGTTTGAAGGATAAGGAAGAAGAGGAGAAAGAAAGGTATAAACCAACATAGCCTCCTTGACACAGGAAATCTTAGACCAAAAACTATGAAAAATTCAACAAAGGTTGTTATAAATTTTCTTCTACAAGCCTGTGTAAGTTGGCATGTTAAGTTCTTCCACATAGTAAGAAGCAGCCTCAATTTGTATAGCTAATTAAACAGCATAAACCCAGAGGGAAAGAGTCCATATGGATTTTCATGATGATAGAAAAATGCTGATCTGATAACTTTGGCAAATGAAGATTAATAACATTTGTGAATACTCAAGACAAAATTATAATGAAATACAAACAAGGATCTGTAATTATGTGTATTCAGAAAGGGTTCATTCAAGGGCTTTGAATCAAATTTAGGAAGAACAATAATGTCAATAGATGTCAAAGTAGTGTTGTCAAAACTGTATTGTGAAACTATAATAATTTGCCAAAATTTTTTCAGACTGATTTTAATGTGATGAAAAGTGCCTAAAGTAACAATAATCCTTAAAGATATTGCTAGTAGACCAGAAATACAATAAATGGGTTCATTGCCTCTAATATTATTTACAGAAATACTTAATATTCAGTAGTATTATTTACTATTTATTACTTACTGTATCTTCGAAAGTTTAACACTTTCAAGATGTAGAATAAAAGTGAATTCTACACCTGGACAAGAAATAAAATCATTATTATGTTTCACCATTATCTGTTTCAAAACTTAGGGAACCTTGGGGAATAGAAGACAATAAGACTGTGAGAGGCATGAAGGTGGGGAGATACACTGCTGTCAAAAACACTCCAGTCAGGACAGGGCTGCTGCACCAGGCGCTCACTGCAGTGAGTTCTACCACCATCAGCCACACAATGACTGATGTATCACCATATTCCCATGGACCAGAGGGAGCCTTAGGAGAAACGACTATGCTCAAAGAGAATCTCTGGAGCAGGATCTAGACAAGAGAAGAGGAGCTTCCCCACCTATGGGTTCACCCACTGAACGTCCACTTAACAACCACAGTGACCTGGTTCCTTTACTGGCACAGGCTCCCTGAAGGGAACCTGGGAGTCCACATGTGCACAAGAACGTGAAGATAGGAGGGACATGGCAGGATTGGTGAAGAGAAGAGAGGGTGGGAGAGGGGGGAGGAAGGCAGGGAGTGAGAGCCACATGAACATAAACTCATTTTGTCTGGACATGAACATTTCTTTTCTTAAATTTTTAAAAGTATTTATTTGTGTGTGTGTGTGTGTGTGTGTGTCAGAGGGCACTGTGTGTCCATGTGGAAGACCAAGGTTGACTTCAGAAATCATTCTGGATTGCTTCTACTTCCTTTTTGCTTTGCTTTGGATTTCCCAAGCTCTGCCCACCAGGCCCAGAAATGCAGGCTGCTGCCATTTCTTCCTGGTGTCTTTACATGGGACCTGGGATCCTCACTTGGGACCTTCTGCTTGTGAGGTAAAGTCTTATCCCCTGAGATATCTCTCCAGCCCTGAAAATTTCTTAATAAAAAAAGTTTAAAAACTTAGATGGAGCTTTCTATATTTTTAACAAATATCACTCAAATTTGGAAAAAAACTTACATGTGGTATGTGTCTGCTGCATATATGTACCTGCTACATTCAAACATAAAAAGATAGTGTATAGTATCCATAATCTAAAACACAAAAATTCATAAGCACTAAACATGTGTTAAGGACCATCTTTCAATATCAGCATATTTCCTGAGCATTGAAACAGACAATAGCTAGGTGACTGATACACATGAGAACTATTCATTCACAAAATAAATGTATATGAACCTTTGAGGCAAAAGCTTATTACAGACTTTCAGTACCAGACATTACAACATCCTTTTAAAGCTCTCCCAATGTATATAATCCATTTATTTTCCCAGATGAATGTAGGTTTTGAGGATCATTGAATACTGGTAGTTGCCTAGGTAACCCATTAGGTAGAACTCATGAGGATTAAATTCTGACTCTAAGTATTTCCTTCCCTAGGTGCCTTTTGAAATAAGGTAAAAAGTAGCATCAAAGCTTTCACTTAACAAGCAGATCAAACGGAACTGAAGAGTCCATTCTCATACACCTAAATATCAACTTAGGACTTCAGTCATCTTTCTTTTGAGCCTTTGGTTATTTTTAGAACTACCTTTCAAAAATAACCAAATGAGTTCAGAGTACTAAGAACATAAGAACATATGAATGAGACTTATACAATGTCAAGTACTAGGGAAATTTTTGGATTTAAAAAGCATTAAGGAGCCAGCGAGATCCCAGATGAACTGGTGGCAGCCTGTACTTCTGTCCTGGAAGGCGAGTCTGAAAACTCTAGATCTGAGCAAATAGGAGGTAGAAGCAATCCAGGATGATTCTCAAAGTCACTTTTGGGCCTCCACAGACACACACACACACACACACACACACACACACACACACACGCACACGCGCGCATGCGCACACACGCACACACACACACAGCATTAAGGGTCAAAGAATGACTCAGAAAATATTATAAAAATGAGACTTTATATCTGTACTACCTACTGACTCCAACATTTAGACAGTGGACAGCATGCGTTGGTCTCCTATATCTGTTGTTCCAAGTAGCTATTGTAAAAAAAATGCTTCTTTCAATGACAACATATTACAAGTCACCTAAACATCAGGATGATCAGTGGAAAATGTCACCAACATTCTGGATGTGTGACTTGGTTTACCTTTCAGGCAATAGGGCGTCTTGGATAACGATACTGCCAGGAAGAGAGACTGAAAACAGTGTCTACTAGATTCCAGAACTTCTGTGTAGAAGGGAAAGGTTTTCCTAGATCCTACAAAAAATAAGAAGGGTGATATATTTGTTCTTGCCCTTCATCCGAATGAATTCATAATAGGGTTAGAGCTTTTGAATTTTAAGAACTCAACTTTTTCCATCAAGGAAACTTTTTAGGGTTGGAGGGATGGCTCAAATGTTAAATCCTTGGCCTCACAACCAATAGGGACTGAGGTTGGATTCCAGAACCCTCATGAAAGCTCCTCTGGTGGTATTGGCAGCAGCCTGCACTTCTGGCCCTGGAAGGCAGAGCACGGGAAGTCCCAAAACAAAGCAAAAAGTAGAACCATCCAGGATGATGCTCAAAGTCACCCTTGGGCTTCACAGGTCCACATGCTGAAGTGCCTTCTTCCATCTACAGCCAGAGAGAGGCAGAGAGAAAGAGAAAATTATTTTAACCATGTGGAATTTTTATAATCACAGGATCCTAAGAACAGAAGAAGCTATTAAGTTATTTTAAACATGTCCCTATAAAATAGTTTAAGAAACAGATAAAACATATGTAATAGGCATGTTAGGAGCAGATCTTCTATGGTAAGGAAACACTGTAATTCCTAAAGACAGTGTCAAAGCCATGAAGCACAGAACACTTTAGAGACCTAATTCCTTCTTCCCTACGGTTCCATATATGAGGAAAGAGAACTGAAGAGAAGAAACTGTAACCAAGGGAATCAATGAAAAGTCGTATGACTATATCCAGGGAAGCCAAAGAGGAGGCTGGAAATCTTTGGCTGTGTGCTGAATAATTGTATGTGTGAAAGCAACTATTAAATAAATTACTTATCCTGTCCCTAGAGGCACTGCATATATGGCTGTTGTGTCCCATGTATGTTAGGTGGTGGCAGTTATGACCTGTGGACAACTGAATGATTAATTGCCTGACATAATACACAGCCTGCCAAAACGCTGAATTCCATATCTGTGTACTCATAGCGTGAAGGCCTCTCCTACAGGAAGCTCCATGTGTACACAATTTGGACGGCCTCCTGTGGGCCGGGTCTCAATGTGCCCAGAGTGTGGACAGCCTCCTATGGGTCATGGCTCCTTGTACTTACACCATGAATTTAGTCTCATAGAAGATGAATAAAAATGGTATTTTTCACCTTTATCATGTGTTCGTAAGCATGTGGAACTGGGAGCTTAATCATAACTATCTATATCCTTAATGTATTTTCTTTATTGTTTACATATGATTTTATATTGTCCAATTCAAAAAATTAGGTTATAAAAGCATGACGTGGAAATACTAAGGAAATGTCCAGGGAAAGTGGGAGGATAGCAGGGGTAGCTATGATCAAATGGCATTATCTGCATTTATGAGATTGTAAAAAAGTAAAAATAAAAACCACATTAAAAAATTAAAACATAACAACTTAAAAAATAAGTAAAATACCCTTTTTACTCAGGACCAGACCAGTGGATCCCCTGCTCCTCAGGTAAGGCCCTTAGACCATGCTCCAGGCCCCAGGTCACCCACCTGTCCCACCAGGCAGCCTGAGCAGCAGCTAGCTCTGGCACTGGGGAAGGCCCCAAGGCCATGCCCCAGGTCCAAGGTGATCTGTGTGACAATTAGACCCTTTTTGCCTGGAACCAGACCAGCGGACCCCCTGCTCCTCAGAATTCAATAGACTCCAAAGAAAACCCAAGCAAAGCTCTAGGGGACAAATACCATACATCTGAAATCCTCTAAAATCATTCTATCACATGGGAGAGATTCTTCACATACAGCCCAAAGAGAAGTAAACCTTTTTTAACATCTTATTCCTTTCAATTATTAGTCATTGTAGTTTAACTTTTCTATATAGCCACTCTAAAATGTTTACAACTTCAGGGACTATACCATTCACCCTTCACCATTCACATATCACCAAGATAGTAAAACAAAAAAGTGCACTACCATACTAATCTTCACTCCCTGTCTATTAAACCTGATAACACCAATACCTGACAAGTGTCCCCAACTCCAGGTAAACACTAGTAATAACTGCTCTATGCCTGTTTTTGTTTCTTCAACTGTTTTTCTCATCTCCTCCAAGTGCCTGTTGTGTTCCTGTAGAAAGTGGTGGATGTGGTTCAGTCAAAAAAACACAGAAACTGAAAGAAGATCTTAAGAGATAAAACAACAATGCCTAGGTCACAGAACAAATCCATGAGAAACAAAAACCAAGACAACAAATCTCCTACTGAAAGAATTAACCCCATAATGATAGATTCCAACCAGAACAAACTCACAGAAAATAGCCAAAAAAGCCATACTCAAGATAATGATTTTCAAAGCTTGATCTTTACCATGATCAATAATATGAAAGAGAAAATCCAGGAAGAGTTTAATAACCACATCCACCACTTTCTACAGGAACACAACAGGCACTTGGAGGAGATGAGAAAAACAGTTGAAGAAACAAAAACAGGCATAGAGCAGTTAAAACTATCTCAAGAAGAGTTTAAAATTGAACTAAAAGATAAGTAAGTTATCTTCAACCCAGAATTCAACACCAAGTCTTTTCAGCACAACTAACCAAGCAGAAAATAGAATTTCAGACCTTGAAGACAAAGTGGGAGTATTAACCAGCTCAATGAAAGAGGTTGTTAAAGCCAAAAAGATACTCGAGTGAAATATTCAAGAGTTATGAGACACCCTGAAGAAGCCTAACATGGAATACCAGAGCAAGAATCCAAAATACCACACCTGAGGAAATTTTTCAAACTGTCATCAAGGAAAACTTTCCTCATCTAAAAAAATAGAGGCCCATCCATATACAAGAGACATTACGCACCCCAAACAGATATGACAAAAATAGAAATTCGCCACAGCAAATAATAGTTAAAACACTCCACATTCAAGATAAACAAATGGTGCTGAGAGCCTCAAGGGAAAAAATCAAGCCACTTTTAAAGGTACACCTATTAAAATAACAAATGACTTCTCAATGGAAACAGTAAAAGCAAGTAGAGCTTGGAGAGACATACTTCAAGTATTGAATGAGGAAAAATGTAAACCCAGGCTGATATTCCCCACAAAACTATCCGTCGTGATTGAGGGAGAAAGAAAAGTTTACCAGCACAAAGACAACTTGAAGGGACACATGTCCACCAAACCAGGCCTTCAAAAAATGCTAGAAATGATACTTAAGCTTGAAGAAAAAAACAGGCATATCCAGGAGAACAGAAGGGAAGTATAATACTACCAAAACCTAAAAGTGAAACAATACATTTGCAAAAGCACCTAAACATAATAAATGTCTGGAATCAAAAATAGTTTCTCCATTATAACATTAAATGTTAATGGAATTAACTCAACGATCAAGAGACACAGATTACAAACGTGGATTAAAAATCACGATCCATCAATCTGCTGCCTGCAGGAAACTCATCTCACCACAAAAGATAGGCACATCCTAAAAATAAAAGGTTGGTCAAAAATCTGCAAGCTGAGAAAATAGGCCACCATCAAGTAATGCAAATAAGTAATGAGACACCTGGTTAAGTTCACAGACTTTCGTTCCTGATCATTTACAACTGAGAGGATATGATCTCACCAGAAGGGGAGGGCATATAATCTGGCAGGAAAAAGTAACCATTTTGCAAATGGGTGACTGACTCCTCCCTCACTGCGGTTTCCTACTTTTATTACATCTACCTTTGAAGATACTCTTACAACAAGACTCTAGTTTAACAGCTTTTTAACTCTGGCCAGGGGTGATATCCAATACCTATCAGGATGGAGTGAAGGGCATTGCAGGAGCAACAAAACTGAAAAAAAAAAAATCAACAAACCATAATCCAGAACTTCAGAGACTCTATATCAACCACCTAGAACTAGGCCAGCCTAATCTCTCCCCATCCTGAAGTTCAGGGAAATTTGCAGAAGAGGGGGTAGTAAGAGTGTAAGAGCATAAGGATGGGAGGAGCAATGATATGCGAGATACTCCACTCAAGTTAGGGCCGAAGCAATCATAAATGGACTTTGCATGCCTTGCGCAATGTCCAATACACTATTGACCCCACAAAGTCTAGTATGAATTAAAGGCACTAGGATCCTTGGAGGCAAGGGATTGACAGCCACAGTAGTATTCCTATGCTTAAGTGGAACACAGGAAAGGATTCTGGGAAATGCCACTGGGTCCTTGCACCTCATCGGAGAGGAAGACCCAGAGGAGAGTTGGGTATGCACATTTAAGGATGCTCCAGGGATGGGAGGGGGAGGCACTAGGGGATAGGGAAGGAAGGGGAGAGGAGGGGGGCACAGGGCGGTAGGAGGTCGGAGGTAGGGAGGGGAGAGGTGTACCTGTTAAGTCTGTATGAGTGAAAAAAAAATCCTGCAAACTTAATGGAATGAAAAAACAGGCATGAGTAGCCATTATTCTATCGGACAAAGTGGACTTATAAACCAAAGAAAATCATAAGAAACACAGATAGATACTGCATTTTAGTCACAGGTACAATTGACCAGGAAGACTTCACAATACGGAATATATATGCACCCAATACAGGCCCCCCCACATTCATTAAGCAAACCCTACAATGTCTAAAACAAGAAATCAATCCCAAAATGATAATTCTTGGGGATTTTAACACTGCCCTCTCAAAATGGGATAGATCAACAGGCAAAAAAATTAACAGAGAAACTTTGGAGCTTAATCAAACCCTTACTGAAATGGACCTTACAGATCTCTATCGAACTTTTCATCCACGCACCAAAGAATACACATTTTTCTCAGCGGCACACGGAACTTTCTCCAAAATAGATCACATATTAGGCCAAAAAACAAATCTCCACATATGCAGGAGAGTTGAAATTCTAGCCTGTATCTTATCAGACCACCACGGCCTAAAGCTTGACATCCACAACACAACAAGCAACAGAAAATATACTAACTCCTGGAAACTTAACACTATGATGCTGAATGAGAATTGGATTCAGGAAGAAATTACAAAGGAAATTCAAGATTTCCTGAAAGTGAATAATAATGAAAATACAACTTACCAAAATCTCTGGGACACAAGAGGTAAGTTCATAGCTCTTAATGCCTACATCAAAAAAATGGAAACATCAGAAATAAACAACTTAACAATGCAGCTTAAAGCTTTAGAGAAACTAGAGCAATCTGATCCCAAAAGTAGTAGAAGAGAGGAGATTAGCAAAATAAAGGGAGAAATATCTGAAATCAAGATTAAGAAAACGATAGAAAAAATCAACCAGTCAAAAAGCTGGTTCTTTGAAAAAATCAATAAGATTGATACACCCCTAGCTAAATTAACTAAAAGCAAGAGAGAGAAAACCCAAATTAACAAAATTAGAAATGAAAATGGAGTTATCACTACTGATACCCAAGAAATCCAGAGAATTATAACGTTATATTTCAAAAACTTATACTCGGTGTAATTTGACAACACAAAAGAGATGAATGAATTCCTAAGTAAACACAACTTACCTAAATGGAATCAGGAAGTTGTGAATTATTCAAATGGTCCTATAACATATATGGAAATTGAGGAAGTAATCTCGAATCTTCCCACCAAAAAATGTCCTGGACCAGATGGATTCAGCACAGAGTTCTACCAGACATTTAAGGAGTTAATAACACCAATACTCCTTAAACTGTTCCATCAAATAGCAAAGGAAGGAACACTACCAAGTTCCTTCTATGAAGCTAATATCATCTTAATCCCAAAACTTAATAAATATTCACTTAAAAAAGAAAACTATAGGCTGATCTCTCTGATGAACACAGATGCAAAGATTCTCAACAAAGTCTTAGCAAATCGGATTCAAAAACATATCAAAAAGATCATTCACGGGGACCAAGTAAGCTTTATCCCAGGCACACAAGGATGGTTCAAAATACGCAAATCAATAAATGTAATTCATCATGTAAACCAGTCCAAAGTCCAAGATCACATGATACTCTCGATAGATGAAGAATAAGCCTTTGACAAGATCCAACAGCCCTTTATGATCAAAACCCTAGAGAAGGTTGGAATGGAAGGAACCTTTATCAATATAATAAAAGCTGTATACAACAAGCCCACAGCAAGGATTATACTCAATGGGGAAAAACTGGAAGCACTCCCGTTTCGATCGGAACTAGACGAGGCTGTCCACTCTCACCACTTCTATTCAATATTGTACTTGAAGTTTTAGCTGAAGCCATAAGGCAAGAAAGGGACATAAGAGGGATTCAAATCAGCAAGGAAGAAGTCAAGTTATCTATATTTGCAAATGACATGATCTTATACCTGAGGGATCCCAAAAACTCCACCAGGAAGCTCCTGGAACTAATAGAGAAGTTCAGCAGGGTGTCAGGACACAAAATAAATGTACAAAAATCAGTGGCCTTCCTATATGCCCAGAATAAAAGAAGTGAAAAAGTCCTGAGAGAAACAATCCCATTTACTATAGCCCCTAAAAAGATGAAATATCTTAGTATAAACCTAACGAAGGAAGTAAGAGACCTTTATAATGAAAACTTTAAAGAAAGAAATTGCAGAAGACACCAGAAGGTGGAAATACCTCCCATGTTCCTGGATTGGCAGAATCAACATCATAAAAATGACCATCCTACTAAAGGCAATATACACATTCAATGCTATACCAATTAAAATCCCAAAGCAATTCTTTAAAGAAGTTGATCAAACAATCTCAAAATTCATATGGAGGCACAAAACACCCAGGATAGCAAAAACAATCCTGAGTAACAAAAACACGGCTTGAGGTATCACTATACCAAACCTTAGTCTATACTACAAATCCATAGCTATAAAAACAGCCTGGTAGTGGCTCCAAAATAGACACACAGATCAATGGATAAGGGTTAAAGACCCAGATATAAGCCCACACAACTACAGCCATTTGATCTTTGACAAAAGTTCCCCAAAAATCCAATATAAAAAGAACAGCATCTTCAACAAATGGTGCTGGCAAAACTGGATCTACACATGCAAAAGTTTAAAACTAAACCTGTACTTGTCACCATGTACAAGACTTAATTCCAAATGGATCAAGGACCTTGATATAAGGATAGAGATTACAAAAACCATAGTTGAAGGGTAGAGAACTCCCTCGAGCTGATTGGGCTAGCCCAAAAGTTCCTAAACAGACATCCAATAGCACAGTCACTACAACCAACACTCAACAGTTGGGATCTGGTGAAATTAAAGAGCTTCTGCTCAGATGAAGAGATTGTAACTCGAACACAAAGGGAACCCACAGAATGGAAGAACAAAGAACTTAGAAAACTAAACACCAAGGAAACAAATGGGCCAATTCAAAAATGGGCCTTGGAACTTAAAAGAAAGTTTACCAGGGACGAAATTAAAATATCTAACAAATATCCTTAAAAATGTTCCACATCCTTAGCCATCAGGGAAATGCAAATCAAAACTTCCCTGAGATATCATCTCACCCCAGTTATGATGGCAAAAATCCACAATACAAACAACACCAAGTGCTGGAGAGGATATGGAGAGAGGGGAACTCTCCTACATTGCTGGTGGGAATGCAGGCTCATATGGCTCTAGTGAGCCATCTGGCGATTCTTAAAGAAGTTAAAGATTGAAATGCCATATGACCCTGCTATTCCACTTTTGGGACTAACCCCCCATTACAGCAAAAATTTACCTAGATAGTACAAGCATGACCATGTTCATAGCAGCACTGTTTACAATAGCAAAGTCATGGAATCTACCCAAATGTCCAACAGTTGACGAGTGGGTAAGGAAAATGTTCATTTATACAATGCAATACTGCTCAGCCATCAAAAGAGATGAATTAATGCAATTTGCCAGGAAATGGATGGAATTAGAAACAATTATATTGAGTGAAGTATCTCAGACCCAGAAAATTAAGCACCAGATGTATTCCCTAATAGGTGGCTCCTAGTACAAAACCCACTTAGAGACACTCAAAGACAAATCTCTGTAATACCTAGAGTAATTGTAAAGATTATGAATAGGGGGGATGGGGAAGGAGGGCCCCACCAGAAACAAGGAGAGAGGGGACTATGTTACAGCAGAGAAAATAAGCCACCATCAAGGACTGCAAGTAAGTAATGAGACATCTGGTTAAGTTCACAGACTTTCCTTCTTGATCATATGCAACTGATGAGGCATGATCTCAACAGAAGGGGTGGGCATATAGGCTACCTGATACAATGTAACCATTTTGCAAATGGGTAATTGACCCCTCTCTCACCACAGTCTCCTACTTTTATTCCATCTACCTTTGAATATACTCTTATAACAAGACTCTAATTTAACAGGTTTTTATCTCTGGACAGGGGGTGAATTCCAATACCCACCAGGATGGAGTCAAGGGCATTGGAGGAGCAGCAAAACCAAAAAAAAAAAAAAATCAACAAGCCATAATTTAGAACATCAGAGACTCTATATCAACCACCTGGAACTGGGTCAGCCTAATCTCTCCCCATCTTGAAGCTCAGGGAAATTTGTGGAAGAGGGGGTGGTAAGATTGTAAGAGCACAAGGATGGGAAGAGTAATTATATGTAAGATACTCCACACAAGTTAGCTGCGCTATGTCCAACACATTATTGACCCCACAAAGTCTAGCATGGACTAAAGGCACTAGAGTCCTTGGAAGCTAGGCGCTGACAGTCACAGTAGTGTTCCTAAGCTTAAGGGGAACACAGAAAAGGGTTCTGGGATATGCCCCTGGGTCCTTGCACCTCATCGGAGAGGAGGACCCAGAGGAGAGTTTGGCATGCATAGTAAAGAATGCTCTGGGGATTGGGGAGGGGGAGGCAATGGGGGATGGGGAGGGAGAGGAGAGGGGAAGGGGGAGCAGGGGAGTCGGGAAGAGGTGGAGGGAGGGAGGGGACCAGTGTACCTGTTAAGTTTGTATGAGCAGAAATAATAATTAATAAATAAATAAATAAATAAATAAATGACATTACTATCAAGGTATAAATTTCTAAATAATACCAAAGTGACAAAAAGCAATACATTGATTTAGAAAAAGTTTGGGATACAAAGTTAACTAATTAAATCAATTAGTATTTCACATGCCAATAGCAAGTAATTAAAAATTTCACTAAGTGTGCTGCTTACAGTTGCATCAAACCCAGGAAATACCTAGAATAATTTAATTAAGTGCACATAACTTTTAAAATGAAAACTGAAAACTTCTGAGAAAAACTAAAAATCTAAGCAAATGTCTATGCTACAGCCAGGTGCTAACAGACTTGCCAATGTTAAAATATCCAGTGTTAAACTGGGTCAACAATAGCTCATCAGGTAAGTAATAGGATTTGCTTGCAAATCTGGTGACTTGAGTCCAATCTCCTGACGTCCACATGGTAAAAAAATAAAACCTCTGACCTCTACCATCCATGCATGTTCTCCCCCCCATCTCTCTCACATTGTGAGAGTATGTGAGCTGCACAAATTGAGCTATACATTCAACACAATCCCCATAAAAATCCTGTTAGTTTCCTAACATATTTGAAACTTTAAACAAATTTTAATAAAAAAAATAGTTTGAATGTGAGATGCCCACCACCACCACCACCACCCCCAGGTTCATGTGTTTGAATGCTTAGCAGGTTTTAATGTTTTGGAATAACATGGCAATTTCAGGAGGTAGAGCCTTGCTGGAGGAAGGCATGCCACATGGGGCGGGCCTTGAAGTTTGGTAGTCCAACCCTGTTCCTTTTAGGTGTTTTTTGCACCCTCCATGATGGCTGAGGTGACCTAAAGTAATTCTCCTTCTTCTGTCTCCAGCTGTTCCTTCAGCTGTGTAATTCCCACCACAATAAACTATATTCCCTCTGGAACCATAAGCCAAATAAATCTCTATTTCTCCCCTTAAGCTGCGTCTGAATGTTTGTCTTACCTAAACACAACTGCAACATACAATTAATAATTTTGAAAAAAAAAAGTCAAATGATCTTATCTGATTTGAAGACACTATTTAGCTAGGATAAATACAGTATATTTTTGTAATGACAGAGAGAAAAAGAGAGAGAGAACAATGTAGTTCTAGAATGGATTCACACTTATATGATTAAACAATATTTGCAAAGGTTCCAAGTGAATTCAGTGACGAAAAGGATATTTTCAATAAATGCTATGCAAGCACTTGCATATAAATAAATAAATCTGGGGCTTGAGAGGTGGCTCAGGGGTTAAGCCTCTGCCTTGCAGGCAGAAGGTCCTGAGTTCGGATCCTAGACCCCACGTATAGACGCCAGGCAGAAGCGGGGGTGGCCTGCATTTCTGGTCCTGGTGGGCGGAGCCTGTGAATCCCAGGACAGAGTAAACAGGAGGAGGTGGAGGCGTCCATGGTGGTTCCCAAATTCGTCCGTGGTTCTATACACACACACATACATACACACATGCGCACACACACACATTCACAATTGAATAAATAAAAAAAAATTTTTAAATTAAATAAATAAATAATCTGAAGGAAGAAAAGAGAAAATAATTGAACCCAATCCTTATGGAATATCATAAAAACTGACTACCATTGGATTGCAAGCCTAAGCATAAAGAATTAAAACAATAAAATTCTGAGGAAAAAGCTTAATGATTTTGCATCAGGACACAAAAAGCAAAGACTTCAAAGAAAAAAAGCTCAATGCAGAAGATTCTTTTAAAAATAAAATGGTTGATCTTCCAAAGAAAATGTAAGTCAAAAGGATAAATTGGAAGAAATGTTACATAACACATTATATGTGGCAAAGATTTGAAACCATGATACATCAAGATTCCTCCTAATAAAAAATAAGATGAAAACTTAATTATGTGGCTTGATTCTCATAACTTTGTGAAATTAGTATCAATTTCTAGACTATTTTTTAGTTATAAATTTATACAAAATATAAACTTATTGGTCAAAATAAATTAAAAGTGCAATTACACAGTGTCTAAATTTCACTTCCATTGCTATAATGAATACTTGGCCCAAACAATTAAAGGGAATACAGTAAATACTCACAATTTACGGTTGGAAATAACAGAATGAGGAACCAAGGAACTTACCCCACTACACACACACATATCCATGCCAGCTTGCCAGGTAGTTCTCCTCCATTTTATTCACCTGCCCATATCAACTATGCAGACAATTTTATACAGGCTTTGTTTAACTAGATAATTACTCATAGGTGTACCTAAAGTCTGTATCATCAAGTGTCAAGTTGATACATGAAAATAACCATCATCGTAATCCAAAAAGAAGATCCAGCCCTCTTCTGAGATACTCAGAAGCTCATGTCTCCAATATCCACATCATCCACTAAAGTATTTCTTTTCAAAAACCATAGCAACCAGATAAAACGTCATTCATAAAGGAAATCAGGCCTCAGAATTTCCCCAAAACATTCACATATATACAACTGTAGGTCTTCCTTATTTTCAAATATCTCATAAAAAAACTATGCATTGAAATATTTAAGTTAGATCTCAACAGTAAAACTGTTTAAGATCCTCCACGTTTCTTCAATGATTAAGTTGGGAAAGATTATTCTCCATTGCATGCGAAAAATAAATTAAAACTTTAAGACTCTGAAGTTAAGACTCTTGGTTTGAAAATTGCTGCAACAGTAACAGCTGTGAACACTAAAGAAAGTGAGGTACATTCAGGTCCTCTCCAAACGCCCGGATCAAACACCTATGAAGTCCTGTATATGAGTTTCATCTTATAGAAATTAACACTTGTATATAAAATACCATTTAATCTCATTGTCCACTATATTTAGTTTCTCTTACGAGACTCTGAGCCCACTGTAGATTATAGGATGTAGTTAGGGTTCCAACTTATTGAAATGGGGGCATAGCAAAGTCAAGCACACAGAACCTTAATTATAAATTACCACCTTTATCAGAAAAACATGAAGGCACAAGAAAGGTTGGGATCTTCTCGTTAACAATAATACATGGCAGAGATACCTATTCATATCTCGTACCAAAGTTAGAAGTAAAATCAAAGCTGGCTCATTACACACATGGGCTTTTAAACCTGAAATTAGATGAGAAAAGATGCAGCCTGTTGCAAAGCAGTCCCCCAAACAGAAGGAAATGGTTATACTCTGCTCAATATGATTTTCTGACTTACCCATCATAGCGAAAGATCCTGTCCTGTCTTGCAAAAAAGGTTAAGGAAAAACGGCCGGAAGCCTAGAGTGTTACTCTGAAATTGGTCCCTTCAAACAAAACTTTTTGAAACAAACGGAGAAAAGTTTCACTTTCTTCCAACAAAGGGCAGTATTCATGATTTAGACTTTTCAAAAACAGCACTATCCTCCTCATCCTGGCCAAATGTGTATGTTAATAAAGTTGTGAAAGACAGACCAGCTTTTCGACTTGGGTCTGAATCCTGCTTGTGATCCTTTCCAATAGTAGCCCTTAGGCAAGAAGTTGAGCCTCTTTGATTTCATGAGCTGCAAAATCCAGATGGTAAATACCAAGCTGTCAGGAAGGTTAACTACCTGTCAAGTGCTTACCATGCTGGTGAAAGGCATGCTAAACTATTAGGGTCCTTCTGCTTTCTCCCCAATAAAATAGTGTGGGGGGCAATGTCTGGTACATATTGTCATTTACTCTTCCACCAATGAGTGCTTCTCTCCCTAGGCTGCTTTTCTATTACATCCCTTCAAGCCTCAGTGCAATGAAAAGTCCAGTTGCCAGGGGCTGGAAAGTCAGAGAAGCATCTAGAAAGCATTCTGACAGCCTGGAACTCTCCAGATATTCTTTCATCATCACTTTAAATTCCCCCACCCCTACCCCAAATCTTCCTCCAGAGACAAATAATCCCTAAATGGCAAGAAGGTTATAAAGAAAGGATAATGCAAACCAGAAAAGAAATAAGAAAGACCTGTGCATGAACACTCTGCCTCTTAAACAAATGACACAGAATCAAGATCTGTGACTTGGCAAGTTTTAGAGAATGGAGGCTGACTGCGCTTGCTTTTAATTGCTCCTTAACTGCATACAGAATTATAAGACATTAAATCACATCAGCAGATTGCAGGCAGAATTACTTTGTCTGAGTAAAGTCACCTTTAGCTTTGTATGCTGGCTCTTAGGCAGTCTAAATGCCAGAAGGTGCCTGAGTGTCTAGTCAAAGGTTCACTGGAAAAGATTTGATGGGAGGCAAACCCTACCTATGGCTGCCATCGAAGAAATAATTAACCAAACCAATGTTCCACATTTGCCTGCATTGCAAAATGCATACCAACTTGGTTGTAAGGACATGAGTGTAAGAGTATCTGAAGATGTAAATGGGATTTTGTGACTTTCGTAGAAGCAGCTTTGTGATATGGTAATAACACAGGCTGTGGGAACAGTCGGGACTGAATTTGAATCTCAATCTACTTTTCATGTGAGGAGACCTTGGGCAAATATTCTTTCATTAAATAGAACTAATAACACTGACCCAGTTCATGACTCCTGTAGGGAATGAGCTATTTCATGAGAGGTAGCATCGCAGAGCAGTAAAATAGCCAGGCTGTTGACTAAATTTGACTTTAGCTCTTTGCATGCAGAATGACTAGCAGCAGAATTCCATCTAATTTGCCACAGTTTCCTCATTCATAAATAGGACTATTAACATTACCTATTCTAAAGAATCACTGCGCTGATTAAAGGAGCTAACACACATAAAGCCTGCGTGACATTTGGAACTTGTTAGTCTTCCGGTGCTACATAGCATGCCTGCCCCTGGAACGTTACTGTCCTTCCCCACCTGTTTCCTCTAATCTCACCCACCAGGGCAAGTTTATTGGAACGTACATGATTTTTGAGAAACTTTAAATGAACTTTTCCTTTAAAACTATTTCCTTTACAATCTCTGTTACAGCAGAAATTCCATCATTTAGAAATACTGAACAGCAACATATTCCTATACTAAGGAATTATCAATCAGTACAGGTTAATTCCTGTAGAGTTTCAACTACTGAAACAGCCTTTGAAGTGAGATAAGACCTTTGACAAATGAGTTTGGGGGCGTTAGTAAAGAAAGAAAGACACACAGATTTAAAAAATCTGGTTTGAACTTGGAGAGGGGGAGGAATCCATGCAATATGAGGAGCTGGGGTGCTGTCTAATAATGTGGGGTTCCTCTTTGTATTCTTTGATTGCCCCACACTCTCTCTTGGACACTTGCTGCTCATCTATAGTGAAAAGTGCTGCAATGAACATGATTTCAGATATTTCCTCAGGACACCTGCTTACTCCCTTTGAGTAGTATGAAGTGAAATGTGCACTGCATTACACATTGCTCTATTCTGGGCTGTCGGAGAATCTCCATTGTGCTTCCTTTGCAGCTGTACCAATTTATACAACCACCAGCAGTGTCAGTGATCCATCTTCCCCCAAATCCTTCTCAATACTTGTTATCTTTAACCTTTCCAGACAACATACATTCTAGCAAGTGCTAGGAGATGCCTCATCGTGGCTTTGGTTTGCCTTTCCTTCATGATTACAAAGTCTTGCTGAACTTAAACGTGATCAATAATAATTAAAACATGATTCAATGCCAAGACACTATGTTGAGTACTTTACACTGTACTTTCATCCTCTGAGGTACTATTATTCTTGTTTTATGGTGGATAAAATTAAGGCAAAGAGAAATTAAGATCTCCCAAGTTCACATGGGCAGTGAATTGATGAACCGGAATTAGATCCTATCATTCAGACCCCAATATCTTCTCTTTTTACCAATTTGACATACATTGTTTGAATTACTCTTTTATTGTTGTTACAAAATGAACTCGAGCAATTTAAGGGAGACAGGTTTTATTATTTGGCTTAGAATTCCAAAGAAGATAGAATCTATTATAGCAGAAAACACATGATATCAGACACAGGAGGCCATCTCATATTATATCAGCTGAGAGAGAGAGAGAGAGATTGAGAGAGAGACTGGGTTATACAACCTCAAGGCCGGCCTTGGTGACATAACTCCAACAACACTCCAGCTCCTAAAGGTTTGACAACCTTCCTGAACAGTACCACTAGCTAGGGACTAAATACCCAGGAGGAGTCTAGGGGGGACAATTCACATTTAAACCATGATGCACTTGTTTCCTAACATATTCTGAAACAAGTGATATTATCTTCCAATTTATTCATCATACTTGCTCCTTTTTTAAGATTTGAAGTACATTTTATTTAGGTTTAACCTTGCAAATGGCACTGAACATATTCATCATGGACTGTGTTCGAAAGACTCCAACACATCCAGTTCAATCCTTTGAAGATCAATGACTTGTCCCTAAGGTGATGAAACTGTCCCATGGTGACACAGTAAAGGCAACAGCAGAAGACTGCCTTTTGCTACCTCAACACTATTTCTTGCATCATCTTTAGACTATAATGAAATTGGAAATTTTAGTGAATTATGAGATGATCAAGCTTATTTCTCTCAGGGTAAGAAATAAGGGTAAAAGTGAACACACAAATTTGCTAGCCTGTTTACAAAAAAAAAAAAAAGATTGTCTCTGGGACCCTAGGCTATCTTATTCATAGGTCTGAATGCTCCATAGAATATTGCTTCCCTTACATTAAAGTTAATGGCGCACCATGTGGACATTTGGGTATTTTTAGGTTATAAAAACAGGAATACTAACTAACCAAAATTATCAGTAGAAACTTGCTGTTATATAAGAAACAAGAAAGATTTTCCAAGCCAGTGGGGATCTTTTTATGTTTAGTTCTAGGTTCAGTGTGAAATATTCATGCAAGACTAAAGGAACCAATACAGAGGCTCAAATATGCAGGGTGCAAAGGTCATTCATCTAGGTGAAAAAGAAAAGTCCAGCCCTGTAAATGACTCCAAAAGAAAACATAAATGCAAACAGTAGAGAAAGGATTGATAAGTACCATTTGACCTCATGAGTAATCATAAGTAGTTAGATCAGTAGTCAGGTAATAATCATAAGTAATCACAGGTAGTTAGATTATGTTACTTATCTTACAAATTTTATAATAGAGACCAGGGAGATAATTTAGGGAATAAAACTTTTGCCTCACAAGCAAAAGGAACTGAGTTTGGGTCCCCAGATTCCACATAAAAATGCTGGGTAGAAATGGTGGCAACCTGCAGTTCTGGACCTAGACGGCACAATCTGGTAAATCTCAGAGCAAAGCAAAAGGAAGTAGAGCAATCCAGAATGCTTTCTGATATCACATACGCTCAAGTGATCTCTAGTATACACACACACACACACACACACACACACACACACACACACACACACCATGCAAAAATTAAATTAAGTAAGCAAATTTAATAAGCAGGTTGATGATTCAGAAGAACACCCACAGTTGAATGGTATGATGGACAAGATTCTATTTCTCTTTGATACGAACACACAGCGAGTACAGGTGTTTAAAGTAACAAGCACTAAGCCAAGCAAGAGCATTTAATTTGCTTCCATTGCCTATAAATGTACAATAGAAAGGAATGTGAATTGTCAATGTGCTCAGAGAGTTAACTTTTAAAGCTGACAATCAAATTACCTTTCATTCTTCTTTAGGGCTATCTATATTTTGGTCTATTTGTTTGTTTTTACATCTGTAGTCATAACGCTGAAGAGATGGAGACAGAAGGAGCCAAATCAAGACCTTATCTCCAAAAAATAAGGTAGAAAACAATTGACAAATACACCTAATATTGACCTCTGACCTCCACATACATTAACATACACATATATGTGCCTTTGCATACATGAATGCACACACACACACACACACACACACACACACACATTCTACAAAGTTAAGATGAAATTTCTGACCCCTAAAATGAAACAACCTAAGTTGAATGATTTAATTAGTTTTAATACATGTTGCCAACTATAATATCCACAATTCTCTGCTAACAGGAAATAATTCCAGATCCCTGAAAGCCCTCAGATTCATCACTCAGCATCAAACCCCACTGCATCCAGAAAATTCCATACTTGTTTTTTCTATACAATCAATCAGTTTTGACTGTTCTAGGAAGTTTTGTAAATATAATTGCACAGTTAGTACACATTTGTTTCTGGCTTCCGTTGTATTATGTAATGATCTTGATGTGGAATGTTCATGATGCAGAAGGCAGTAGTTCATCCCATGTTGTTTCCAAATCACGTGAATGTGACTCAGTGCGATGTTCCATTCCCCTCTTGAAGGCCATTGGGCTGTGCCACAGTTACTCTCTCTGTTGCTATGAGACAACCCTCAGACTCAAGCAACTTAAGTGAGAGGAAAGGGAGATTTATCTGACTTACTGTTCCAGAGGGGAGACCTGCTCCATTAAAGTGGAAATCCCATAGCAGGAGGCGTGGCAGGTGGCAGATGCAGCAGAAGGCTCAGGTCACAGCCGACATCATGATGGATCTGAGTGAGCAAGCGGCAAACTGCAAGAACAAACTGCAGGGAGAAGCAGGGCATTGCGACATGCCTTCCTCCAACAAGGCTCCACCTCCTAATGGTGCCACACCTTCTCAGACATTAACAGCTAAAGATGCAAACATAGGAGCTTGTTGGAGGAAACTCACACTCAAACCATAACAGGCTGTTTCCAATTCCTGGCTATTATCAAAGCTATTGCCAATATTTTTGTACTACTTTTGTTTGTTTTGTTTTGTTTTGATACAATTATATCAGACCCACTGCTCCCAAACTCATATTCTTCCTATCTCAGCCTTCATGGTGCTGTACAGGCCTATGCTATCATGACTGATGCACAAATTATAGTTATTAACATAAATTGTATTTATCTCAGCTAAATGTCAATTAGTGGAGTTGTCGAGATAGTTTGTTGAATGTTTAAGTTTAGAAGAAACCTCTAAACCATGTTCCAAAGCTCAACTACAAATGTTTCAGAGGTCTGACTTCTCTATATCCTCGCCAATATTTGGCATTTTCCTTTTTTTAATTGTAGCCATTATAGAAGTAGAGTGTTGTGTGGTTGTGGTGTTAATGAGCATTTCCCTGATAATTGCAAATTTATCACATTTTCATGCACTGATTGGCCATCTGTATATATTCATTTTAAAGTTCTACTAAAATATCTTCCCTATGTTAACACTGAATGCAAAAATCTTTTGCATTACAATGCAGGACCTTTGTCAGATATATATGTATATGTATTTCCAATTAGTCATAGGTTTATATTCATTTCCTTATCAGTGCATTTTGTTAATCTGAAGATTTTCTTCTTCAAAGAGCTTACCTAATCATATTTTTCTTTTTATATTGCTATTTTCTAGGTTCTTCCTAAAAATGTTAGGTCTATGCCAAGGTAGCATACCATCCTCTTTTTTTCCTTACAAACTTACTGGTTCTAACTATTATGGAAATTAAAATGATACCAACTGAATTACAGTATTGGAAAACATGCTGTCAAGCCTGTGAATTTTTCTCTTCCAAGCTGATATGCAAGTGTCCAAGCACGTTTTAATAAGCAATTTTCTTTTCCCTGAATTACTTAAACATCTTTATAGTAAGACAGGAATCCACTTCTAGTTCCTCTTGTTTTGCACTGACTTGGCTGTGTACACTGCAGCCACCAAAGCACTTATTAAATTACTGTACTTCCTATCAGTCCAGGAAGAAGGTAGTATTAGTCAACAAACTTTTTTTTTTAATTGTCTTGGTCATCTTAGGTCTTTTAAGTTTCCATACAATTGTTTAGAATCATCTTGTCAATGTCTCCTAAGAAACTTAGTAAGATTTTGATTGGGGTTACATTGAAATTGTGGATAATCAGGACCTGCACAAAAGTTGCCCTATGAACATTTTACCACAGAAGAGGAAAGCTCTCAAGAGACACTATAGCTCCTGAGAGAAGATTCTTTACTCAATGATTTGTCTACTTGTAAGTCATCCATGCCCCAGCAAATACTCAGACACTTGCCGGTACGCATAGTATGGATTTTTTTTCTTCTGGGCAGCCATCTTGACCTTTGTCCCCGTCATAGTAAGTAAACAACTGTTATTCTCAGGAAGTTCCTGAAATAAACCAGCTAGGAGGAAAAGGCTTCCCCCAGGATGTGCGGAAAGAGTAAAGAACAGTTGGAGAAGGAGGCTGTCTACCAACCAAGTAGATAGAAAGGCAACTGTTAGTATACAGCATAAAAATTTTTGTACATATCTAAATTTCCTCTGCGGCACATGGTTTAATTACTAATGTGGTGCGTGATTTCTACGTGTTGTGCACAGCTTTTAATTGTTCTAAATTTATTCAGAATATGTATAGCATAGCATGTTTCTCTAGCTTTATAAAGGTTGCACATACATTTGAAAGTGATTTTTATTTTCAGGTAGTACGGTTGCGTGTGTGTGCATGTGTTTGTATATGTGTCTATCTATATGTGTTGCAGTTTCTTTGCAAATTTCCACTAAATTTATGATCAAACAGCTTATAGGAAGAAGGGTCTTTTTTGGTTTATGATTGTCACAATTATTAGTCCAACATGGCTCATACTAGGTGCTGAGATAACTGGTCACAACATATCCACAGAACTTTTAAGAACAAGGCAAACCTCCCTGTCCAGCCAGTGAGCTTGTCCATGTATCCACAGAATGTTAAGTCCCTGAACTAGCTAAATAAGTAAAGCGGCGTGCTCACACGCTCATGGAGTTCACAGGTCTTACCAGCTTAATTCAGGAGCTCAACATCTCAGTAGTTCCAATTTGGCGCCAAAGAATGCCAAACTTTACTGAGCCAGCTTCTCCTGTCTTATCCACTTGCCCAGGGAACAATCCTGACCTTATGGGCTGGTTTTCCCTCACTGTTCAGACAATCTCATGTAGGTTACTGAGGGCTTAATTCAACTGATAATGCTTTGTACAAATGCTCAGATCTTGAGCCTTCAGTTGTCAAGTTGACACCTATATCTAACTACACAATACCTATGATTAGGGTAAATGAAATTGCGGAATCCTGTATTCTGAATGATTTTTTTGTCTAATTCTTTATTAGTTGGAATACTAAAATCACCAAGTATAATTAGAGACGCGTCTATTTTATGCTTTGATTACATGTCTTTTTTATCACCCATCATGGGGATGTAATAGCCATTTTAATACTCCACTGAGTTCTGTCACACTTGATGTCTTAGAATCTGCTCTACTTGTTATTAGTATTGTCACTCCAAAACACCTGTAAGCACTATGTCACATTTTTTATTTTCTCACTTTTAGCCAGTCTGTTCTCTGTTCTAAAATGCAACAGTTAGTATGTAATTAGATTTGGCTTTTAATTTGCTATTGCCAATCTCTGCCAATTACTTGAAGTGCTTATTTCACTTACACTTAATGTAATTATTGCTATGGCTCTGGCCTAAGCTGTCATTTTGCGATTAGCGTCCTGTTTTCCCATCTGGTCTTTGCTTATCTTTTCCTTAATTTGAATAAATCATTCTTTTCTAATTCATATTTTCTTTATTTCTTTCAACTTTAAAATTTTATATTTGGGAATCATCCTTGATTGCTCTACCTCCTTTTTGCTTTATTCTGAGATTTTTCTAGACTCTGCTTTCTAGAGCCGAAATGCAGGCTGCTGCCACTTCCACCTGGCGTTTTTATGTGGGATATGGGACTCAAACTCAGGTCCTTCTGCTTACAAGACGGAGGCTTAACCCTTGAACCATCCATCCAGTTCTTCTTTTCACCCCACTACTAGCTTTTTTTTTACATTTCTCTTATTTTCTGTTATTGGTATTATTTACTATTGCCCCAGAGATTAATATATCCCCGTAATTTTTCATGGTTTGTTTCGGAAGTACTTGTAGCTAGTTTACCTTGCAACATGCACTCTTTTTACTCCCTTCCTTTCTTGGTTGGTCCTTACAGGTTTTACTCCTGCTTTTGCTGTGTTCTCACATTTATTGTTACATATTTGCTTTAGAGTATGAAAAGGAGATAAAGAGAGGACTCTATTCACTAAGAACTCACCATGTAAGCAGGAGAATCTGAGTTCATACCCCCTACACCCATATAAAGAACTGGGTGTGGTGACACACTTGTAATCCTAGTGCTGGCCATGGGTATTAAAGACATGTAGATGCCTTGGACTTTTTGGCCAGCCACACAAGCCATATAGTGAGCTTCAAGTGAGTGCGGCAGCCTGTCTCAAGAACGTAAGGTGGAAAGTAATCAATGAAGACACCTGGCATCAGTTTCTGGGCTTTGCACACACACACACACACACACACACACACACACACACACATACACAGACAAGTATACACACATAGAGAGAATAAAGTATCTCTTACATTAAAGAAAGCACAGAAGATAATCTGATGCATTTATTCTCAACTTGGTATTATTTTCTCTACATTTACATTTCCACTTAGCATTATTTCCCTTTAAGTATACAAAGTTTCTTTAGGCATTAATATGTGATAGTATATATGTATATGCATGCATATGATGGTATGGTGAAGCTTATTCACTTTATGTTTCGAAAAATTTTATATCACCTTTTTATATAGTATTAGGAATATAAAGAGGCCTTTTGTAGGTACAACATTAAGATGTGATTTGAAGAAGGACTGGACCAAGGAATGGCAGGTTTGGGGAGCTCCAGTATAAATGGAGCTACAGAGGTTTTGATGTATCGATCTCAGTGTGCGAAATGGGAAAAGAAAATAGGCAGAGCCGAGAAGTCGACCAAGTCATTTTAGGAGTAAGGCACATAAATATAATGTACTTCAGAAATACTTTAGTACATTAAGACTATTTCCTTCATTTCACTTCTATGCATCAGTTTCAAACTACAAACTGCAATGAGTATCTCTGAATCTACATAAACCCATATAACTCACATTATAATAAAATTCCTAGAATTAAATATTTAAACTTAAAATTATTATCTTTTAATATTTTAGTATAGATTTAATGTGAGATTCCTGTGAGAAGAACGAGCTCTGTACTCCTGGAACTTCCAGGGCAACTGTTGAAAATTCCACTTCTTACGCCATTTCCTCTCCATCATTGTTGCGACTACTTGTGGGTTTGTCTTTTCCCATTTCCAGGAAATGTCTCCACTTTCAGAAAACAGTTCAGAAACTGCTCACTATATGGCTTGGGCGGCTGGCCCAGAAAACAGATCATATCTATATTGTTTAGATAAACAACCTTTCCTGCCAGACCAACTCTATCACATGCCCCATATACACTGTATCCCTGCAACATACACACTTTCTAGTCTGTGAACTTCTTGATATATGAACATCCTACATAAAGAAATTTCTCACTTACTATCACATTCTTGTGACTTGTAAACTTGCCTATTTTTCCTATTCTTGAATTTAGATATATCACAAAAATTGCTAATCAAACCATTTGCTATACTTCTTCCTCAGTACTATTCAACAGCATAATCCTGAACCCAAAGAAAATGGCTCTAGTTACCCATAGGGAGGTTCCACTTGACTTACATCTGCATCGAAGAAGAAAACTTTAGTAGAATGAAAATCTTGACAGCAATGTTCAAAATTCATTTTGAAACCTCATTCATATCAGAGACTGTCATGCATACTGAGCACTGAATCAAAATATTCAAGACAGAATAACTTTAATCTAAATACAACTTAAAGTGCTTTGTTGAGACAAAGACTATCCTGAGTTGATGCAGATGAACTATAGAAAAGAAAACTTTCTTCATTAAGAATGTCACACTCACAGTTTTCAAAAAACCTAAACCATCTATTTCATGCAAGAAAACAGACTCAAAAATGGTCAGTTTTTGCTTGTTTTTAACATATGTTTTGGATAAAAGCATATATTTACATTGTTTTTACTTTTACACAATACTAATTATAAATTAGCTAATGTACCTTTACTAAATCCATCCATTTACAGTTTGTGTGTGCAAAATAAATGTCTCATTAATGCTCAAAACGTCCATAAAAATTATTCTTATGTGCTTACATAAATATTAATTAACCTTTTGCAGCACTCTTTAGGGCTCTTAATGTCTTCTGATGTCCAAATATTCATCCCTGACCCCATTGTTATTCTCATCCTTGCCTGCCAGAGAAATCTAAAAAAATCAGTGCTGGAAAACACCGGGGATTTTTATGTTTGGTGCCACACAAATCTCTGGAACTGTCTGTGATCAGTTTCTAGGTTATGTAGAGGAGAAGGGAAGGTACAACTGAATTGTGGATGTCACTATTCTATGCACCTGAGGTACTGGAAAGGAATGAAAAGGAGCAAGTGAGAGATGCACTAGCATCCACCTCTCTCTGCTTTCTGATGCCCCCACCCCCCACCCTCCCACCATGGTGCCTGCCTACGTATGCTCAAATTTTAATCTAGAGTAAACATTTGCCTTCTTTGAAACTGCTTCTTGTTAGGTATTTGTTCACAGCAACATGAAAGGTTATCAGTACCCTCACCTCCTTCTTTCCTTTTTGAATCTCTGGAACCAAGCCCAGGGCTTCACATATAATAAGAAAGGATGTCTCTATAGTAGTTTCCTAGAGAAGTAATTACTGTGTGGCATACATTGAACTTCTACTGTCTTGCATTCTGACTAGGATTAAATATTTGCATCATGATGGAAGCTATGAGCATGCCTTTGATCTGTCTTTTCTCTCACATCCCTCTAGATACAAGCTATGGGAAACCTTGTTGACCCATCAGTTAAAATGAATCCAGAATCTAGTCCCTTCTGACTCTCCACAGCCAGCATCTGGATCAAGCTCCCATTATCTATTGACTGAGTAACTTCGTATCCCTCTATTCCTCCTTTTTCTACCTTTACCCATACTCTCGCTTCTCCATACTTTAGATTTTCCCTTCTGACTTCAGACAAATAATGTCTCTCACAGAGAAAGTATACAATGCCCCTGACAACCCTACAGAAATGTCAACAGTCTTACAATGGCCAACAAGTCCCTGCACTGTGTGGTCCTTTCTCCCTCTCCTGAAATTGTTTCCTAAAGTGTGTCCTACCTCTTACTCTGCCTTGTCACATGACTCTTGTTTGTTTGTTTTTCATCCTACTGGGCTTTTCCTGCCTCGGGGCTTTTCATCAACCATTATTTGTCCCTGAATTTCCATCTTAAGATATGTGATATGGTGTTTTTTATTATCCATCTTTCATTTTCAATCTCACTCCACTAGAAATAAAGCTATATGAAAATAGATACCTCTGTCTGTTTTATCAGCTACTATTTATTTATTTACTAACAAGCATCAAGCATTTATTTTAGTCTTTGGCAGAGAACCAGCACCCAATAAACATCTATTCTTTGAATGAATTTAGTCATCTAAATAATCTGTGAAATAGGAGCTTTCTTGCCTGCTCCCAGTAAGTTACTGTCAGACTAAATATTCAAATACAGATCTTTTATCCCGGCTCTCAGTACACTATGAATTATCCTAATAGCTGGAGGCTTTGGGGAGAAGAATGGGCTGATGCCCATCGTTATGTGTACCACCGTACTCACAGCTCCTTACATGCAGTAAGTTCTTGGTAAACATTTGTGCTCTGACATTTGGCTAGATTTTCCCATGGTATAAAGCCATATTTTCTGTAGTGGTCTTGTTCATTGATCTTTATATCTCTTGCTCTGATGATACCTTATGCTTATCTTGAAGCCCTTGAGTGAACCAAAGTGGCCAGCGACCTGCCTTTGGCTATTCAGCTATTTAGAGAAAAAGTCAGGAGGAGCAGTCACATCTGCATTTATCCTTTGATGATTTCAATTTTTAAAGATTGCTAAGCCTGTATAATTACAATGGAAAGGTTTGAAGGCCAAGATCCATGTTTTCCCTTTGGCATGCCTTGGAGTCGAGGTATTTCAATGGTAGGTACTCCAAGAGTATTTGATAAATACGCTTCCATGTCCAGTAAGAATCAAGCTGGACTGGAAAGAAGAGTTGAATGAATACAATTTATGTAGATGGTAAAGCAGAGCGGGTAAGGAGAAGCATGAGTCGAAACAGCCCCATGATGAGGGCTAATAAGCAGTCAATGCCTGCTCCAAAAAGATCGAAGATTCTGAGATAGAGTTGGGAATTAAATGGAATTTGGAAGATTTCTGAATCAATAGTCTCCATGGTTTCATTTTAATTTAAGGGAGACAAACTACAGGCCTTGAGCAAGACTGAAGATTGCTTCTAGATCAATTCTTCCCTTGTCCTAGCTGTAAAAACAAAACCATAAATTATACTAATTCTTATTTTGGTTGAATTGTTTTCAAGGGGGGAAGGTGACAGCCCAAGTAATCATGGATTCACCATCCTACAAAGTCAAGAATCATTGTGTCCAGCAACTCCCCCCACCAGGGTCCTATTAACACCAGGCTCCTCACTGAAACCTATTAAATAATTGAATTTTTCATTTTTCCTTGCCTAACTCTTCCTCTGTCTCTTCTAGCAGCTGGAGAATAACAGCATCAAATCTCTTGACAGATAAATAAGACATGGCCTGATGTTATATAAGTGCTGAGCTGAAGTTTTCTCTCTCTTGGATGACTTCTAAAGTCCAGGAAAATATCTGAATGTAGAAGTCCCTTCTGGTGATCCCTGTAGTCATACGCAGATTCTCTGTCTGTTATGAAAATGCCACACGGTTCTACAGCATACGCGAGCCAGTCAGATGCAATCTGAGAAAGAGACACAGATAATGGGCACTGAAAGAGCAATTAAGTTTGACCCACCTCGGTTCTGCCGATTCTTGGAGGTAATGCACCTTTGGGAGACAGAGTCATCTTGCATGAGTGAGAGCCGCCGTGATTGAACTTCAAATGCTAAGGGATCTGGTATGTGATTTAAAGGAAGATAAAAGTCTGGATTTGCATATACAAAGGTCTTACAAGATTTTTCTTTCCAATGCTTTACAATTTTTTAATTATATATTAAGTGCCAATTCTATATAAAACTGTGCAAAGTATGAAGGGCACGTGATAAATAAGAACAGCCTGTGTCTCTTATGTCGTACTATGTCAGTCAGGGCTGCCAAAGAGACAGAGTCCATTGGATACATGTAGAAACATACACACATGTGCACATGGACATATTTATGGAGACAGATTTTGACTGAGACTTATTTCAAAGATTAGTTCAGATGGGCGAAGCCCATCAATCAGCAGGAAAAACTTATAGGCTGTGAGCTCATCTCTCCCCACCTCAGGAATTCATATTTCAGTTTCGAAGTCAAATTTTCCTTCCTTGAAAAACCCTGAAGTTTGCATTTAAAGCTTTTTAATTGATTGGATGCTGTCTGCTCAAGTTATCAAGGGTCATCTCCTTTGGGAAAAAAAAATCAGCTAATTCTATTATAGATGTTGACTAAAAGTAAAATATACCTTCACAATAATACCTACATTAGAGATTGACTATGTAACTGAGAGCTGTAGGCCACCCAGGCTGGCACATAAAATAGCCATCACAGGCATTTTGGAGTTTACTGAGGGAAAAAGACATTGAATATTGTTCATATTATATAAATCATGTTATAGCCTGAGGCATTTAGAGAACTGGGCTAACTTAGGATCCAAAAAAAATTTCTTGCAGGACTCCTATGCAAGCAGAGACCAATAGATGAACAAGAGTTATCCATGCTAAGAGACAAATTACATTTCAGAGCCTTTGTGTTAACTTATACAAAAGACTTGAATTCAGAAGTAGCTTGGTATAACTAGGAAATGGAAAAGAGACCAGGGCAGCTGGAATCTAATAAGTCTTACCTTCAGATGTCATAAGTAGTCAAGGTAGATCAGGGAATACAACAGAAAGTTTTGGGATTTGCTGGATCTTAATAACTAGCCTATATACAGCTAATATAGCTTTTGGGGGAATACAATGTCCTTATTCTATTGATCCCATGATTAAAGTCCACTCGGGCTCAGCTATTGTGTGAGGTCAAGCACTGCTCAACTCTCCAAAAGACCCACTACTTCCCTCCTAAAACCAAGCTGCACTCTGTTCTCAAACGCTGGCCCCTTGCTCATTGCTTTCATCCTCACTCTCTCCCCAGAGTTCAGACCTCAGCTCAAAGCTCTCGACTCTCTTCATCCCATGTCATAGCAAGTTATCACTGCCACAGTCCTTCTTATGCGACCAGATCCTTCTTCCTTCCTTCCTTCCTCTTTCCCTCCTTCCTTCCTTCCTTCCTTCCTTCCTTCCTTCCTTCCTTCCTTCCTTCCTTCTTCCTTCCTTCCTTCCTTCCTCTGTCCCTCCCTTCCTCCGTCTCTCCCTTCCTCCGTCTCTCCCTCCCTCCCTCCCTCCCTCCCTTCCTCATTCTCTTCCTTTCTTCCTGCCTACACTCACTAGCTGGGAAGATGCGTCAGAATGAACTTTGATACAGAGCCTTTCATACACACTTTTAAATGTGAGCTGAATGCTTTGGCTAAATAACATTGGAAGTTAACTTTATTAAGTTTTAGAAAGGAAGTGATATGGAAGGATCAGACGCCAATGCAGTCACCAGGTTATGTGGGAGAATGTGAGCTCAGCATAGAACTCTTGCAAACTGTAGAGTGCTGTTCACCTTTATAAAAACTAAATATTTCATGATTGATCTTGTACTTTTGTATTTTAGGAGGTTTTTTGGCGGGGTCTGGCTTTTTTGCCTGTAGTATACCAAAAGGCCAGAAAAGGGTCTTGATTTAAATGATATCTAAAAGGTCATCAGAAGATAATGGGAGGTGAAACAAAACCATTGTAAATGACCTGCCTACATAAGAGAAGAACCATTATAGTTTTGTACTTGTTTTTTGGTGGAAAATAAATATCCTACAATGTAGTAGGAGACTAAGAAAACCCAGACTTACAGGTGATAAATCCTAGTATCTTATAACCTTAGACATTGTTGGATCATTATTTGTCAAGTAGATAAAGATTATTGGAGAAAAAAAAATTGTCATTGGGATTATCTGAGACACTATTGTAAATCCAGCATGCTGTAGGTACTAAAATTGTTGCTGCTGCCATATGTGCAATGTGTGCCTATCACATTTCGCTGGTCTCCATCCACGTTCACAGACTCCAGAGGATCAGTTAGCAACATACTAGCCTAAGTGTGGGAAGAAATCACCACGATACAAGGACTGACACAGTAAGGGCTGAGCAATGATTTTCAGTTTCCATGCAAAGGTATTTCAGATGTTGTTTCTTCCAGCAATAGCTCCAGAACCCCGAATCCTAGTACTTGCTGATGTTGTTTCCATTCCTGCAGAGTAGATCCTGTCGAAGACAAATGTGGAGGCTGAACTGAAAGTCGTTGTCCAGCGATGAGTTTATCTACTGAGTTTAGAAGGGAGCAAATGCCTCCTGCCAGGCCTTGTCTACTGGTGGCCTGAGGCTGCTCTAAAAAATGTGTGGCCCTTTTCTTGCATCTCCCTTCCCTTGTTCCTTTCCTTTTATTGATTGGCTTTCTGCACTCCATTTGAAGTAGTCTAGTCTTTACGTAAGACCGTAAAACCAGGACATTTGGAAGGAGAGAGGAGTGTGAGTCTGCCTCCTCATCTTCCTCTCAGGCTCAATTTGGCCCCTTCTTAGAGGTCAGCCCAGCACTTCTTCACCTGCCTCTTACGACTAATCAATATCCATCAGACCAGAGAAAACACTGCCTTGTGCTTCAACCACTGAAGTTTGTGGATTGCTACTTCTATAAGCACCATTGTCTTAAGACACTTACTTCAAGTATAATACAACCATTACCTTAGGTGAAAGACAGGACAGCTTGTTAAAGCACTGAAATTCTTAGAAAGGTCAGCTTCAAGGAAAGCAAGATCAATTCATGGTTCTGGAAGATGAAAACAGAAAATCGTAACACATAGTTCCTGCCCTTAAGAAATAACATATTTAAGCATCATAAAATATAAATGGGAAAGCTGTTGTAGTATGAGTGATGGGAGGAAAAAGTGGGGTACTTACCTCAGATGCTGTGCTGGAGAGGAGATTGCTGTTTGTGACTTCTTGGAGGAATGAAAATTCGAAGGTAGGATACAGACACTCCACTTGGCACACAGGAAACAAGATTAAGAGGCAGGTAGGCAGGGCTGGAGAGGTGGCTCAGGGGTTAAGCTTCTGCCTTGCAGGCAGAAGGTCCTGAGTTCGGATCCTGGACCCCACGTATAGACGCAGGGCGGAAGCGGAGGCGGCCTGCGCTTCTGGTCCTGGTAGGGCGGAGCCTGTGAATCCCGGGGCAGAGTAAACAAGGAGGAGGTGGAGGCGTCCATGGTGGTTCCCGAATTCACCCGTTGTTGTACACACACACACACACACACACACACACACACACACACACACACACACACAATTGAATAAATAATAAAAAAATTTAAAAAAGAGGCAATCTTTGAATTGAGTATCTTTGAATCAAAACACAGACCTAGGGGCAGTGTCTTAGTTACTAAGCCACATGCAGAAAATTATGCACTTAAACCAAGTTCTTTCCGATAAGTTTCACAGTTTCGTAATGGTTCTCTACCTTGGAGTCTTGATTTCAAGAGCAGTGTGATCAAAAATAAGAGGCTAATACCAAGACAGTGTGTATAAGGTCATATCACCTGAGTTGGCAGAGTCATCGGTTAGTGGTATCAGTGCTTGGGGGCATGGACTGAGTGGTCTCAGTCACAAACCTTAGCTGTCTTGCTAAAGTATGAAACAAAAAAGCAGGTTGCCAAGACATGAAGAGCCCAAGAGCAAGAACATGGTCAAGGCCATGTGCCAACAGAGCGTCAAGCGTCTGAATATGACACCCATAAAACCAGCTCAAGAGAGGAGCAGGGACTTTAATTTGGCTTATGCTTCCGGAGGGGAGATTCAGTCCATTATGGCAGCACAGGCATAGAGATGACATGGAGGTGGAGCTGGAGATGGCTCAGGTCACTGCAGCCTCATGGAGGCCAAGAGAGCAAGGAACAAGAACAGACTGCTCATGGAAGCAGACTGGGGTCACCTCAAGGCCCGCCCCCTGTGACATGCCTTCCTCCGTCACAATGCCACTTCCTGGAGTCGACACTACTTTCCCCAATGCCAACATCGGCTTGGCGTTCAAACACAGGAGGCTGCGGGAGACAACTCATAATCAAACAAGGACACCATTGTTTTTATTCTCATTTGTTTTAGCATTATATGGACATGTTCTCCAGGGATATGGTGACTCCAATATTGAAGCAGCAAACTAGCAAGTAGATAGAAGTCAACGAATTCCAGGTTTGCCAGTGCAAAAGTTAGCACTACATTTTGGTGTCCTGCAATCTCACTGGAAGAAAAAAGGAATATTAGATTACCATATAAAATTTTAAGGAGCTAAAAAATCATAAAATGTAACTAGAAAATCATACTTTTTTCTCACGTGCATCCATATGACCCTTTTAATAAACAACCTGGTGTTCAACAATTGTTTATCTATAATATTCATTTACAGAATATTATCTACTGATTCCCTTCATATGTAGAAATGATAATGAAGTATGAAATCTGCAATTATAAATTTCCGTAGTGAATAGCACATTGGAAACTCAGCAGGATATCCCAAGAAAATTCTCATGGAGCAATTTGACCAACCAAAGATTCTAATTGCCTTAAAAGTACATGAAGAATATACTTCCCAAAAATATAATTTTTATCTTTCAACCATATCCCCATAACTTCTCCTATCACCTATTTCTTCTTAAAGAAACAGCTTTGTGCTAAGACAAGAGGGCAACTATAAAAAAAAAAAAAGAGGGCAACTATAGTCTAAAGAAAAAAAGCTCATTACAAAGTCTCACAAATTCAGAGCACCATGGTTTCATGTGCATGGAGAACAGTTCTGTGAGGTCCATCCCATTGAATAAAATATCACTAATTAGATCTAGGCTACTTAAAATTCTCTTTTAAAAGTACATGTTTGAATATATTGATAGAACAAAATGTCTTAGAAATGTTGAAACTTTGGATCTTAGGTAATTCTTTTCACTGGAAAAATGAGTTAGAATGAAGATCAGATGAAAATCAAAGGTAGAAATAAACTTAAAAGTCAGGTGTTGTCTATGATTTCATCCCTGGGAAATCTAACTCATTGCAAGCAGCACACTCTGCAGAAAAGAGACAACCCAATGAGGAGTCATCTCCTACATAGCATGCAGTTATCAAGAAATGCCAACCTTGCTGCTAGACATGAGTAATCGGGTGACAAAGTTTCTGGGAAACTTCTCTATGACTAAGGAGACAGTGATTCTGTATATTCACAAAGGTCTGTTTCTTTATTCATATCAACAATGATTGAGCATTTATTTTATGCCAGACTTGCTGAGAAAGAACAAAATCTTATTTCATAGTTCTAAATATATTTTATATGTACTTTCTGAATTGGAAAACTTGATATCTATCTATCTATCTATCTATCTATCTATCTATCTATCTATCTATCTATTCACACACACACACCAAAACAAAACAAAACAAAACAAAAACCTCTGTTGTTTTCTCCTAGTTTCTGCCAGAGGAAAGTAGCTGTCCACAGGGAAAACTCTTCTTTGCTCTTCTTTGCGGGCACGAGACTGAAGCTTCAAGTACAGACTGAAGTACCTGAACACTTTCACCATGAAACAGTTACCAAAATAGACTGAGGCTCTTACAATTTATGAATCACAGTGACAGAATGTGGGAGCTACTTAATAACCATACAGACAAAGAAAATAGAAGGTGTGCCTTAACCCACAGAATGAGATAAATTCTTCACTAACCACACTTCTGACAGAGCTCTATTATCCAGAGTGTACAAAGAAAAAATTAAACACCAAGGAGATAAATTAGAAAAAGAGGCCTCAGAACTCAAAAGAAACTTTTCCAGGGACAAAAAATTGAAATGTCTAACAAATATCTTAAAAAATGTTCTACATCCCTAGCCATCAGAGAAATGCAAATTGAAATTACCCTGAGATATCTTCTCACCCCAGTCAGGATGGCAAAAATCCACAAAATGAACACCACCAAATGCTGGAGAGAATCTCATACATTGCTGGTGGGAATGCAGGCTTTTACATTTCTAAGAAAGTTAAAGGTTGAAATGCCATATGACCCTGCTTTACCACTACTGGGAATAATCCTCCAAAATACAGCAATTCACTACAGTGACACGAGTGCTGTTCACTGCAGCACTATTTACAATAGCAAAGTCATGGAATCCACCCAACATTTGAATGGACAAGGAAAATGTGGTACATTTATACAATGGAATACTACTCGGCCATCAAAAAAGATGTATTAATGAAATTTTCCAGGAAATGGATGGAATTAGAAGAAATCATGTTGAGTGAAGTAACCCAAACACAGACAGTTAGATGCCGTATATACTCCCTAATAAGTGGATCCTAATTGCAAACAATTTAATGACATACTTAAAAGTAAATCTCTGTAATACCCACTATAATTGCAAAGTATTATAAAGAGGAGAGAAGGGGAAAAAAAGACCTCAAAAGAAAGGAGACAAAAGAAAACACTTAAATAGAGAAATTAGGCCAAGGACATGTACTACATATTAGTAGCGAGACATCTGGTGCAACTCACTCTCATTTCCTTTTCTCTTCACTTGGAACTGAACAGGTTTGATCTCCCTAGTCAGGGAGGGTCCAGGGATTGGCAGGTAGACAGTAACAAACTGACAAACAGGAGACTGACCCCTCTCACTGCTGTGTTCTACTCCTATTCTTCCATCTACCTTTGAGTCTCCTCTTATATTAAGATCTTCCTTGAAGTCTTTTATCTTTGATTAGGAGATGACCTCAACAACCAATCAGGATGCAGCCAAGGACAGTGCAGGAACGGCAAAACTGAAAACAACAGCAAATCATAATTCAGAACACCAAAGACCCTACAATATTCACCCAGAACCAGACCAGCCAAATCTCTTCCCATCCGAAAGCTCAGGGAATCTTCTGGAAGAGGGGGCGACAAGATTGTAAGAGCCTAAAGATGGGAAGGAACGACAATATGCAAGATACTCCACACAAGTCAGGGCTGCAGCAGCCAGGATATAGCCTCAGTGTGATTGGACCTTGCCTGACCTGCACAATGGCTGACATGACAATGCCTTCCCCCCAAGTCTAGCATGGATCACAGGCAAGAAGGCTTCAGGCAGTAGGATCCTTAGAGGCAAGAGGTTAAACAGTCATAATGGAGTTCCCATACTAGCGGGCAGCTGAAGAAAGGGGCCCCAGCTACACCACTGAGTTCTGAACCCTCACTAGTGTAGAAGACTCAGAGGGAAATTCAGTGCCCACATAAACATATGCTCTGGAGGAAGGGAGGGAGAAAGCAAGAAGTACCAAGAAAGAAGGAGGGAAGGAAAAGAGATGGAGGAGTGGGATGGAGAGTGGGATGGAGAGTGGGAAGGAGGGAGAATGCAATGGGGACCACAAGGGGGGAGGGAGAGTGGAAGTAGGGGATACCTATTGAGCTTGTTTAACTTTTCCAAAAAATGTAATTAAAAAAAAAAAGAAGGTGTACTTTAGCCAGAACTAACCAGATCATCAGGAAATTTGGAACTTGCACTTCAAGGAACTACAACAAAATATATTCATTAGCTGGTAGTTGATCAAATGAAAGTCAACTTCATGCCAGAAGGCTGGAATCTCAGCCTTATGTGTATTGATTTTTCACATCTCACTAGCTTTTCCTGGGAAAGAAGGATTGCCATTTCTTGACAGAGACTAAGCAGGCAGGAATGATGGATATTTGTGGTAGGGAGGAAAGCACAGGTTGACTTATTTCAAATCTCAAAACATCTTGATGTTGCTCTGTATTTTCAGGTTTGAAATGGTTTGCTTCTGATGGTTTCTGAACATACTCCTTGTATTAGTTTCCTTTCTAGTTGCTGTGATTACATTTAAAAAAAAAAAAAAAAACACCTGCAAACACATCTTTAGAGAAGAGTTTGTTTCGTTTACAATTCCAGCTTACAGTTCATCATTGTGGGGAAAGTCACAGCTGCAGGAGCTTGAATGAGTGGGTCACACGACACTCAGAGTCAAAACCCACAGAGGGAATGAAAACACGTGTGCTTGCTAGTGCTCAACTTGCTTTCTACACTTTATGCAGTCCAGTCAATGGTTAAGATGGGTCGTCCCACATCAAGCAAAGGAATTAAGATAATCCCTGCAGACATGCCCAGAAGCCAACCTTAATCTAGAAAAAAATCTCCTGGCCTGGAGTCCTGTCTCCTAAGCATCGGGTTAATGATGAATACTAACTCCCAAACTCCTTGACATATTCTACAGACTTCTTTTTATTTTCGTTATTATTCTATCACACTGAAAAACACACCAGCTCCTCCATCCTCCCAAGGTAAACATTACCCAGCGCTTGTGAATCAAAGCACTGGTCAAAAGATAACAGAAAGGTGCTGAAACAAAGTGCAAGGTCACCAAATGTTGTTTCAATAGTAGAATTTTCTGTCCTCAAGCTTCTTATCCATATCTACCCAGAAGGAAAATTGTGGAGACCAAGGCTTTCTGTTGGGCTCTATCTACTCTTACCAAGTATCTCAAGAGTCTCTCACAGTTACTCTCTCCTTTTCCATCCCAGCTCAGCCCCACCCTTTCTGTCCTGTGACTTTTGCTGAGTATATATGAATATTGAATAACCTCAGTTAAGGCATGAATGGTGCAAAAAATGATATGAGTCCTTCTAAATATAAGTCACATGAACCAATGTGTTTGTAGGGCTCACTCACAGCAGCATGGGTAAGAGTTGTTTACATGGGCATGGGTCACTGAGAGGCACACCTACCACTGAGCGGCCCTCGCCAGCACGGATGGCAGCTGCATCCTGTAGCTATCTGCCCAACTTGTCAGGGAGGTTCCACGACATCCAGTTTCATCTTCTTCAGCAATTGTTTACTGTTTATGAACCTTGGGGAGACTTGAGAAGCATAAACTGTCTGCACTTCCTAGGCCTTGTAAGTTTCAGTACGTTGCTGAGTCTTACGAGCCTCCCTTCTCTCCTTGCTCCTCCTCTATTACTATAGTGCTGTTGTGGATAACAGCACATTCCCTGAGACACAGCTAAGTAGATCAATACTTTTAGACCGTGGCCAAGTGTTGGAAGGAGAAGAGACATATTACATTCTTTTTTTTAACATTTTTTATTATTATTTCAGCTCATACAAACTTAATAGGTACACCACTTCCCTCCCTCCCTTCTCCTCCCCCCCAGCCCCCTGCTCCCCCTCCCCTCACCCCTCCCTCCCCATCCCCCAGTGCCTCCCTCCCCCAATCCCCAGAGAGTCCTTTAATGTGCATGCCCGACTCTCCTCTGGGCCCTCCTCTCCGATGACATACAAGGACCCAGTGGCATTTCCCTGAACCCTTTCCTGTGCTCCCCTTAAGCATAGGAACACTACTGTGGCTGTCAATCCCTTGCCTCCAAGGATCGTGGTGCCTTTAGCAGATGTTAGACTTTGTGAGATCAATAGGGTGTTGGACATTGCCCAGGGCATGCAAAGCCCAATTATGATTGCTTCGGCCCTAACTTGTGTGGAGTATCTTGCAAATCATTGCTCCTCCCATCCTTTTGCTCTTACAATCTTACCGCCCCCTCTTCCGCAAATTTCCCTGAGCTTCAGGATGGGGAGAGATTAGTCTGGCCTAGTTCTAGGTGGTTGATATAGAGTCTCTGAAGTTCTGGATTGTGGTTTGTTGATTTTCTTTTGCAGTTTTGCTGCTTCTGCAATGCCCTTCACTCCATCCTGATGGGCATTGTATGTCACCCCCTGGCCAGAGACAAAAAGCTGTTAAACTGGAGTCTTGTTATAAGAGCACATTCAAGGGTAAATGTAATAAAAGTAGGAAACCACAGTGAGGGAGGGGTCAATGGCCCATTTGCAAAATAGTTACTTTTTATCTGCCAGACTATATGCCCTCCCCTTCTGGTGAGATCACACCCCCTCAGTTGTAAATGATCAGGAACGAAAGTCTGTGAACTTAACCAGATGTCTCATTACTTACTTGCAGTCCTTGATGGAGGCCTATTTTCTCTGCTGTAACATGGTCCCTTCTCTCCTTGTTTCTGGTGTGGCCCTCCAATCCCATCCCTCCTGTTCAAAATCCTTGGAATTACTGTAGGTATTACATAGATTTATCTTTGAGTGAAACACATTACATTCCGATGTCAAAGTTGGGAACTGTCACCAAAATTATCCTTTCTAACCAAAATGCACCTTTCTCCAAGACTAAAAGATCTACATACCTGTCTTCTTTTCAAAAAAATATATTTTTTCTGCTTTTACTCATTCATGAATTAATTCCACAAGCTATTTGGTACCTTCTGTGTGAAGCACTGTATCTGGATTTGGAAAATGAAAATAAGTCAACAAATTAATAATTATTATCAAATTGTGTCCCAAGAATATTTCCTTAGAGATAATGATTATGAATAGCCCAATGAAAGATTCAGCTAATTATGTATTTTTCATTTTAGATGATGACAACATAGAAACTGGTTGTTTGAAATTAACTGGTTCATTTTCAAAGCATTGACTCCTTAGCCTTTGATTAACAGTCTTTAGCCCTCTTGGAGTACCAGGCATAGGTATCCCCGGCAGAACAGTGTTTACATCTAGGAAAGAACATAAACCTATTTTTAGAATTTAACACTGTCAGAACAATTAAACGTTCTGGCCCTATTCTTATGCTGCATTGGGGAACTCTTAAGGTCTCAGGTGAGATGATTTAATTTTCAAGTGCATTTTAGCAGCTCCAAACCTTTAGAAGGCATGTCCACAGTGAGGAACTTCATGAATTAGCGTACTACAATGTACTTCCTCTGAGGTGTTAAATATATAATTCTTCGTAAGTATCTGTACTTGAAGGTTAACAGTGGGCTTTGGTTCATGTGTTTATTTGGGTGAATACCTCACACCAAATGTGACCTTTATGATAACAACAACCCAGGTTGTCTCTTGGGTGACACAACATAATAACTCAGAGTTTGGTGTGTATGTTAGTCATGACCCAAGCGAGGGAATTATGGTAGATTTGGCGTCAGCTGAGTCAGAACAAGTCCCATTGCTTGGGGAAATTATACTTTGTCATAACAATATCTGAACCGAGGTTTCCAGGTGTCTGCACCAAGTGGAGTGAGTCACATCTCAGGGAGCACATTAGGAAGTCCTCAGTAGCCAGTCACAGGAGCAATGGAAAGTGCTTCATTTCCAGAAAAGGTCAGGGCTTGTGTCATTGTGTCATTTTGTCGTCTCTCATTCCTTTCCGTCACGTGTCCGGTTAATCTTCTCTCACAAAGTGCTCTCCCTCCTAGAGTGATTTCAGAAAGAAAAGCATTTGAATGTAAAGTTCTTTCTGGAAATGATTGTAAGAGAAGGTATTGTGTAGAACTGTAAGAAGAAGAAGGAAGAGGAGGAGGAAGAAGAGGTAGAGGAGGAAAAGAGGAGGAGGAGGAAGACTTATCTCAAGCCCCTTATATATTTTTTTTTCTGATTCATTTCCCCTGCTTGCCTTTCTTGCAGAATGAAGGCAAGGTAGAAGGCATATCGGTGTGCGTGTCAACCTTGAGTGAGGCTCGCTTTCTCTGGGATCTCTGGAGCACAACTGCACTGGGACTGTGATGAATGTGAACTTCTGCTGGGCGGCGGTTCCTTCCACCCTGTCTCTCAGGCTACTTCTTACAGCCTTACTAAGAAGCACAGACACTTCATGGTGGCTTTTCCAGACATAAGCCTTCCAAAGGCCAGGCAAAATATGCCCAGCAGGAAAACAAAGTTATTATGTAAAAGACAGCACATTTGGAAACCTCACAAAAATTTTGCAACCTTTTTTTCTCTTCCTTCCCTCTGTTTCCCTTTTCATGGTAATAGTTCCTTCATTAGGAAATATTTAACTTTCACATGAAAACCTGTGCTTTCAAAGTGAGTGCCTACTTTATGATGGATACAGTATTTTCTAATACTGTGTATCACTCAATCTCTATCACAATCCACCAGGCAGGTGGTATTCTAACTGACTGGAAGATAACAAAGCTAAAGATAAGAGGCATTAAGTCAGTTTTGTCCAGGGACTAGGCACAGTTGTTTCTGAATCTTAAATCTTCTTTAGTCTAGAACTGTATTCTTTCCCACATGTTGTTCTATGTCTGTTATGATCTGATTTCATAATGAAACTCATCCAATTTGCCATTACTCTGTCAGTACAATGAACTTTGTGCTAAAGTTCTATTCTCTAGGACTTCAGAATATGGCTTTATTTGGAAACAGGTTCTTTATTATAGCAAAGTTAAAATGAGGTGATTTATTCAGTTCTAGTCTACTATAAAAGGCATTCTCATAGGAATGGTCAGTTCAAACACAGAGATGATGATAGAGACAGATAGTATGAAGAGGCATGTGGGAAGGCAGGATGTGGGTTGAGTAGGGGGTCCTAGAGCAGAGTAAAGAACCAGCCTTGCCTACTCCTTGAGTTTGAATTTCTAGCTTCCAGAAGTGCTAGCAATAAATTCAGTTGTCAACTACCCAGTTTGTGAAACTTCATTGCCATCAATGCTAGAAAAATTCCGCAGCTCAAACGGCAAAAGAAAATCAACAAACCACAATCCAGAACTTCAGAGACTCTATATCAACCACCTAGAACTAGGCCAGCCTAATCTCTCCCCATCCAGAAACTCAGGGAAATTTGCGGAAGAGGGGGCGGTAAGATTGTAAGAGCACAAGGATGGGAGGAGCAATGATATGCAAGATACTCCACACAAGTTAGGGCCGAAGCAATCATATTTGGACTTTGCATCCCTGCGCAATGTCCAACACACTATTGACCTCACGAAGTCTAGCATTTGCTAAAGGCACCACGATCCTTGGAGGCAAGGGATTGACAGCCACAGTAGTGTTCCTATGCTTAAGGGGAACACGGGAAAGGGTTCAGGAAAATGCCACTGGGTCCTTGTACGTCATCGGAGAGGAGGACGCAGAGGAGAGTCTAGCATGCACATTAAAGGATTCTCTGGGGATTGGGGGGGAGGCACTGGGGGATGGAGAGGGAGGAGTGAGGGGAGGGGGAACAGGGGGTTCAGGGGGAGGAGGAGGGAGGGAGGGAACCAGTGTACCTACTAAGTTTGTATGAGCGGAAATAATAATAAAAAATGTTATAAAAAAAAGAGAAAAATTCCGCAGCTCAAGATACTCAGAGCAAAGAAGAAGCCACACGGCCCATATTCAGATGAGTATCACCAGAACCTAACTCATTTTCTCCTCCTATTTACATGGAACTCTAAAAGTAGCATTTGCCAGTTATACCACACAGTGCACTTAAATCCTTACCAATGCATTTTGTATCTGCAAAATTCTGTGGTTCTCACTCATGCTCAAGCCTTCCTTTTCCAGTTGTGCTTCCTCCAGGCTTATTTGCCTAGGGAAAAGAACGCTGAGAGAATGTCCTGCCATTGTATTCTGCAAACATTCCTGTGACAGTCCTCTTTATAGATAATGGTAGCAAACTCTATCGCTGCTAAGTCAGACTTGAAGGAAAAGAATCACGACCTACTGACTGTGGAGTTAAACAGTAGTTAGTCTGACACAAGTTTATTGCCTTAGGCTTGGGCTATTGAGGCTATATTCAAGTTCTATGAAACTCTTAGAGGCGCGCATGCGTGCGTGTGTGCGTGCGTGTGTGCGTGCGTGCATGTGTGTGCGTGTGTGTGTGTGTGTGTGTGTGTGTGTGTGTGTGTAAAACAAGCCTAAGATTGTTTTCATTATGTAAGAGAGGTTACACAGGCTTACCACATTTATCTATTTAGACAGCAGTTAGACAGGTCTCCAATGTGGTTTTTTTCTTTCCCTGACTTCTCTTTTCTCCCCATTCAATTTGCCATCACTCTGTCTGCAAAGTCTTACTTCTAAATAGTGCAGAGTCTGATGGATTGACGGGCTGCTTGTCTCCGCTCAGTCAACAGACGAAATAGCGACCATGATGTACCGCAGCAGCAGCACAGCTGAATTGTTTGGGAATTTGCCCTCCTAGGACAGGCCCTCTCAGATGAGATCGTGAGTGTGACATTCAAGCTGAGTTTAACTACAAGGCAGAGCCCATCCATCCAACAGGATTCATCTCTCCTCCCCCCCCCCCCGACTCTTACTTTCACTTATTGATTAAATGGAAGACAAAGAAGGCACATTGTACAACAAAACTGAATCATGATAAATGTGGACGAGTTAACAAGTTCCCAGTAGTATCACGCCAAGCTGGGCATGAAAAATAACAGCCAGAATGTTATCAGTTGGAGCCTTGAGATAAAGTTCCTGGGGATACTTCATGACGGTCACCCTGCAGTGGGTGTTTTGGGGGGAGTTTGTGGCATGATAACAAATTGGGCAGCCATATGAGCAGCGGAAGAAAAGAATAGGCAGTGGAAGAGCACTGAAGTGGACAACAGTGACCTCCAGAAAGGAGGGTACCAGTTACCCTGCAATGTTCACCAGAATCAACCTAATCTCTGCCCATCCTAAGGCTTGTGGAAGAGGGGGTGGTAAGATTGTAAAGCCTAAAGATGGGAGGTCCACTGTTGGACAAGACATTTCACTCAAGACAGGACTGCCAATCCAGGAACTCACTGCAATGAGACTTGTCCTTACCAGACCTGCATAAAGACTGACATACCCGCATGCCCCATGGATTATTGAGGATCCTAAGAGAGATAAGAACATGCAGTGGATGGGGAGGACCAATGACGTGCAAGATGCTCCGCACAAGTCAGGGTTGCGGCAGCCAGGATACAGCCACAATGGGATTGGACCTTGCCTGACCTGCACAATGGCTGACATGTCAACAACCCCCCAAAGTCTAACATGGATCATAGGAGAAAAAGGCTTCAGGCAGTAGGAGCCTTAAAGGCAAGAGGTTAAATAGTCACAATAGAGTTCTCATATCAGCAGGCAGCCCAAGAAGGGCTCTGAGGCTATGCCACTGAGTCCTGAGCCCTCACTAGTGCAGGCGACTCAGACGAAATTCAATGTCCACATAAACAGATGCTCTGGAGGATGGGAGGGAGAAAGCAGGAAGCACATAGAAAGGAGGAGGGAAAGAAAAGGGGTGAGAGGGAGGGAGGAAATGGATGGAGAGTACAATGGGGGACAGTGGGAGAATGGAGAAGGGTTACCTATTGAGCTTGTATGATTAGGCAAAAAAAAAAATAAAGTGATAAAGAATAAAAAAGAGCATGTAGTGGAAACCTTGGGGACTAGGGATATATGAGTGAAAGGGAATGCCCCTATCAGTGGGTTGACCCGAGGAGGGGCTACTTGCATACTATAGAGGCCTGAACCTCCACAAGAGTAGACAAGTCAAAAAGAACCCTAGGACCCATAGCGGGAAATAGGCAAGAAGGTGGGAGGGAGTGGGATGGATTGATGAAGAGAGGGGAGGGGGAATGGGCAGGAAAGGGAAGGATAGAGGCTGGAATAAGTACTCAATTTGCTTGTAAAACTAAGAAAAAATTTTAAAAAAATAAAAGAAAAAAAGAAAAAGGGTCAACATATAGACAAAATTCAGTCCAGCCTATAGAGACACTGAGCAGAAAGGTCACTTGAATCCTCTTCAGACTTCTAACCTACAAAACTGTAAAATATGAATGAATATTGTTATATTCTGCTAATTATCCTTCCTACAGTAATGATACAAAGTAAATGCATATCACATGGCATTTTTATATTTCATGTAGACAATAGAAAGTTGGACAATAATTCAACCGTATATGAGAATTTTCCAAATGAGAAAGGGTCTAGACATCACCTGGTTCTGGCTCTTTATTATCCAAATGAAAAACTAAAGCCTTTCAAGTTCAATGGTGGAAGGCCGACTCTTTAAATTGTATTTCATTCTGCTTCACATCTAAGGGAGTGCCTGCCAACTGTAGCACTGAGACTTAGATCCAGGAACTTTCCATCTTCTCTTACGTGAACATGAGCTTTTCCTGCTGAATTTCTACCTGTGATAAAAAGTGCAAATTCAACCAAAGCACTATGTTGATTAATCCATATCAGTGCACAGGTTCTATGAGTTCTGTGTTAGGGGTTAATGAGGCCAATCTACTGCATAGACAAACAATAGTTAAATTTTATTGGTAAGTTGCATTCAAATTATATCTAAACTACACGTAGCTGACATCCCAAGAACTTTTGTAGGGTTGATAGAGTGAGAGATAAGTCAGGCCATATATGTTAATACGCATCCCCATAACCTGGCTTCCAAATAAAGATCAGTCTTACTCACCAGCTTCATTTTACATGAGCCATACAACAACACACATCACGGCAGTGTACCCCTCTCTCCATCCTGCAGAATTTATCAAGCTTTGCATAACTCTTTTAAGAGCTCACATTGAGTGAGTCAAGTTCACTAAGGCTAACCGCTCCTTCAATTGTCTTAATGGCTAACTATGGATTTCAATTGTATCTACCAACATTTTTCTACCACATGACACAGCATGATGATGAAACTGACATCGCTGGAGTCAGGGATGCTCATTTGAATGCTTGGTTCATTACCTTCAAATTGTGCAACATTTTCTTATCCCTTTTTTTTAATCTCCTACACTGGGATTAAGGTTAGTCTTGTGTAATTTAGCTGACTTAATGGAGATCCTCACAGCATTATCAGAAACACAGTCAGACCTCATACATATTAGCTAAGATTTCTTACATGTCAATCCCTAATGATAAACAAATATGTGGGCACATTACTTGCCAGGTGTTTGGGTTTCTTCCTTAATAAACTCAATTAGGGACATATATTTCCTTCAGTCTCACCCTGTGTGAAATTGAAAATGATGCTTAGTGTTTCTGAAGTGCCAGTGTTGTCTACTAAGGGGGGAGATGGCTTGAGTAACATAAGCCAGTGATTTCAGGTGACACTTAAAGGACTTCCACAGACACTTTGATACCAACGTCTTCAACATGTCATTTTTCTTGTTGAAGAACATCAGTGCATCACCCAGCATTTTAATAAATGTTTGTGGGAAGGTGATGTTCACATAATCAAATCAAGATTCACTCACCATTTTCCCCCAAACTATGTTTTCTAGGGTCTCTAAAATTAGACTAAGATTCCTAAGCTTCTAGAAGCAGAAAAGTCAATCTACATGGCCCAAGTCAGTCTGTACTGGTCTGCAGATCATCAGTGGTGTGAATATGAAGCTCCAAGACAACATGAGGAAACATACAAAAATAGTGAACCCGCGGATTGGAGAGATAGCTCAGGTGTCAAGACTCTACCTCACAAGCAGAAGGACCTGTGCTCCAGTTCAGACCCCACATATAAAAGTACAGGCAGAAATGGCCGCCACCTATACTTCTGGCTCTGAAAGGTGGAACCTGGGAAATCCCAGAGCAAAACAAAAAAGGAGGTAAAGCAATCCAGGATAATATCCAAGGTCACCCTTGGTCCTTCACAGGGATGCACAGTGCCCTCTAACATATACCACACACACACACACACACACACACACACACAGAAATAAAAAAATAAAGTTACCCCCCCCAGAAAGCACAAGCTTTTCTGCAAAGACTTTCCAAAATCCAATGATAAAATGCCAGACTTATCTGCCTGTGGGTCAAACCCTACTCACACCTGAACACAAATACTGTGACCAGCACTCGATGTGGGTTGAGATTAGACTTAGAGAAAGTGTGAAGCATTCCACTATGGCCATGCAGATGAGGATGCAAAGTGAGGGATGAGCCAAGTAAGCGATGAGCAGGCATGTCCCTGGAGGAAGGGCTTTTATAAGAGTAAACAATAAATAAAAAGCTTATTAAATTCAAAACGAAGTCATAATAATTATTTTTAAAAGTTCTAGACCCCTTGGCACCATTGAGAAACTCCTATGAGTCCCTTTCTTGTTGGATATGGCTATTGAGCTTTCGAGCTAATAAAACATGAGAACAGAGGAAATTAAATAACCAGAGAGTATAGAGCATCATTAACAGAGAACTATAGCTCCCTGCTTGACAGTATTGGGTTTTTGTTGTTTATTAGGTTCTTTTTCTCTGTGGATAGGTCTGACCACTATGGTCAAAGGAAGTCAACTGTCTGCCATACTGCATCTCTTCTGAAATTAGGATGCACCCTGCCAACACAAAATGACTACATCCGTGACGTGCCGCTAGAACGAGCTCCAGTTGTTAGCGGGGTTGTGCTTTATGTGTGAGCTCATGAGCAAATCAGGAAGGCAATGACTCAATCTTAATTCAGCTGCTGCCAAAACTCCTGCTATGACTCACAGGGACTTCCCTAGCTGAAAAGGTATGGAGCTAAAAATGCATAACAGTTGTCATAGAAATATCACAGAGAAAATAAGATATGAAGATCTTGAATATTGAAGTTTTGGATGTAATCCCATTATCCTTTTATCAAGTATAGAGCTTCTTTGCCAAGAATAGAGCCGCGGTTACAGTTTGCATGATTAAAAAGACTCTACACTTCTAACTTAGGCAAGTGGCTTACATCTTATGTTGGAGCTAAACACAAGCTTAGACATTTCTGGTCCTTGCATATAACATACATTTTTTTCAAAGTCTGGCATCCACACAATAATTCTCATGTGGTGAGTGCAGTTCTAAGAATTACCTTTAGGAGTCATTCTTTACAGAGATGATAAAATCTTGCCCATTAGGGTTCTGAATTATCTGGAAAAATCTCAGAGGATCATTAGACTTAAATACTGCCCCACTCTGATCAGCAACACCCAAATGAGTCTTTATTTCACTTTCCAAACTCTTAAAATTAGCAGCCATTTGCCCACATAAGAATTTAAGGTCCACAGAGTTAATGAGAGTATATCTTGTTCAACAATAATATAGAAGTGTTTAAAAAACAAAGGTCCTGGCTATGGCTGAAGAGATGGCTCTATCAATAAAGTATCTAACATGCAATCACAAAGACTTGAGATCAGATCCCCATTAGCAAAGTAAAACACCTGGAGTATTGGCATGTGTCTATAACCCCAGTTTTGAGGACTGGAGACAGATGGATCCTGGATCTAATGAGTCAACCAATGTAGCCAAATGGATATGTTCCAGTTTAAGTAAGGGGTCCAAAAAAATTAACAAGGTAAGTGGAAATCAATCCCTAGTCTTCACATTCATGCACATTCATGCACAAGCACACACACGCACGCACACACACACACACACACACACACACACACACACAGACACACCCTGGTATACACTGAATTTTACTTTACACATGATATTGTTAAGGGCAATTTATACAAATTAACTCATTTATATTTTCTCTTATTTGGTTCATACATAGTAGACATTCTTACTTCCTGGACATAGAGATGGAAGCACAAATCTTTCAATACTGTGCCTAACGCTACATAGCCAGAAAAAGAATAAAGCCAGAATTTTGCACAATTATGCCAGCCAATGTTTTATCTCAAATTGCTATATTCCAGTTGGATAAATCAGAGGGAAAAAAGATTCCTGTTGCAAGATGATTCTCTGCAAATTCAGGATGAACCAAACACCTTCTTTCTTCCTGGAAGAAAGCGTACTCAGGTTCATCATTGTCATCATCGAAGTGTCTCCAGTGTTACACCACGTCCAGCACTGAGCACAAACTAAGTACTTCTTTCTGTAGCATCCCTTGGGATGCATTCTTGCCACATGCTGCACAGTAGGAACAGTACTGACCCCAGGAACCAGACGTTAATAACTACTATTTATTAAACATGCACCTCATGCCACCTTACATAATCTCCCTGCCACTCTATGGAATGCACCTTTCTACTTCATCTGGAGGTTACTGATATTAGAAGTCAGAATTTGAGCTTAGATCTGACTTCAAGTGCAATCTCTCTGTAATACTTTGTGGCTCAAGACACACCAATACCTTTTACCAGCAATACTATTTTGTCTAAATTCCTTTGTAACCTTCTGGCCTAAGCTTGGATATTTAATCACATGGTGATAACAATAATCATAACATCAATGTGCTTATTATTCAGTTTTTTTAAGGTTATTATGAGAAAAAACAATGTATATGTAGTGGTCAGTTGACTCTTAAAGCTTTAGTTGTTTCTCCAACAGTATCATTTCACATATACTACAAAATAAAAGAAATGTAAACAGCAAAGTCCAAAACTTCAACTAGAATCTGCGACTAAAGTAGGGTTTTTTTTATTATTTCACTGTAGAATTTGGTGTACATATACTGTTACCAGACAATGAACAATTTGTCAGGTTATCTGCTCCAGTCAGTTCTGGCTGCTGTAACAAAATATTGCAGACTGATTGGGCTAATGCAGAAATTTTCCCCCTTACTCTGTTAAAGGGAAGTCCAAGAACTGGTGCTGGTAAATTCGGTCTGTAAGATTCGTGGGAAGGGCTGTGTCGTCCTGTGGTCTTTACCTGACCATGTCAGAAAAAACAGCCATTGAGTTTTGTCTTATTTTATAAGGCCACTAAATTTAGCTTGGAGACCCACACACTTGCTAAGCATCCGCTGGCCGGAGTCTTTTCCAGTGGTGATAACCCGGACAGGATCTGGTGTAGCCCCTAAGACGCTCTTCCACTGCTAGCCTGTGGCAGCTTTTGTGATCCTCAGCTGTGCCATCAGCTGCCACTGTAGCAAACTGTGGGTGCCTCACAGGTTGTAGCTCGCACGTCAGTCTGCACACTGAGCTCTGTATCCCTGCGATGACCCTTTTGCTGGCCTAGGAAGTCAGAGAGTCCACAGCACTGAGGACAGACCTACAATACCCGACGGCTCTTCAGAACTTTGTCAATCAGTGGGATCCTTAGAGTCAAGGGATTAAACAGTCATAATAAGAGTTTCCATGCTAAAGGGGAGCCCAAGAAGTGGCCTTGGGCTATGCCACTGAATCCTGAACCCTCACTAGGTTGGGGGATCAGAGGGAGGTTTGGCGTTCACATGAAGGGATGCTTCAGGGGATGGGAGGAGGGAAGGGGGAGGCACCAGGACACGAGGGAGGAAAGGGGGTGAAAAGGGGGAAGAAGGAAGAGTGGAATGGATGATGACAGGGGAATGGAGGGGGAAGGAGAGAGTGGGGGTACCTATTGAGTTTGTATGATTAGGAAAACAATAAAATGTGGGAGAAAAATAAACTTTGCCAATGACCAAGACCTGCAGTTTCTTTTCTCTGCACGTTTGCACACTTGCGTCCCTCTCCATTCTCAAATTCCCATGCTCTTTTGCCAACTCTTTATTTCTGCCATTCTTCCTTGCTTCTGCCCAGGTCACTTGCTGCAATTCTCCAGCTGTCTCGTGTGGCTATGGCCACTGTCACTGCTGCCGCCATGGGATGGAACGTGCCTTCAGCTTTGCCAGGGCTAATCCTTTTGCCACTGTGGTGATGGTGGTCCTACTCTGAGCCTCTGTCTGCAGTGCCGAGGCTGCCATGGGTCAGTCTCTCTCACTTCTTGCTTCCTTGCCAGCTCAGTCTGCGCAACTAAAAGAGATAAAGCAGAAAGACCACTCCAGGGATGTCTTTCATTGGACCTAGTGATGTCGTCCCATTTACACTACCCACACCAATCTTTCAGTTGGGCCACCAGGGAGAAGATTTCTCCTTCAAGCTTCGGTGGAAAAGGTTATACACTAACTTAGATTACCCACCAGATTTGTGAAACTAAAACATTCCATTCAAGCTATTTTAAATAGTTGTGACTGGTTGGACTGCACCTGTAGGAACCAGAGTTGTATTGTAAAACAAGCAACTGCAGCTAGCTGTCAGGTAACTTCCTAAGGCATCGCATGTGTATTCACAACAACCAGCACTGGCTAAAGGGCAGTCCAGGAAGCTAAGACACAGGGAGAAGTCTAGCAGTTGTCTGGGAGTTGAATTGCACTAGCTTCATTTTAGACAATTCACAAAAAAAAAAAAATAACCATCAAAAGGATTCCTTATAGTAAAGGCTTGTAATGAAAATAATAGTGATATAAAGTATTTAATAGAATTTTAGCAATGCTTAACTCATACTCAGAACCCCCCCAGAGGAAAGGGATCCCCTTAATCTGTCTCATCCTCAGCTAGATTTTAATACTTCCCAAAGACCTTCTCATAATCTCATTATATGAGGGAGTGAGGAATTCACTACATAAATTTTGGGGACACATCAATTTTCATTGATGCTGTAATCACAGACCCAATTTGTCTGTTAGATAAGTTCATATTTTGAGACTATTACTGGGTTTTGCAGTTTTGCCTGTGTAAAGGCAAAGGATTAGTGTGTGTGTGTGTGTGTGTGTGTGTGTGTGTGTGTATGTGTGTGTCTACTCCTCATGTACTTCTCATTCACAGCTTCTAACTGCTTCAGAACATTTTCACTATTGCATCTTTTCATGACTCAGAATTACTTAGAGAAGCTTCTCTTATTCGCCAGGGCTGAATTAGGTGTCTTATCCCCACCTTCATCACCACACGCATGCATGCCCATATTTCCATACCCCTCAGTCCTTATCATGCCATTCCAAGACATCTGTTCAGATAAAGAGATTGTAATAGGAGCTCAAAGGCAACCCACAGAATGAGAGAAAATCTTCACTAACCACATATCTGATAGAGCTCTACTGTCCAGAGTGCACAAAGAACTTAGAAAACTAAACACCAGGAAAACAAATGGCCCAATTAAAAAATGGGCCTTGGAACTTAAAAGAAACTTTACCAGGAAAGAAATTAAAATGTCTAAAAAATATCTTTAAAAAATGCTCCTCATCCTTACCCATCAGGGAAATGCAAATCAAAACCTCCCTGAGATATCATATCACCCCAGTCAGGATAGCAAAAATCCACAATACAAACAACAACAAATGCTGGAGAGGATGTGGAGAGAAGGGAACTCTCCTACATTGCTGGTGGGAATGCAGGCTCATACAGCCACTCTGGCGAGCCATCTGGCAATTCTTTAAAAAGTTAAAGATTGAAATGCCATATGACCCTGCTATTCCACTTTTGGGAACAATCCCCCATATAGCAAAAACTTACCTCAATAGCACAAGCACGACCATGTTCATAGCAGTACTGTTTACAATAGCAAAGTCATGGAGTCAACAAATGCCCAACAGTTGACGAGTGTATAAGGAAACTGTGGTACATTTATACAATGGAATACTACTCAGCCATCAAAAATGATGACTTAATGAAATTTGCTGGGAAATGGATGGAATTAGAAACAATTATATTGAGTAAAGTATTCCAGACACAGAAAATTAAGCACCGTATGTACTTCCTAATAGGTGGATCCTAGTACCAAACCCACTTAGTGACACACTCAAAGACAAATCTCTGTAATACCTACAGTAATTGCAAAGATTATAAGCAGGAGGGAAGGGGAAGGAGGGCCCCACCAGAAACAAGGAAAGAGGAGATCATGCTACAGTAGAGAAAATAGACCACCATCAAGGACTGCAAGTAAGTAGTGAGATATCTGGTTAAGCTCACAGACTTTCCTTCCTGGTCACTTGCATCTTTATGGGGTATGATCTCACTAGAAAGGGAGGGCATAGAGTATGGCAGATAGAAGGTAACCATCCTGCAAATGGGAGACCGGCCCCCCCTCACAGCAGTCTCCTACTCATTCCATCTACCTTTGAATCTACTCTTCTAATGATTCTATTTTAACAGCCTTTTATCTCTGGCCAGGGGATGACATCCGGTACCCATCAGGATGGAGCCAAGGGCGATGCAGGAGCAGCAAAACTGGAAAAAAAAATATCAACAAACCATAATTCAGAAAATCAGAGACTATATCAACCACCTGGAACCTGGCCAGCCTAATCTCTCCCCATCTTAAAAGTTCCATCTCAGGGAAATTTGCGGAAGAGGGGGTGGTAAGATTGTAAGAGCCTAAAGATGGGAAGGATGCAAGATACTCTATACAGGTTATATAGGGCCGAAGTAGTCATAATAGGACTTTGCGTGACCTGCGCAGTGACCAACATATCATTGAATCCCCAAAGTCTACCCTGGATCACAGGCACTAGGATTCTTAGATTGGGATTAACAGCCCCAATAGTGTTACTATATTAAAGGGGAACACAAAAAAAAGAACTCTAGGCAATGCCACTGAGTCCTTACACTTCATCAGAGAGGAGGACCCAGAGGGAAGTTTGACATGCACACTAAAGGATGCCCCAGGAATGGGAGGGGAGAGGGGGCACTGGGAGAAGGGGAGGGAGGGGGGAAGGGAAGGGGAAAGAGGGGGAAGGAGTAAGGGATCCAGGGAGGTGTGGAGGGAGGGAGGGGAATGGGGTACCTATCAACTTTATATGAGTGGAAGAAATAAATAAAAAAATAAATTTGAAAATATATAAATATATATATACATAAAGAGTTTCCTCTACTTATCAGCCCCCCAAAATTGACTGAAGAATTGGCTGAAGAAGGGAAAGAATTTTGAAGACGAAAGTTCATGCAAGCATCCTCCTGCCTCCATCTCAGGAGCAGCCAGCGCTACAGTGATAACAACCTTCACCAAGTTGGTGAATTTCCCCTGGGCTGGAAGCTGCATTGAAAAAGGAACTCAGCCGGCTGTGATTGCTTAACATTCTAAGTATCCGGAATTCATGTAGAAATCAATGACAGGCAAGTATGGCTTAACATATCTTAAGGGGATAAAAATCTCCCTAAAAAGGGTAAATGAGCAAAAACACAATTTAAGTTTCCAAGTAAAAGACTAGGCTGAGATGGAACCCAGACAGAAAATAAATAAACCTCCAAGGTGATGATCCAGACTAAATGGGACATCTCCTGTTTTCAAACCTACAAAACAGGAGAGGGGGGAGAGAATCATTAGCAAGACCTGCCAGTGACCCCATCTGCAGCTGCAGTTGCCAGAGGCTAAAATGCTAGTGAGAGTAAAGGGAAAGAGAGAAAGGTACATTTCTGCAAACTCTTTTCCCTAAGAGCTTTTCCAATGCAACTTGGGCAGGAAGTTGGAAAACATCCAGGAAGGAAATGGAGCAGGAAGTGGGAGAGAGCTCTACTCTTTCCCACAGAATGATTTAATGGTTAGAATACACAAAAAACCTGGGGTCCCTATGGGGTGAAGAAGGGTGGAGGGGCACAGAAGTGTTAAAAAATAGATTGAAATATTTTAGAGATTATCCTTAGGTCCATCGATAGAAACTAACACAAAGGAGAGATTTAATAAATATCAATGACTTTTGGAATCACTGAGGGTCTCCGATAGCCAAGGGAACCACAGTTTAACCTTAAGGTACATTGCAGTTCATCTGCATGGTTGCTGATAAATGACCATCAAATGGCTTAAGGGAACACGGGGTTTATTATTCTCTTACAATTTTCTGGTTGCAGTTCTCCTTCCAGCTTGACTAGAGCACTCACACGCCAACACCAGGTGGCCACACCATCTCTACGTAATGGCTGAGAGATGGGACGATCCTTCCTTGCCAGACCAGACTGTCTGGCCAAGTGTACACAAGGATGCCAACTTCCTCAACCTGTTCAGGGCCTAGTCCCACCCACCATGGGCTGGGTCTGCCCCATCAACTAGACAACCTTCTTCAGGTTCACTCTGGGCTTAACTCAACTACTAATTCTCTACAAATGTGCCCAGAGCTCAAACCTCAACCATCAAGTTGACATCTGTACATAACAGTTTTATATTATAATATTATAACAGAGAAACAGCTAAAAGTTGGAAATGGGGAAATTTGGCTGGGGAAATCTGCAGAGTCCGCAGGACAGAGGGGCCTTCTAACTTCTATAGCTTTCTGACATTGCTAAGTGGTTGTCAGGGAAGTTGGGTACAGGAAGTAAAAAAGAATGTCAGGCAAAAGATAGTCATCTCTCAAGGGCATTGGGGTGGGGAGGTCAGAGGTATAGGAAGGTGTGGTAGTTAAGCCTGGGCGTTATCTTGACACCCCCGGAATTAACTAAGCTGAGCTGAGACCACCTCTGGAAAGGATCAACCGAGACAACTTGATAGGATTCTACCTGCCCTAGATCCTATCAGAATCTCCAAAGCTCTCACAGGATCCTCCCAGTACTGCATCATATAAAAAGGAGCCACCAAGGAGAACAGGTGCCTTCTTGCAGCTGTGCTAGGAATCGCTCTTCCTTCCGGCCGCCGGGTTTCTTTGACCTTCTAGCCTTCCAACCCTCCAAATCGTCAGCTAAACTGAAGATTCTAGGAATTCTCCAGCCTTCAGCCAATACACACTTGACTACCGAACTGAGCAGCTAGCTATTAGCAGCCATCATTGGAACTACCTCGGCTACTGGCAGCTATCATTGGACTACCTCGACCATATCTGTAAGCCAAGTCAATAAATCTCATATATATATATATATATATATATATATATATATATATATATATATATATATATATATATTCATACGGTAAATTCTGCATCTCTAGAGAACCCTGGCTAATACAGGAGGTGAGTCAGGAGTGGCTGGTGTGGTCCAATCAGGGAATGGCTACATTCCACCCAGGCTGGAGGAGTTCTACCAAATGCCCCAGCCATGACTCACAGCTATCAAATGTATGTCTTGATGGTTTTACCATATAAAAACTGAAATGGAGGCAAACTTCCCTAATCCAAGTACTCCTCTAGCAAGCTGGGAGACCAGGATAGGAGACTCCCTTAAAGATCACAGGTCAGCTAGCCTAGGACCAGTGAAAGAGACTCTGATCTCAAACGAGATGGAAAAGAAGAACCAACATCCAGGGTACCCTCTGACATACATGCACATTCCATGGCAAGTACATGCACATACACACACATATCCAACATATCAGATACATACATACACATCAAACAGTCATATTTCTTTCCTATTTAATTTATTTCTTAAATTCCAGAGTCATCATTTTGAACTCTTTAGCTATTCTTTCTGCTATTTACCACTATAGACTTCTTTTTTTTTTTTTAACATTTTTTATTATCTCTGCTCATACAAGAGTAATGGGTACACCGGTTCCCTCCCTCCCTCCCCCCCACCCCTCTGCTCACCCTCCCCTCACCTCTCCCTCCCCATCCCCCAGTGCCTCCCCTCTCCCAATCCCCGGAGAATCCTTTAATGTGCATGCCAAACTCTCCTCTGGGTCCTCCTCTCCGATGACGTACAAGGACCCAGCGGCATTTCCCAGAACCCTTTCCTTTGTTCCCCTTAAGCATAGGAACACTATTTTGGCTGTCAATCCCTTGCCTCCAAGGATCTTGGTGCTTTTGGCAAATGCTAGACTTTGTGGGGTCAATAGCGTGTTGGACATTGTGCAGGGCATGCAAAATCCAATTATGATTGCTTCGGCCCTAACTTGTGTGGAGTATCTCGCATATCATTGCTCTTCCCATCCTTGTGCTCTTACAATCTCACCGCCCCCTCTTCTGCAAATTTCCCTGAGCTTCAGGATGGGGAGAGATTAGGCTGGCCTAGTTCTAGGTGGTTGATATAGAGTCTCTGAAGTTCTGGATTATGGTTTGTTGATTTTCTTTTGCGGTTTTGCTGCTCCTGCAATGCCCTTCACTCCATCCCGATGGGTATTGGATGTCACCCCCTGGGGATGGTGGCGCGGACACTAGATTTCTTCAGAGAAGTGTGACCAGTAAGATATACACCACACACATGAGGATATTGACTATGGAATTGCATGATTATGAAGCCAAGACCGCCCACATGGGCTACATGGGGAGTAGTTAGGGAAAGAGCTGATACGTAGAAATCTTGTATTCTGAAAATTTGATACCCCAAAACTAAGATATCCAAGGGTAAATTCTTCCTCTCCCCGAGCCTCTGTGGCCTATTTGGAGTCTCAAAGGTTGGGACAGTGCCAACTCACATGGTTTATAGTGGAGTTTCTGATTTGAGTGCTAGTGGGCTTTTATTTCCCACAACAATTAGACAATCTCCTAAGGATTGTTCAGACACTTGCCTTAACTGAACAATTACACTGATTACTTAGTTAACATAGAGACTCAGCTCTCAATTGTCAGTCTAGCATAAAAAAAACAGTGGCACAATATCTGTCCGCTGTTTCTTGATTTAATCAATTACAGACATTATCTAATTTTTTCCAAATAAAAAAGACAATAGTTTTATTTGCTCAGTGTTTCCTAAGGTAATTATTTTATGTCCCCCAACTCTTGATCAAAACTTCAAAACATATCCTGCTGTGGTTTTAAAGTGTTCCCAAATGTTTAAACTTTGGAAACTTCTTTTATAAAGATGAGGGAAGTAATTTGCGTTAGAGAAGATCAGGACACTGGTGCTGATAATGGCATGATTGCCCCTGAGAAGAGGGAGACTGAGCTAGAATTGGCTCATCCCACTACACGAAGCTCCCCATCATTTAATCCATGGCACAACCTCTCACCAGACACTGGCTCCACGCTCTTGGATCATAAACTAAATAAACTTTCATTCTTCATGATGAGTCAGCTATGGGAATTTTGTTAGAGCAACAGAAAAGAAACAAAGACATATCGAGAAAGGGTCAAACACAGGCACATCAAGTACTTAAGTACTTTCCTTCTTGGGACATTCTTCATTGGCTCTTCTCACCTTCTCCCTAGTGTGCTGCCGGATCCCCGCTGGCCTGTCGTAAAAGGACAAAGAGAGACTCTCCTTTTCCTTGCCGTGTCTGTGACTCCGAGAAACACTCTGTCCCGGGTCTCATGCTTTATCCTTGCTTTTCTTATTTGCTTTTTGTGCACTGAGTAAGGGAGCGAGAGAAGGTACTGAACTGATCGCCATCTTGAATGTCTGAAAATGTTATTCACCCTCAGACTTGATTCAGAGCATGGCTGAGGCTGGACTAATAATTGCAATTTCTTATTAAAGACCAAGAGGTATTTTTCTGACAGTGTTGCTACTGAGAAACATGGCAAATATTTTATAATTTCAAGACACATATGTCTATTATTTTTTTCTTACTTAGGAACTTTTCAGTACTCTCTTTTTGAGGCTATTTTTCTTCATTTTCAATGCCTTGGTTCAAATCTTTATTATTCCTTGTTAGACATAGGATAGTTGCTTGTATACTGGGAATTTATTACATGAAATAAAGGAAATTGCTTGTTCCATGGGATAGTGCTTGGAAAAGTGCTAAAGTCTAAATTCCAGTGGCTTTAATTTGTAACCTCATCACAAAAGTGCCATGCCATCCATCTTTTGGCCTCATCCATTTACAAGACACAATAACCTAGTTCTTATGAGCGATATAGCTCAGAATGAAGGCACAGGATTACACAGCATATGAGTGCAGAGAAAGGGCTCAGTGGGGGATATCTCAGAGGTTTCTGGTCATGCATCCCTGTGTGATAACCTAGCTTCATCTGTTTCTCTTAAAAGCCATACTTATTACTTAGAATATAAGAGTTCAGACCTGGCCTAGAGGGGTTCCTGTGAGAAAGGAGAATGTTTGGGGGGGAATAACTGATTCACTTTTTTTTTTACAAGAAATGAAGAGCCAAGAAAATGCAGTAGAAATCTCTACATTGCATTCATTGCTTCGGCAAATTTTTTCCCCATAATAATTGCTACAATGATGACCATACCCACTAACAGTATCGATATGAAAAAATATCAGATTTAAGATTCTATTAGGACAAGTAACCATCCAATCCATTTGAATCAAATATTCATTTGTCAAAATATCAAGGTAAAGACGGATAATAGATTATCTTTCCAAGATGATATAACTCAGTAAATCAGTATTTCTCTTTACTTTCCCAATAGGATATTCATTTAAAAAGTGATTATCAATTACTTCATTTCTTAAAGAAGTGTCCCAAGTCCAGAAAGTTGGTACTGGGGTTCTTGAGACTGTTTATATGGTTCCATCTTTTCCAATTAGAAGAAAAAAAACAGGTGAATTATCCTGTACTTAACACAATCTACCTGGCTAATTGAGTTTTTCTCACTTCTGAATTGATTACTGCAGGGAGAGCACACCTAGCTTTCTTCCCCGTGTTTTCTGTGTGAGACTAATTATTAAAAGTCTCCCAACTCTGAACAGGATATATTTTGAGGCTCTGGATTCAAATGGCTAATTGAACAGCTGTTCTCACCATCAGTTCTCTGTGTGTGCTTCATAAATGTGTCGTATTTCATAGGAGTGTTCACGCAAAAATATTGTAAGTTGGCATTGATTTGTAGGTGCAATATGTGAACTATTTGGAGTCATGTCTGAGGTGAGCAAATGTGACATTTCCTTTAATTGAGTTAGAAATTGGTGGGAGCACTGTGGCACAACTCTTCTCTCAGTGCCAACAGTGCCAGTTCTCTTGATCAAATTCCAAATAAACCCAAATCGGAACAAACAGGCCATTCCTAGTTTCTGGTATATGGTACAAAGGATGCTGACTATGCTGATAAAGTCAAGATTTTCTTAGGTTTTTCCTAAAATATCTCATTTTTAAAGTGTTTTCAGACTACTTTGGAGCTTCATCCAAAAATATTGAATTTTTATATTGAAAAGGACAGGTCTTTATCAAACTCTTATTATTTTTCTAACACCATGTGGTGGGATAAGAAAACAATAACAAACATTACAATCCAAAAAATCATGGGTGAAATATCACCCAGACAAGACAATTCCACAGTAATCTAAGCATTCAAATATGCGTATTCTGCTCCTTTTGACTGAAACTTGGAAAGTAGAACAGTTCATTTTCTGTTTTGTTTATCAGCAGTGCCTAATACTTCCGGTGCCTGGAAGTTAATAAGTGCTTAAACACAGCTAAGGGATTATGTACTTAGGCACATGACATTAAAGGCAAACCAGAGGAAACCAGTGGACCACGCATTTGTAAAGACTTGAAAATAACAAAGAGTCTGGCAGGAAAGAATAAGGGTTGCAATGGGAAGGGGAGGGGGGATTGGGAATTAAGTTATGAAAATATCATAATGAATAATACTAATAACAAATACAAAATGAAACAAAAATAGCTAATGGAATGGTTTAAAACTAGTAAATTAATATACATACATATATATATATATACATATATATATATATATGAACCATTTGCTTGGTATAGAGTGCTGTACTATGGTAGTTAGATGGTAGAAAACAGACCAATAATCTTGTGAAATGAAGTTAGTTTTGTAAGATACTGTGTTGAAAAATTAGGAAAAACTTAGTTATACAGAAAGGAGATCAAAATTATATTAGCTGAGATACTTTAATCCATATAACTATGAAGTCTACCTCTCTTTCACTATTTTATGAGCTTTTCATTTCCCAGATACACAGAGAATGTGTTCCACAATATTTAAGAGCAAGTACTCTAGAGACAGATTGCTTGTGCCATATTGGACTCCTGCTATGTGAACACAAACAATGTGCTGGAGTTTTCTATTTCAGCATTGTCATCGATATCTATCTACAAGAAGATGCACAATGGGCGGTTGTAAAAACTAAATAGCTCGAGGCACTAAAGGTCCCGTAGCAGTGCTTAGCAGGTGTTAGCTACTTTGACAGACAGCAAGCTCACTGAAACAGTCTGTGTACTCTTTTCATATTGCAGGGTTGAGACTAGAGAGAGACTGAAATAGAAAACAAATAAGTCCCAGCCTTCGGCATCTCAGTGTAGACAGAGCAGTGGCTTCTTTCTATGGAATATGAGTAGCAAGGGCATAGTTCTCTCTAGGACAGGAGTGTGTGGTAGGCAAAGCCCACCATTAAGGTACATAATAAGTTAACATATTCATTATGTAATAAGGACTAGAATAATCCACCATTGATAACCAAAAAAAAAAGTACCCTGATATTGCAATTCATACGAATTTTTTTCAGTTGGAAAAAGACGATGGAATACAACTTGTCTTTTGGTTTTGCTTTCTTACAGAGCAAGATAAAGTTGGAAAGCCCTGGAACCAGGGTGAGGCTTCACGCCACACAGCTGTAGAATCATATCCAGCCACTGTGATATGAACACAGCGGGATTCAAGGACCTTTTCCAGAAGCAAGACTTGTTCTGATTGTGGCTTTGTCAAAACTTGGGTTTACCTTTGGAAAATATCCTGCAAGAAAGCATTGCCACATGAAAGGTTGGCACACAGTTGGGTCTCAGAAAAGCCATGTGAATTAATGTTTTATGACTGCCTTAACACGGTATCATATCGGAGATGGCTTAAGTGGGGGAGGTTCAAGACTAAGGATTTAATAGTGTTGGTGCTATGGTTTGAATATGAACTGCCCTCATACGCCTGTGTATTTGAATCCTTAGCTGATGTTAATGTTTAGGAATGTGGTGGCTCCTTTGAGAGGAACATCACAGATGGGAAGCCTTATGATTTCGTGGGCAGGCCTTGCTTCCTCTGAGCTGGCTTCTGCCTTCTTTGCATTTATGATGGCAGTGGTGACCTGAACCACCGCCAGCTCCTGCCTACAACCACGTTTTCTGCTATGTGACCCAGCCTTGATGGATTACATCCCTCCAGAACCATAAGCCAGATAGATCTCCCTTTCTCCCTTGAGTTGTATATGAGCATTACCTCACAGCAACCGACGAAGAGTAGCTGCAACAGTTGGTTTGCAGTACTTACCTGTCTTCTTGGTGAGTAAATGACTATTTTTTTCCCCTTGGTCTTTAAATGATCTTCCCTCTTCCCATACTTCCAAACCTCTTCCTGCAGGGACACCAATCACATTGAATAAGGACTCACTTCAATAACCTCATTCTAAATTTAATTGCATCTTTATGGATTGGGAGTTGTACATATAATTTTGGAAGCAATACAATTTCAGTTCGTAATACCAGGAGACCTAGAAATGACCCAATTCAAAAAAGCAGAAGTATTGCTTCTTCCAATAACATTGTCCTGTCCAAAATTATTCATGTGTCTGCCAGTGTGCTTCAGGGTTTAGCTCGTCTTATCATTCTCATTCAAAAATAAGTTGGATGGAACTATCATTATCTCTCAATAGCAACAGAATCTAAATTTATTTCCTAGATAACATATCTATAAAAAATGTCCTTTTTGACTCATTTTGGATGCAAGTGATAAACTCAAAATAGTCAAAAATTTTGCACAGAGTTTCTTGGGATTTTTCTATAGGTGTTGCTCTTATTGCATCTGACAATAGTCACCTTTTATTTCTTAAATGAGGTCGTATGGTCCATGAGATTTGTTCACTTTGTCCTGAGATCACAACTGGATGGCAATCCTGGAAGCTTTATCTACTGCCTTGTTCATAGCCATTCTTATTGTTTTCCGTGTGTGTGTGTGTGTGTGTGTGTGTGTGTGTGTGTGTGTGTGTACCTGTGTCTGTGTCAGTGTCTGTATGTATTTGTCTGTGTCCATAGAAAAGAGCACTTGAATATGTTTGCCTGTGAAACCCAAGGGTGACTTCAGGAATCATTCTGGATTGCTCTAAGTCATTATTGCTTTGCTTTGAGATTTCCTAGGCTGTGCCTTCCAGAGTAGGTGTTCCATCTTTCCTGCCAGGCGTTTTTACCTGGGATCTGGGATCCTATCTCAGGTTCTTTTGCTTGTGAGCTAAAGGCTTAGCCATCTCTCCAGCCCAGGTACTCTCTTTGAAAGGACATTTTCAATCATAGTTGTCCTCAAATGGTTTTGATCAGAGCAGGAGGCGAGAACAAAGATATCTGCTCCAGTGAGGCTGCCTGATTTACAAGAGAAACACACTTGAAAAGCTCAATTAAAATTGGCCAGACATTGCCTAGATTTTATGAGAGAAATGAATGTCTGCTCCGAGTCATGTGCCTCTGTCTTGGTTCAGCTGGAGGCTCTCTGGGCACTTACCGAGGAGACACGTCATTCATTTGGAAGCTTAGCCGTCACCTCATTCATTTGGAAGCTTAGCCGTCACCTTCATGCGGCTGTGGTTGAATGGCTATGTGTGCCACTGGCCAGCTTGCCATATTGCCAATCTCAGAGTCAGAGACAGGTGAGAACGTTCCCTAACTGAAGAAAGCAGCTCACAGACAGTTGGAAAAGGAATCGAGGCTAGTCAGTTTTAAACAAATATATCTTTCCTTACAAATATAAGGAGTGCTCACAATGAAACTTCCAAAAAGATACCTTCATTTATTTGAAGAACAAGGAAATGGAGTAATGAATTCGACTTCAAAAAAAAAAAAAAAGAAAATCCTGCAAATGCTATTTCAAAAGACAAAGTACCCTTCCACAACAGAATATAGCAAGAAGGAATATTCAATTAAACTCATTCATCTTTCTAAGCCAGGTTTTTCAGAGTTTATTCCTATAAAAAATTGAAAGAAGAAAATAAATAGAGTATCAACAATGACCTGTTTGTTGCTTCTACAACAAGTATTTTGCAATACTATTACCTCCTTAAGGTAAGCTAAATGAATTGAGATATTTTAACTTTTTCTTCAGAAAGTTGACATTTTTATTAGAAAGAAAATGATATTCAAAGAATTACAATTCTTTAAAAATTTTCCCTATTCATTGTGAAATAGAATCTCAGTCTAATTTTTTCCCTTGTGCTATATATAGTCTTTGCCTGAAGGAGAGTGAGATCTTTGTCAAGCTGAAGAATGGCTACATCTAGACACAAGTTGCAGGCTCTATACGTCTCCCATTTCCTCCTTTAGAATTAGAGTTCTGGTTGTAGCTTTCCTATTATGGTGTCAATATTGTGTTATCAGATGCATCAAAGCAGATAACTTACTTCAGTATCTCTAGGATTTTTTTTCAGATTTCCAATAGTCTTATTAATTCATCAGACAACTTTACAATCAAAGCTTTTACTTGTATTATGAAAGCATTGTGTGGAAATGCGGCTCATTATAATTAGGATAAAAAGACAAGCCTACAATATATATGTGGCATCTATTGCTTTTCTTCCTTCATGATTTCTTTCTTACATTTCCCTTCTTTCTTCTCTTCTCTTCGAGTACTAAAATTTACTTATACGAAGAAGTTACTATCAAGTTTAGGAGCGCTATTCATAGAAGAAAGCAAGATTTCCTAGAGAAGGAATCCTCCTCTCCTCTCCTCTCCTCTCCTCTCCTCTCCTCTCCTCTCCTCTCCTCTTCTCTCTTCTCCTCTCCTCTCCTCCCTCCTTTCTCCCCTCCCCTCCCCTCCCCTTCCCTCCCCTCCCCTCCCCTCCCTTCCCTCTCCTCTCCTCCCCTCCTCTCCTCTCCTCCTCCTTCCCTCTCCTCCTTCTCCTCCTCCTCCTTCTCCTCTCCTCCTCTCCTCTCCTCCCTCTCCTCCTTCCCTCTCCTCTTCCTCCTCTCCTCCTCTCTCCTCTCCTCTCCTCTCCTCCCTCTCCTCTCCCTCCTCTCCTCCCTCTCCCTCTCCTCCCCCTCCCCTCTCCTCCATCCCCTCCCCTCCCTCCTCTCCCCTCCCTTCCCCTCCCCTCCCCTCCCTTCCCCTCCCCTCCCCTCTGTACAGGAAGTGCTGGGTGCTGACCCCGGGACCTCAGGAAAGGAAGTCAAATGTTCTATCACTGAGCTACATCCCCAGCACTATTTTAAATCTTTTTTTTCCAGCTTTCTTATAAAGAAATATTTTGTATGCAGTACACACAAATTGAAATGAACACATTTCACTACAGCCCAATTTCCAGAGTATATTTCTCTACCAACACCAGTTCCAGAGGGGAGACACAGTCTTTCATGGTAGCAACAGCATGGCTGTCTGGCAGAAGCTGGAGACAGGCTATGTCGCACCCATATGAGAGGCTTGAGGACTTATTTTAAAATCAAGAGGTGCTTAAACCCAAGGAGTGGGATCCCACTTTGTCCCAATTTCAATGATGATGAGTCCCTTGGGACATTTATTCTGAGAAGAGCCAGTTCCCATCTAAAACCAGTGACAGCAACCCAATCAAAGTAGACAGTTTGCACAACAGTGCACTTGAGTCACCAACCAACAGCAAGAACAGTGACAAGTTGCATGAGCTATCCTCAGAGTCTAGCAGGCTGGCATCTGAATGCTACTAAAAGAAAACACCCAGCTGAGCCTTAACCAATGCCTGACAAAAAAGCCTAAGTAAAATCTAGTGATTGTTTCAAACCACTTGCCTTTGGAGTAATTTTAAGCAAAATACTTTGTAAGTAGAGAAGCAAGCAATGGAAATGGAACCCTGGATATTTGAAAAATAAACATACATTTAATTGACTAGTAAATGTGATTCACCATCAAACAGAAGCCAGAACAATCTAGGATCCAGAATCAGAAAGTGTTCAACTCTATCTTCTGAGTCCTTCATCTAGAAAGAATGAATCAAGACAGGGACTGGAGAGATGGCTCAATGAAAAAAAAAATGCTTGCTGCATAAGCATGAGGTCCCTAGCACCCACAAAAGCTGGGTGGCTTAGAGGCACCCTTATAATCCCAGAGCTCAGGAGGCAGGGCCCCAGGACTCCCTCTGTCAGCAGAGGAAGCCAGACTAGTTGAATCAATAAGCTCTAAGTTCAGCAAGAGACCCTGTCTCCGCATATAAGGTGGATAGCAATTGAGGAAGACACCCAAAATTAACCTTTGATCTTCACACACACACGTGCACACATGAGCACATGCACCTACATACATGTGACCATACATGCAAACACACATGCATACTCACGTGTGATATACCACACATATATGCATGCCTAAAGAAGACAGAAAAAGAGAGAGACCAAGAGAGAGAGAGAGAGAGGAAAGAAGGAAGGAAGGAAGGAAGGAAGGAAGGAAGGAAGGAAGGAAGGAGGAAGGAAGGAGGAAGAAGGGAGGGAGGGAGGGAGGGAGGGAGGAAGGGAGGGAGGGAGGGAGGGAGGGAGGGAGGGAGGGAGGGAGGGAGGAGGAAGGAAGGAAGGAAGGAAGGAAGGAAGGAAGGAAGGAAGGAAGGAAGGAGGAAGGAAGGAAGGAAGGAAGAAGGAAGGACAAACAAAGGGAGTGGCAATATTTCCCTTAGCCAAGTCAAGAGTTTCAAGTTTCCACTTGGCGTGACTCCTGTTGCAGCTTGTCCAGGGAAAGGCAGAATGTTCTGAGGAATAATCCCCAAGACCCAATTACCTCATAACACTGCCTTGTGAACCATCACGGAACTACAGCAGAGAACATTCAGCTCGGAGGGCACATACATGCGCCTAGAGCTCTCTCTGAGCTGTCTGAGGAACTGCTACTAATTTTAGCAAACATTGCTCATGTATCTAGGAGGCGGCTGGTAGCTGCAGTGACCTTGGCTACACAAGTCACTGCTGAATATGTCTCCCTCCCACACACTTAGCTAACTTCTAACGGGTTGGCTAATTTGTGTCAAAACCGAGACACAAGAGGCAAATGAGCTCATTGGTTAATCTCAGAACTTCTAAAACGACATTCCTACTACATTCTGGAAGGCATCCTCAGCATCAAACAGTTAGGCAATAGAGTCAACTGGCAACGGGCATAGACACAGGGACAGGCAAAATGCTGATGTTATCAGCACAGTTTCCCTCCATCATCCAGGCAGAACACATCAGGGGGACAGGAAATGACCTCGAAGCTTCTATCAAAAAGATTTAAGTCAACTCTAAGCGGCTGATTAAAACAATGAAGGAAATGTGAATAAAACACTTCACATATGTACAGAGCATGTTTAGGTATGTAGTAAGAGGTCTTAAGTTTTCATCAAATGCTTAGGTTGGTTCCGAGCTTAGCCAAACTCAATGATTCCATGTTGAAATCTGCTATGTGAAGAACAGAACCATGACTATAGCAGCCACGGAAGATGGCGTCAGACTAACTCTGTCTTCTGACTTCTGGGAAACTCAGCCAAGTAATTGAAAGTCAAGTATACTGGAATCTAAGCCAAGTAGTAAAGGAAACACAGGATTCTCTCAACCTGTCTAGACTTCACAATGGCACCAGTGCACAGCGCCTGTCTTAATTGTCATGTCTCGAGAGAAGGGAACAAGGTGAAATCCTTCAGGTGGAGGACAGAGAGACTATGAAGACAAGGGGAGTATGAAACCTCATAAGGGGCTGACTCTGTCGTACCACATGCATCACTGCCACCATCGTCCTGAGAGCGTAGTCCCTGAACACGTGGTATGGTCTCATTCCATCTCTCAGGGACACTAAGCATATTCAGTTTCATTAAATATTAGTATTTTTCTTAAAGGGTTGGTGAAAAATTAATGAGATGGTGGATGCAAAGACAATTATTGCAGTACTGGTAGTGCTGCTGAGTTCCATGAAGAACTATTAGAATTTCCAAGGACAGGAGACAAATACTCTCCTTGTTACTTCATGCACCGTGCCTGACCTGGAATGAGACATCAGTCCATGTTTATAGAAGATGCTAATCAGAATGTAAACCCAGGGATGGAGAAGGAAAAAAAGAAACAGGAATAATCTTTTGCAGACGAGCAGGACTGAGGAGATACTCTTGTGCTTCTGTGAAAAAACCTAAAACTATCTTATTGTAGGAAAACTTCTGATTCTCTTGATGAGGTTTTAAAGAAATGGAGTACTACAGGCTCATCAAATTAGTTCAGCGCTGGGGAATTAGGTAGATAGGTAAAAGCAAGGCATGAGCACATGAATTCGGAACCCGAACAGTCGTGTAAAAAAGCTGAGTATGGCATGTTTGCTCATGAAGCCAGTGCTGGGGAAAACACAGATAGGAGAATTACTGGGACTTGCTGAGCAGCCCCGGGTTTAGCGGGAGACCAAGTCTCGGAGGTACAAAGCAGGAGTGAGAGAATCAAACCCATTCTGACCCTGCATGTGCATATTTGTGTACATACATCACACATGTGGGCGTGCACCACACACACAAACACCCACACAGACTTAAACATTTTTGCTCCTCTTTTCATAAGTAATGACCATTAAATCCTTTAAAATTATCAAGACGAGTTTATGGTCAATGAGTTCATTTACTTTAAAATGTTTTATCTTCATTAAAGGCAGTTTCCTATTTTTTCTTTTTGAAAAAAAAAAACGCAAGGAGATGACAAACGTAGAGCAGGCAATGCAGGGGCCCAACTATTCCAGACTCTCTCTGCCGAGCCCTCTACTAAGTGGTGCACATCCACTGACCTGGGTCAGAGTTACGCTGTCACCATTGCGGGTGCCATTCATCTCTGACCTGCATCGTTCCACAGAACCAACAAGATGATATCTACAAACATTAAAACTTTTAATGAACTGGGAGCTCTTTAATCCCAAGTAATTTTTACAGCTTTATGTTATTGAAGTTATCCATCTACTGAAATTATAAGACAAAAATATTTCAAATGTCAGCTTGAATATTCCATTGTAACTAATGTATTTTTTAAGAATTTAGCATGGAAATATTACTAATATGTCACATGGTAAAGGTGAATTATGTGTTCTAAGGAGGTAGCTCTGTCAGTGTTTGCCACTTGTCCTGAATTTGATGCCCAGTAGCCATATTTTAAAAAACACTCAAGCACGGTGGCACATGTGTTTGCTTAGCAGAGAGAGACAGGGGGAGTGGATCCTTGAGGCTTGCTGTCCAGACAGCCTAGCCTGCTTGACACGTTCTAGGGTAAAAAGAAAAACCCTACCTCGATCAAACAACTGCAGTCCATCTGCACTGTTGCTGATAAATTCACGACCAAATGGCTTAAAAGAACAAAGGGTTTTGGTCTGATTTACGATTGTCCGGATACAGTTCCTTGTCCAGCTTGGCAGGAGAGTTTACACCACCACCAAGGACTGAGGGAAATGAACACAGGACTATGGAGAGGGACAATTCTCATTTGCCAAACCAGCATATCTGTCCAAATATACCAAAGGACACCAACCTCCTTAACCAGTTCCCTCCATCTTATTCACCTGTCCAGGGCTTAGTCCCACCCACCATAGACTGGGTCTTCCCCATCAATCAGACAATCTCCTGAAGACTTCCTCAGAACTCAACTACTAATTTCTCACAACTGTACCCAGAGCTCAGACTCTTCCATTGTCAAGTTGATACCAGTATCTAACCAACTGTGACACAAATCAAAACAAAGTGGATGGCACCTGAGGAAGAACACACAAATTTGAATTATGACCTCCACAAGCATGCATATGCACACCTACACACAACCAGCAATCCACATAGAAGGGAAACAATAGGTGAATTAGCAAGACCAAAAAGTAAAACCAAGAATTTGAAATATCCTTAGCTGAATTTATACTTGATTTCAGTCTGCCACTCATCCTTCAAATGTCTTTCAAAATTAGCGAGTTTCTAACAATATCTTTACAGGCGTCTACAATAACTTTTATGGAAATTTTTACTTTGCTTAAGCTGATAAAGACTCATATCAGATACATAAAATATCTCTAGAGAAAGAAAATCGAATTACATGCATTATAAACTTCAGACTTGCAGACGGCAAAATCAAATATGACTTGTCTACAAAAATTATGAATCATGGACTTGAATTCAGAATAAGCAAAGATACGACTTTTGAGTCTCCTCGTGAAAAAAAAAAAAGATTCAACAGTTATCCATAAGAAATGGTCCTAGAAAATATGATTTGTCAGACTCTGAATGGCGAACTCTGCATGGATCAAAGCCCCCTCATGAACCATCCAAGGTTTTGATGTTTACAAAGAAAATGTCATTTGCATTCTCTCAGGTAAGTGCTAGTACAGATGCAAAATCAGTGACTTCAAACTGAAAGAGGAATAGATGGAGAGGCTTCCACGCCTCTATTAACAAATGGTGGCGGGAAAGCAAATGGCTGTTTCGATGAGAACGATCATCCATGGTCTCCCCTAGAATACCAGCAAGAAGAATGGAACTTGAGAACAACGATTACTAATAAGTGTATACGTCCTCTCTATTGGTGTGTGTGTGTGTGTGTGTGTGTGTGTGTGTGTGTGTGTGTGTTGCATGCATATACCACTGCCTATGTGGGAGCTAGAGATGTATATCAGGTGCCTTATTCGATCACGTTCTGCCTTAGTCCTTTGAGGCATGGTCTCTAGCTGGACCTAGAGTTGGGCTGGTGGTCAACAGTTTCCAGCAATCCCTCTATGCTCTTTATAGCACTGAAGTGAGCCCAACAACAGCAGCTCAGGCCCTCACGCTTACACAGCAAGCACCCCGAGCCACACAACAACCTCTGTAGCCCCCAGACTTTTAATTTGAATAATCGATAATTCCACACTATGGATCTACTCTTATCTTCTTAATTTCTTCCACTATCAGTTTACCCACTTGGGATTTCTCTTCCCTGGTTGCGTTCGTCAAGTGAGCGTACTCTTTACTGATCTCTTTCTTCTTGCCAATTTGTTGCAAGAATCTGCCACCATGAAAAAGCAGAAACAATTACAAGGCATTGCAAAGCTTTAAGGTCAGATTTGTCAGTAAACAGCATTTTTGTGCTCTAAGCCCGACTCCATGTGGATAGCACTGTCAATGCCACATGCCTCCTTGACTTCCAGGGTAGAGGTTCACCACTTCATTTGTCTTCCTCCTTGACGGCTCTATGAGGATGTCGCTGGTTACCTGCTTGTTTGCCTCAGCCATTTTCCCCACCCGTTCCCTACTGTGCTCTGAATTCTGTGCATGTTTATAGGTAGCTACCATGGGTGGAGGCTTCCTTGCCACCTGCCGTGTGTGGGAAGCACGAATCCTGAAGGGAAGCTTGGGAGAACACCAAGAAGTCCACTGTCCAGTGTTTGAAGCAAACCCACATGCATCCATTTCCACTGTAGGCCTCTGTTCTTTCCCTTCAGCCCTTGAAACTCATTAGAGAATGAATTTCAAGTGTCTAGCATGGATACTTGCTGGAAGCAAGAAGGACACACTGGTACCAGTTACCCATGAAAGGCCTCATAAAGACCATTGAAACACATAAACAATTTTTATCACTCCGCTCTGGGACCAAAGAAGCTCGAAAGTCATCAAAAAAGAGAAAATCTTATTTTGAGAAATATTAAAAGATCTGTCTGTAACTGAAGTCTAATTTTCCTCTTAAAAAAATTTGGGACCTTTTTTTTTTTCTTTAGTTTTGCTGCTCCTGCAAATGCCCTTGGCTTCATCCTGATGGGTATTGGAAGTCACCCCTGGCCAGAGATAAAAACCTGTTAAGTTAGAGTCTTGTTTTAAGAGTATATTCAAAGGTAGATGGAATAAAAGTAGGAGACCGCGGTGAGAGAGGGGTCAATCACCCATTTGCAAAATGGTTACTTTCTATCTGGCGGCCTATATGCCCTCCCTTCTGGCGAGATCAACAACCACAATCCAGAACTTCAAAGACTCTATATCAACCACAAGGAACTAAGCCAGCCTAATCTTTCCCCATCCTGAAGCTCAGGGAAATTTGCGGAAGAGGGGGCGGAAATATTGTAAGACCCTTCTCTCCACTCCGCTGCCTGGGATGCGCGCGCGCGCGCAGTCCAGCCAGGCCTCACCTTGGGACCTAGGTAAGCTCCATCCGCGCCCACCCCCAGAACCCCAGGCCGCCCAAGGGACCCAGCTACTCCCAGCACCCAGCCGGAGCGCTCGCACAGGGCCTGGGAGGAGGACGACGCCCCCTCTGCGCCCGGGCCCCGCCCCCAGGTTCCCCAGGTTAAATAGCGCCCCAGGGACGCAATATCCTCCCTTCCTCCACTCCACCGCCCTGGACACGCGTGGTCCAGCCTGGACTCACCTCAACCTAGATTCCAACCAGAACAAACCCATGGAAAATGGCCAAGAAAGCCTGACCCAGGATAAGGACCTTCAAAATATGATCATTACCATGTTCAATACTATGAAAGAGGAAATCCGGGAGGAATTAAATAACGGAATCAATCGCTTTGAAGAGGAACACAACAGACACTTGGAGGAGTTGAGAAAAACAGTGCAAGAAACGAAAACAGGCATAGAGCAGTTAAAGCAGACTTAAGCAGAGTTTAAAACTGAGCTAAAAGATAAGTTATCTTCAACCCAGAACTCCACAGAGAGTCTTATCAGCAGAACTAATGAAGCAGAAAACATAATTTCAGACCTTGAAGATAAAATGGAAGTATTAACCAGCTCAATGGAAGAGGTTGTTAAAGCCAAAAAGATACTTGAGAGAAATATTCAGGAGATATGGAACACCCTGAAGAAGCCTAACATGCGTATTCATAGGAATACCAGAGCAAGAATCTCAAAATACCACCCCTGAGGAAATTTTTCAAACGATCATCAAGGAAAACTTTTCTCATATAAAAAAAAAGAGAGGCCCATCCATATACAAGAGGCATTCCGAACCCCAAACAGATATGACCAAAACAGAAGCTCACCACGGCAAATAATACTTAAAACACTCCACATTCAAGATAAAGAACTGGTGCTGAGAGCTTCAAGGGAGAAAAAACAAGTCACTTTTAAAGGTAAACCTATTAAAATAACAAATGACTTCTCAGTCAAAACAGTAAAAGCAAGAAGAGCTTGGAGAGACATACTTCAAGTATTGAATGAGCAAAAATGTCAACCCAGGCTGATTTACCCTGCAAAACTATCCGTCATGATCGAGGGAGAAAGAAAAATTTTCCAGCACAAAGACAACTTGAAGGGATACATGTCCACCAAACCGGGCCTTCAAAAAATGCTAGAAATGATACTCAAGCTTGAAGAAAAAAACAGGCATACCCAGGGCATACAGAAGGCAAGTATAACACCATTAAAAGTGAAGCAATATACTTATAAAAACTACGAAACATAATATATGTCTGGAATTAAAAATAGTTTCTCCATTATAACACTAAATGTTAATGAAATTAACTCACCAATCAAGAGACACAGATTACAAATTTGGATTAAAAATCACAATCCGTCAATCTGCTAACTGCAGGAAACCCATCTCACCACAAAAGATAGGCATGTCCTAAAAATAAAAGGCTGGTCAACAATTCTACAAGCTAATGGAAGCAGAAAACAGGTAGGAGTAGCCATTAGGATATCGGACAAAGTGGACTTCAAAAAAAAGAAAATTATAAGAGACACAGATGGATATTACATTTTAGTCACAGGTACAATTCACCAGGAAGACTTCACAATACTGAACATATATGCACCCAATACGGGCCCCTCCACATTCATTAAGAAAACCCTACAACGTCTAAAGCAAAAAATCAACCCCCAAACGATAATTCTTGGGGACTTCAACACCGCCCTCTCAACATGGGATAGATCAACAGGTCAAAAGCTTAACAGAGACACTTTGGACCTTAATCAAACCCTGAAAGAAATGGACCTTACAGATCTCTATCGAACTTTTCACCCACGCACTAAAGAATACACATTTTTCTCAGCAGCACACGGAACTTTCTCCAAAATAGATCACATATTGGGCCACAAACGAATCTACACATATACAAAAAAGTTGAAATTCTAACCTGTGCCCTGTCAGACCACCATGGCCTAAAGCTGGACATCCACAACACAACAAACAAGAGAAAATACACTAACTCCTGGAAACTTAACAATAAGATGCTGAATGAGAACTGGATTCAGGAAGAAATTAAAAAGGAAATTCAAGATTTCCTGAAAGTGAATGATAATGAAAATACAACTTACCAAAATCTCTGGGACACAATGAAAGCTGTTCTAAGAGGTAAGTTCATAGCTGTTAATGCCTACATCAAAAAAATGGAAACATTAGAAATAAACAACTTAACAACACAGCTTAAAACTTTAGAGAAACTAGAGCAATCTGATCCCAAAAGTAGTAGAAGAGAGGAGATTAGCAAAATAAGGGGAGAAATATCTGAAATCGAGATTAAGAAAATGATAGAAAAAATCAACCAGTTAAAAAGCTGGTTCTTTGAAAAAAATCAATAAGATTGATACACCCCTAGTTAAATTAATCAAACGCGAGAGAGAGAAAACCCAAATTAACACAATTAGAAATGAACATGGAGTTATCACTACTGATACCCAAGAAATCCAGAGAATTATAATATCATATTTCAAAAACTTATACTCTGTGAAGTTTGACAACACAAAAGAGATGGATGAATTTCTAAGTAAACACAACTTACCTAAATTGAATCAGGAAGTTGTGAATTATTTAAATAGTCCTATAACATATGAGGAAATTGAGAAAGTAATCTCAAATCTTTCCACAAAAAAATGTCCTGGACCAGATGGATTCAGCACAGAGTTCTACCAGAACATTTAAGGAGTTAATAACACCAATACTCCTTAAAATGTTCATCAAATAGCAAAGGAAGGAACACTACCAAATTCCTTCTATGAAGCTAATATCATTTTAATCCCAAAACCTAATAAAGATTCACTTAAAAAAGAAAACTATAGGCCGATCTCTCTGATGAACACAGACGCAAAGATTCTCAACAAAGTCTTAGCAAATCAGATTCAAAAACACATTAAAGGGGCTGGAGAGGTGGCTCAGGGGTTAAGTCTGCGCCTTGCAGGTGGAAGGTACTGAGTTCGGATCCCAGACCCCTCATATAGACTCCAGGCAGAAGCAGGAGCGGCCTGCATTTCTGGTCCTGGTAGGGCGGAGCCTGTGAATCCTGGGGCAGAATAAACAAGGAGGTGGAGGCGGTCCATGGTGGTTCCCGAATTCATCAGTGGTTCTACACACACACACACAACTGAATAAATAATAATCTAAAAAAATTAAACAAAAAAAAAGACTACTCTTCCCAAAAACACATTAAAAAGATCATTCACGGGGACCAAGTAGGCTTCATCCCCGGCACACAAGCAGTCCAAAGTCCAAGACCACATGACACTCTCGATAGATGCAGAAAAAGCTTTTTACAAGATCCAACAGCCTTTTATGATCAAAACGCTAGAGACAGTAGGAATGGAAGGAACCTTTATCAATATAATAAAAGCTGTATACAACAAGCCCACAGCAAGGATTATGCTCAATGGGGAACAATTGGAAGCATTCCCACTTCGATCAGAAACTAGACAAGGCTGTCCACTCTCACCACTTCTATTCAATATTGTACTTGAAGTCTTAGCTGAAGCCATAAGACAAGAAAGGGACATAGGAGGGATTCAAATCAGCAAGGAATAAGTCAAGCTATCCCTATTTGCAGATGACATGATCTTATGCCTAAGTGATCCCAAAACTCCACCAGGAAGCTCCTGGAACTAATTGAGAAGTTCAGCAGGATGGCAGGATACAAAATAAATGTGCAAAAATCAGAGGCCTTCCTATATGCCCAGAATGAAAGAAGTGAAAAAGTCTTGAGAGAAACAATCCCATTTACTATAGCCCCTAAAAAAATTAAATACCTTGGTAAAACCTAACCAAGGAGGTAAAAGATCTTTACAATGAAAACTTTAAAACCCTAAAGAAAGAAATAGCAGAAGACACCAGAAGGTGGAAAGACCTCCCTTGTTCCTGGATTGGCAGAATCAACATCATAAAAATGACCATCCTACCAAAGGCAATATACAAATTCAATGCTATACCAATTAAAATCCCAAAGCAATTCTTCAAAGACGTTGACCAAACAATCTCAAAGTTCATATGGAGGCACAAAAGACCCAGGATAGCAAAGACAATCCTGAGTAACAAAAACACTGCTGGAGGTATTACCATACCAAACCTAAGTCTATATTCCAAATCCATTGTTATAAAGACAGCCTGGTACTGGCTCCAAAATAGACACACAGATCAATGTATAAGGATTGAAGACCCAGATATAAGCCCACAAAGTTATAGCCATTTGGTCTTTGACAAAGGGGCCCAAAGAATCCAATGGAAAAAGAACAGCATCTTCAACAAATGGTGCTGGCAAAACTGGATCTCTACATGCAGAAGATTAAAGCTGGACCCGTACTTGTCACCATGCACAAGACTTAATTCCAAATGGATCAAGGACCTTGATATCAGGCCAGAGACTATAAAAATCATAGTTGAAAGGATAGGGAACTCCCTCAAGCTCATTGGGCTAGGCCAACATTTCCTAAACAGATATCCAATGGCACAGTCACTGCTACCAACTCTCAACAGTTGGGATCTGGTGAAATTAAAGAGCTTCTGTTCAGATAAAGAGATTGTAACAGGAGCTCAAAGGCAACCCACAAAATGGGAGAAAATCTTCACTAACCACACATCTGATAGAGCTCTGCTGTCCAGAGTGCACAAAGAACTTAGAAAACTAAACACCAAGGAAACCAATGGCCCAATTAAAAAATGGCCCCTGGAACTTAAAAGAAACTTTACCAGGGATGACATTAAAATGTCTAACAAACATCTTAAAAAATGCTCCACTTCCTTAGCCATCAGGGAACTGCAAATCAAAACTTCCCTGAGATATCATCTCACCCTGGTCAGGATGGCAAAAATCCACAATACAAACAACACCAAATGCTGGAGAGGATGTGGAGAGAGGGGAACTCTCCTACATTGCTGGTGGGAATGCAGGCTCATACAGCCACTCTGGCGAGCCGTCTGGAGATTCTTAAAGAAATTAAAGTTTGAAATGCCATATGACCCTGCTATCCCACTTTTGGGAATAACCCCCCATACTGCAGAGGTTCACCTTGATAGCACAAGCATGACCATGTTCATAGCAGCACTGTTTACAATAGCAAAGTCATGGAATCAACACAAATGTCCAACAGTTGACGAGTGGATAAGGAAACTGTGGTACATCTATACAATGGAGTACTACTCAGCCATCAAAAATGATGAATTACTGGAATTTGCCAGGAAATGGATGGAATTAGAAACAATTATATTAAGTGAAGTATCCCAGACCCAGAAAATTAAGCGCCGTATGTACTCCCTAATAGGTGGCTCCTAGTACCAAACCCACCCAGCCCACCTAGAGACACTCAAAGAAAAATCTCTGTAATACCTACAGTAATTGCAAGGATTATGAGCAGGAAGGATGGGGTAGGAGGGCCACACCAGAAACACGGAGAGAGGGGACCATATTACAGCAGGGAAAATAGGCCTCCACCAAGGACCCAAATAAGTAATGAGACATCTGATTAAGTTCACAGACTTTTGTTCCTGATCATTTACTACTGAGGGGGTATGATCTCACCAGAAGAGGAGGGCATATAATCTGGCAGATAAAAAGTAACCCTTTTTCAAATGGGTGATAGACCCTTCCCTCACTGTGGTTTCCTACTTTTATTACATCTACCTTTGAATGTGCTCTTATAACAAGACTCTAGTTTAACAGCTTTTTGTCTCTGGCCAGGGGGTGACACACAATGTCCATCAGGATGGAGTGAAGGGCATTGCAGGAGCAGCAAAACTACAAAAGAAAATCAACAAACCACAATCCAGAACTTTAGAGACTCTATATCAACCACCTAGAACTAGGCCAGACTAATCTCTCCCCATCCTGAAGCTCAGGGACACTTGCGGAAGAGGGGGCGGTAAGAGTGTAAGAGCAAAAGGATGGGAGGAGCAATGATTTGCAAGATACTCCACACAAGTTAGGGCCGAAGTAATCATAATTGGGCTTTGCATGCCCTGCGTGATGTCCAACACACTATTGACCTCACAAAGTCTAGCATCTGCTAAAGGCACCAAGATCCTTGGAGGCAAAGGATTGGCAGCCACAGCAGTGTTCCTATACTTAAGGGGAACACGGGAAAGGGTTCAGGGAAAGGCCGCTGGGTCCTTGTACGTCATCGGAGAGGAGGGCCCAGAGGAGAGTCGGGCATGCACAAGAAAGGACTCTCTGGGAATTGGGGTGGGAGGCACTGGGGCATGGGGAGGGAGGGGTGAGGGGAGGGGGAGCAGGGGGATTCTGGGGGAGGAGTAGGGAGGGAGAGAACTGGTGTACCTATTAAGTTTGTATGAGCTGAAATAATAAATTAAAAAAAAATAGTAAGAGCACAAGGATGGGAGGAGCAATGATATGCAAGATAGTCCACACAAGTTAGGGATGAAGCAATCATAATAGGACTTTGCATGCCCTGTGCATTATTGATCCCACAAAGTCTAGCATGTCTAGCATGGACTAAAGGCACTAGGATCCTTGGAAGCTAGGGACTGACAGTCACAGTAGTGTTCCTAAGCTTAAGAGGAACACAGGAAAGGGTTCTGGGAAATGCCCCTGGGTCCTTGCACCTCATCAGAGAGGAGGACCCAGAGGAGAGGTTGGCATGAACATTAAAGGATGCTGCAGGGATGGGGGGGAATGCAATTGGGGGGCACTGGGGGATGGGGGGCAAAGAGGAGGGGAGGGGGAGCAGGGGAATCGGGGGGAGGGAGGGAGGGGACTGGTGTACCTGTTAAGTTTGTATGAGCAGAAATAATAATAATAAAAAAAAACTTCAGACCAAAGAATGTCTTGGTAGCTATATGCCCCCAAAGCATCTTTCTCTGAAATCAATATACTTGAATTCCCTTGGTTTCATGTAAGGTGATATATGAAAGGAACTTTAGACTTCGCTTCACATCTAAAAATGGAAGAAGTTGTCTTTCAATTTATCCTGTATACAGCTCTGTCGGCAGGAACACATTCAGTTGAGAAGCAAGGTAAATTTGTCACTATGAGGAAACCAGTCATTTATCCTTCTCTTGAAAACTATTTCTTTCAGAGCTTTCCTGTTGAAATCAACAGCAATCCTAATTTATCATCCCTTCAAGTGTAAAGTTCTAGTGGTGTCTATCACACTCTCTACTTGTCAGACCCTAAATACACTCCATCAGCAAATCCTACTGTTAAGAATTCATTTCCTATACACACACATACACCATTAGTATAGCAGCAAAGTTATCTTTCTGCCTTGATTCTTTTACTTATAATCTTGTTAACACCAAAATTATTAGCTTTATATATTATCCTCCTACTTAGTGCTACCAAGTAGGTTGCAATGACCTCAGTGGAAAAAGGAAGTCTTCCTCATAAGGTTCTCAATGTCCTGTGTAATTATCCTCCTTCCCTTTCTTCCCCAATCCCCTTTCCTAATACACTCTGTGAATCCATCTCAGAAACACAGACATTTTCCTTGATTTTTTTAACATCACAAACCTCCCGTCTCTTATATATTCATCATGACAACACTATCTAATCAATAAAAGGGTAAAGATATAAAAATGAGACTATTTATTATCACATAAAAGTTAGATGTGGAAAAATTTCCAAATGCCCTTGATAGCTCTCTGCTCAGCCTTGGATGAACTCAAATGTCTGTAAAAAGTGGTCTCAGCATCTCCAGGTTTCTATCTAAGTTTCTCTTCTATTCAGAGGCTCAGGTCTCTCTCTCTATCTCTCAACTTTCATCGCTTAGTTTTACTACTTGCTCAATTTGAGCCTGCCTCTCTGTCTGTCTATCTGTCTGTCCATCTTTCATACTTTCAGACATTCTGTGATTTGTGTCCTATGGCAGATTGCACCCTGCCTTGCAAATACCAGACCTTACCAGATGTTCTCCTTGAGCATGGAAAAAAAAAATAAGTATGAAGACACTGACTAACTAATTTAAAAATACAATCATCAACATGTATCTAAATCCTTTCCATATTATAAAAGTTTTCTGGAATGCTTAAATACCTAACTCCATGGAAGCAGAATAACATGTCCCTTGGAGTAGATCTCATTTGAACTCTACTGTAAAAGAAAATGCACATAAAATAATAAAAATGATGTTAACGTAGAAGCATGCATCATCTGTAAGACACAGGAACTTTATACGGAAAATATGTATAAGAGGTATCTTGGGACAGTGCGATGGGGGACGACTGGGGAGGGGATGGGAGAGGGAGAGGTCTGGGGTACCTATTGAGCTTGTATGATTAGGAAAAAAATAAAATGCGGGGGGAAATAAATAAATAAGAGGTATCTTCATGAAATCCCATTTACAGGAGCAAGGCTTATGAAAGTCCAGAAGTTCTCCCTGTTCCCTCCACACATTGTTGGCACACGAGTCAACAGGAAAAACAAATCTCAATCTCTCTCTCTCTCTCTCTCTCTCTCTCTCTCTCTCTCTCTCTCTCTCTCTCTCTCTCTCTCTCTCCCCATCTTTGTTTAACTAGTATGTGAAACCTGAATGTGGACAAGGCACTCCACTTCCAGACTCAAGGCAATAGACAACATGGAAAAGTGAGTCAAGAAAAACTCTCTTCATTGTTCATCAGAGCAAAATAGAATCCAGGATGGAATCTCTGTGTTAAGCACCAGCAAGCATAAGAAAGGGGGACAGAAAATTGAGAAAATGGCAGGAAAAGGCAGGAATGAAGATATCAATGGAGGGAAGAGAAAGGAGATTGAAGAAGGAACAGGATGGCGATATGGATCTGAAGACGGAGCCCACATTAGAGACAGAATTTCTCCTCTTCTTTCTCTTCCTCCTCCTTCCCTTCCTTCTCTTCTTCCTCCTCCTTCTTTTCCTCTTCCTCTTTTTCATTTTCCTCCTGTGTCTCCTCCTCTTCCATCTTCTGCTCTTGCTCCTACTTCTCCTCCACCTTCTCCATTTCTGCATTAGATATTGAACTTTCAAGACCTCAAACATATTAGCCATAGCACTTCAGACGCCCATGAACCTTTTCCTTAAACAGTATTGTAAATGCATAAATTGCATACAATATATAAGATTGCAAAGGGTGTCAATTATCCTCTAAGTACAGCTATCTAAATTCTAAAGCAATGAACTTGTGATACAAGGTTCTATAGGTTTCTTTATTTTTCCATGAAATGGCTACAATGACAGTTCTGATAACTATCAGACTTCTAAGATATGAAGAGTATAAGTAGTATTTCAAGATATCAAAAACTTGGGCTGGAGAGGTGGCTCAGGGGTTAAGCTTCTGCCTTGCAGGCAGAAGGTCCTGAGTTCGGATCCCAGATCCCACGTATAGATGCCAGGCGGAAGCAGGGGCGGCCTGCGTTTCCGGTCCTGGTAGGGCGGAGCCTGTGAATCCCGGGGCAGAAGGAGGTGGAGGCGTCCATGGTGGTTCCCGATTCGTCCGTGGTTCTACACACACACATACACACATGCGCGCGCACATACATACGCACACACGCACAGTTGAATAAATAATAATAAAAAAAAATTAAAAAAAAAAAAGATATCAAAAACTTATGTGACAGTTTCTGAGACTCTATGTCTCATGGTTACAGATTTTTAAAATATGTTTATTATTTTTTCTCCTAGTTTTACAAGCATATTGAATACTTATCCCTTCCCCTTCCTTCCCTTCCCCCCTTCTCTTCATCAATTCATCCACTCCCTCGCACCCTCCTGTCTGTCTGCTTCTGTGATTCCTAGGGTTCCCTCTGGACCATCTGCTCTTATGGGGATTCAGGCATCTCTTACAGACCAATTGACCTTTCCTTAGGCAGACCCACTGATAGGGACACTCCCCTTCACCTGTCTAGCCCTAGCCTCTAAGGTATCTATTACTTGAAATTATTTCTCCCAATATCCTCACTAGTCTATGGAGGAATGTTTATTTGTCAGTCATTGTGCTGGGCAAGAACAAGTCTCACTGCAATGAGTTCCTGGATGTGGCAGCCCTGTCTTGAGTGGAATGTCCTGTCCAGTGGTGGACCTTTTGATCTTTAGGCTCTTACAGTCTTAAGCCTCCTCCTCCCCTCCCCCCCATCTTCTGCAAGGTTCCCTGAGACTTAGGATGGGAAGAGATTTGGCTGGCCTGATTCTGGGTGAACCTTGCAGTGTCAATGGTACTCTGCTTTGTGGTTGGCTGTTTATGTCTATTTCACTGTTCTTGCATTGCACTAGGCAGTGTCCTCTTTGGGTGCTGAGATACTCTCCTATCTAAAGATTAAAAAAAAAACTGTTAAAAGGGTCCTTATATAAGGCTGAAAGGAGAGGGAAGAACATGAATAGGGCATTATAGGGATGTAGTTAAGGGTTGAAGACCCAGACATAAGCTCATACACCTAGAGCCATCCAATTTTTGACATAGGTGCTCAGAAAAACCATTGGAGAGGGACAGCATCTTCAACAAATGGTTCTGGCAAAACTAGAATCTACATGAAGATGATTGAAAGCAGATCTTTACATATCACCATGCACAAAAATCAACTTCCCTTAGAAACCAAACAAACATATATAAAAATAGCATCTATAAAAGCATAAAAGAAAGCTTGGCAGTCAGAACAACTGGAATAAAAACAAATGCTAAAATTCTTAAAGCACTTAAACCACCATGGTGATAAATACCTTCCAAAAGTGGGCATGGTGGCACATGCCTGTAACCATTAAGGCAGAGGCAGGAGATAAAGAACTCAGGTCCATCATGGGCTGTGTAACAAGTTTCAAACCTGTTTATTCTATATAAGAAAGCCTGTCTGAAAAACATAAAAATAAAGTAATACTTTCCTAAGAGACCGTATTATCTACAGTCTTGCTGCTTAAATGAATGCAGGACTGAAAGAGACAAATGCTACCCTTGGTAGGTTGGTGGTTCAGAACTTGCTCTGTAGTTCTGAAGGAGGTAGGTTCAAACACTAGCTTAGTAAGCAATCACCTCAACATATGGAATGGTTACAACTCTGTCAAATGACTGTGAAAATAGTACCAATTTTATAAGGAATATTGGAAAACCTAAATAAGAAAATCTTAATACAGTGTCACACAGAGAATAAGCACAAAATTATTGTTGTATTTACTATTCCATGAACATAACTTGCAAAGCTCTTAAAGAAAACCAGAAATAAAGACTTTCATATTGCAAGCTAACTTTACAAATAGTGGACTTGGTATAAATCATGGTTTTGAAGCTCTCAATAAAGTAAACACACACACACACACACAGCAATATTCCAAACAAACCAAATAGCAAAACAAAATAATCAACTTCAATATAAGCTGGCTTGACACATTTGCATGAATTTTCGCACATTCATATTAACATTGTATTAGGTATCTTTCTCGGTATTTCCATTAAAGCAAAACAAAAAAGTGAATTCTAATCTTTTAAATATTTAGTAGCTTGACTTTATCGAGTTCACTGTAGTTTGATATTAAATTGGCACACTTTTATTTTTGTCTCCTCACCCATAACATATCCAAGAAATACATTATCCCATGTAATTTCATTACTGGAAGAATATTCATTAAAACTTATTTGTATAATTTGTACTTTGTCAAACAACTCTCACAGCTAAAGCCTCTCCAATTTCTAAGTAGTAAATACTTTAAAATCTGTATCCCACCCCTCTCTCTCTCCCTCTCTCTCTCTAAAAGAGATCAGCTTTATTCCTCATGCAGAGGAATAAGAGACTCCATCTCTTATACAAAAAGGTCACCTCAAATCTGGCCACTTCAGGCAGTGGTTTTCCTGATACATTTTCATAAGGAAGAGTACGAAGTTAAGAGAAAAGATTAGGCCCAATGGTGTGAGTTCTACCCTCTATCTCCCAGAGAGTCCCAACCTCAAAGGGAAAGAACTGCTCTCACCTACAGCTACCTTGAAGGATCCCAACCCACACTCTCAGCTTCTGTGGAAGACTGAGACCAGGAAGATAGAGCTTAGCAAAAAGACTGCAGGCAGAAGGCAGAGAGCAGGAGAGAACTGAGGAGACCCACCTTGGTCATTCTGGCCCCTTCTTTCCTCAGTTCTGAGCAGAAACTTCCAGAAACTGAAATGTGCTTTCAGTTCCAAGGACTGAGTTTGCTCCAGGACACCAACAGGACAAATGAGACAAATATCCCAGAGGTGGCAGAGTTGTAGCTATAGTACTGGCCAAGGGTGGGAAACTTCCAGAAGGCCTGCTCCCAGGTTTCAGCAGTTTTGAAACTATAAGTCAGGATAAACACATAGAATATATTTCCCACACTGCCCAGCAACATGGAAATCACTCCATCCCTTTCCTATAAGTTCTTCCCATCTCTTTTCCAAAGCAGAGAATGGGACAGCAGAAGAAAGGGGAGAAGCCACTGGCATGGAGACGACTGCCCCCGCCCCGGTCTCCCTCACCCTCCTCCCCTTTGATGGACATTTGGCTGCTGGGATTGAAGGCCCTGTTAAGACAAAGGGAGGAAAATGCTCAGCACATTCTTTCCTCTGCTTTGATCTCAAGTGCAGTCACAGCAAAGGGAGAAGCTGAGGTGAAAATGCAGGGGTAGGAGCCAAGCTGGAGGAAGGAGGGTGCCTCTCTGCCTCCATTCAAATCTGTTAGCAACTTTACTCCCAGAGAGAGAAAGGGGATGGGGTGGGGAGAAACATGACCCCACACGGAATGGAGATACAAGGGCCCCTCGTGATTTCCCAAGATGGTCTTGAGGTATCAGACAAGGGTCTAGATGAGAAGTCACAGCAGAAGCAGCCTGCTGATGGGGTAAGGAGCCAGGCCCAGGGTGTCGTCCTTGATTTGTTCTTTGGCTAATGGCAGCACCTGAGACACAGTCTGCTCTGTGAGGGGCATGTCTTCACCTCTCAATGCCACCCAGCACACCGCTTGCTGGGGATCACTGTCTAGGATAACCCCCTCCATCTACAGATCACCCACAGCCAAGAAGGATTCCTCCATATTTTCAGGAAGAGCTCGTTTTTCTACCTCTTCAAGGAGTCCAGGTGGCAGTCCAGAACGGCCACAAGCATCCGCTCATTTGCATCGGTGCTGCCAATCACACAGAAATAGAGATCAACACTGCTTTTATGTCAGTAAAAGCCGTCAGGCCTTCCAAGAGGGCAGTCTCCCTGTCAGTGCGATGGCTCTTGCTGAAAGTGTTTTTCTCAAAGGCCTTTTGCTCTGATGGTGGGGTAAGTGTCGTCATAGTACCTGGCGAAGAATGGATCTCTGTCATTGTCCAGAATCAGGAAGAATTCCAAAATGGGCACCTCCATCTTGCCCCACAGCTGATGCTGGCACGTGACCACCCTTTTCTCTTATAGCTGAGATTGATTTTTCCATAGGTTCATGGTTGTTCTAACTCTTAAACGAGGTGTAGATCCTGCCATGGCTTGACTATGACTCCCCTCCCCATACCCATCAGGTTCGTTCGTTTGAATCCTTGATCCTTAACTGGTGTTAATGAATGGGATGGTTGTGGCACCTTTAAGAGGTAGAGCCTTGCTGGAGGAAGGCATGTCACATGTCACCAAGGACAGGCCTTGAGGCATCATACCTCACCCCAACTCCCTTTTGTTTTCTCTGATTCCCTTACACGGACGGGAACCAGTCCCTCACTTCTATCTTCAGACGTGCCTTCTGCTATGCGACTTCTACCACAGATGGACTATATCACCTCTGGAAATGTAAACCAAACAACCTTTTTCTCCCTTTCTGCTTGGGTCTGAATCCTGTCTCAGATCCAAATGAGATAAACATTCTATAAACAAATACACCAACAAATTGCTCCCAATATCAGCTTCTTGTATAAAGGTGTAGCTCACCCGACTCTTCACTTGTACTTAATTCTAAGCCATGAAACAGAAGGACAGAGAATCCTAACAAGCCTCTTTGATGAAAGGATGTGGAAATTAAGGTCTACTCAGATGTAAATGATTTACTAAAGACATACAGTATCCAAAGCAGCCTGTGTAGTCCTGATTCACTGACACTATCCACTCAAATAAAGTGGAAAATCTTAATTAAAAATTATTACATTATCATCAAAAAAGTTTTTTCATGTCACCCAGGCAATCTCATACCTTTTGGATACTTGAATTATAGATTTGCACTGTCATGTCTCCAAATCTCATCAACTTTTTCATAAAAAAAATTTTAAAGGAGAGTGATCTGTCTCATTTTATCTTCTTTGGCCATGATGCATTCTCCTGAGCCAAAAAAAAAATGTAAAGGAGAAAAGGCTTGTTGAATGAGAATCCCAGGTTGCAGTTCATCATGGCAGGGAGTCACAGCAGCAGGAGCTTGTGAAAGGAAAGGAGGTCAAACTGAGTCCTGTCAGCTACATTAAGAACCAGCCTAGTAACATATGCCTATCAGTACAATAGTGGCATGAACGTTACAGAGGTAACCAATTGCTCTCTGTCCAGATGGAAGACCTGTTTAACAGGAGGAAACTCAAGCATGGTCACTGAAAACCTGATTAACAGCTGGTGGATGGGGGAGACCCTAAACACTAGAGGAGAACCTACTGCTGTTATTTTTCTAAGTAAATGTGATAATAAACTAACTTCTAAACACTTATCTTTAAATCTATAGCTTAGAAAACTCTCAACCTTGCTCTAATAAGCCTCTTTTTTCAATGTGCAGTGAAAAAAGTCAAAATGCAAAAAGTAAATGACTGTGGAGCCTTTAACCCTAAACAAGACATCTGAATCTTCTCTAGTTTCTACCCTAAGGCTCAGTGAATATTATAGAAGAAGGAATGGAATGAATATAAAGTTAGGGAGGAGTCAAGTTAGTATCTCCTAGACAGAGACCTCTTCATTCATGAACTCATCGCAGCTCTATTTACATGTATAGGACTTACACAAGATGAGCACATCAATATTACATCATGAATGAGGGAAAACCTAGTACTGTCCAAAGAAAGAGAACTCAGTTGCTTCTGTGGTGATGTCCCCGATATGTTTCCTGTGATGTATATGTATGAGATGTCCATGAACATGCTAGGCAATGGGAGAGAGAGAGAGAGAGAGAGAGAGAGAGAGAAAATTATTTGGAAAGAACATTCTCAGTGGGAAAAGGAAGGGGAAAGAGGTAGAACACTATGGGGAGAAAAATGATGAAAATTCATTATATGAAAATATCGAGTAAATAAAACTAAGTTGAGTAAGATCTAGAGCCTACCTCTCGGGAAACTTGGAGTCTTGCTGTATGAGTTCAACCACAAGCAGACCATCTCTCCTCTGCAACCATAAACCAAACAACCCTTCTCCCCCTTTCTGCTTGGGTGTGCGTACTGTCTCAGATTCCTAGGTGTCAGGTGAAAAAGTAAAACTAACTATGACAATGTCTATCACTACATCCTTCAGCGAGGTGATTAAAACATGGTGGGTTTTGAAAATATGAAGACAGATTCAGGGACAGATCTCATTGCCTGATACACTGGCATTACATGGCTCAGTGGGTTACTGCTCTCAATTTTCTCCTCTCTGGTTGATATTCAGGATTAAATTCTCAAGATTAGGCTGCTCACTAAGAAGGTCCCTGTCATGGTTTACACACAAGTTGGTTCCCACAGGTTTTTGTGTTTGCATCTCTAGCTGCTCTTAATATTTGGGAAGGTTATGGGACTTTAGAAGGTGGAGCCTTGTTTGAGAAAGGTCTGTCACAAAGGACTTGAAAGTAGTGGCCAGATCTACTTCCGAGTTTGGTTTTGCTCTATCTGCCTACCTAATGGATGCACTGAACTGGATGCCTGATTCTGCCTTCAGTCATGGCTTTTGTCATGAATCCCTGTTATAATGAACTCTATCCCCTCTGGAATCATAGCTCAAATAAATCTCCCTTTTCCTCCTTAAGCTGTATATAAATATTGCTTTACAGCACCAGAAAGAAAACCAACCATGACAGTCCCAAGTAAAACGTGAAGAGATACACAAACCAATCTACAGACAAGCTGCAACAGAGAAGCACAAGAAATGAAAGAGAAAGTTGACAGCACTCATCCAAGTGAGCAATACTCCTCCAATATTATATTCACTAGTACCTAGACGGGCAGACTGTAGAAGAGATCTTAAAAGTGTGCATGTGAAGATACATGAATGACTACAGAGAGATTACCAAAAGTCCCCAAAAGTCAGGGATCAATTCAGGACCTAGAAAGGAAAGCAGTAATGGTGTTGATAAAGTCAGCAAGATGGATGAAACTGAGTAACATAGGAGGTCAACCAGAAAAATTAATATTTTGAAGAACACAGAAATGGCAGAAATGAAGACCTCAGTGAATCAATCAAAAAAACACACTGGAAAACACCACCAGTGGGCATGAGCAAGCAGAAGAAAGACTATCAGGGATGAAGGAGGAGTCTGATTCAAACTGCATTCAAGCATCAATGAAGGGAAAAATGAGCATGACCCAAACGCCTTAGAATTCTGGGATATTATAAACAAATGAAAGTTAACAACACTTGGTTTAGAAAAGGAGCTGAAATTTAAAAAATAAAATGCCAAATATAAGAAAACACACGAAAATCTCATTAAGAGAAGCATTTAGAAATCATAACAGAAATGATCAACAAAAATTTCTCCATGACATGCAGTAGTCAAGATGCCAAAAGCACAAAATAAAGAATCAATATTAGAAACTGCAACAGAAAAACTCTACACACAAGTTGGTTCAACATATGTAAATCAATAAATGTAATTCATCATATAAACCAGTCCAAACTCCAAGACATGATATTCTCGATAGATGCAGAAAAAGCTTTTGACAAGATCCAACAGCCTTTTATAATCAAAACGCTAGAGACAGTAGGAATGGAAGGAACCTTTATCAATATAATAAAAGCTGTATACAACAAGCCCACAGCAAGGATTATACTCAATGGGGAAGAATTGGAAGCATTCCCACTTCGATCAGGAACCAGGCAAGGCTGTCCACTCTCACCACTTCTATTCAATATTGTACTTGAAGTCTTAGCTGAAGCCATAAGACAAGAAAGGGACATAGGAGGGATTCAAATCAGCAATGAAGAAGTCAAGCTATCCCTATTTGCAGATGACATGATCTTATACCTGAGGGATCTCAAAAACTCCACCAGGAAGCTCCTGGAACTAATACAGAAGTTCAGCAGGGTTGAAAGATACAAAATAAACATACAAAAATCACACAAGACCCAGGCACAAAAGACCCAGGATAGCAAAGACAATCCTGAGTAAAAAAAACACTGCTAGAGGTATCACCATACCAAACCTTAGTCTATACTACAAATCCATAGTTATAAAAACAGCCTGGTACTGGCTCCAAAATAGACACACAGATCTTTTGTGCCTCCATATGAACTTTGAGATTGTTTGGTCAACTTCTCTGAAGAATTGCTTTGGGATTTTAATTGGTATAGAGATGAATTTGTATATTGCCTTTGGTAGGATGGTCATTTTTACGATGTTGATTCTGCCAATCCAGAAACATGGGAGGTCTTTCCACCTTCTGGTGTCTTCTGCAATTTCTTTCTTTAGGGTTTTAAAGTTTTCATTGTAAAGGTCTTTTACCTCCTTGGTTAGGTTTATACCAAGGTATTTCATTTTTTTAGGAGCTATTGTAAATGGGATTGAGTCTCTCAGGGTTTTTTCACTTCTTTCATTCTGGGCATACAGGAAGGCCTCTGATTTTTGTACATTTATTTTGTATCCTGGCACCCTGCTGAACTTCTGTATTAGTTCCAGGAGCTTCCTGGTGGAGTTTTTGGGATCACTCAGGTATAGGATCATATCATCTGCAAATACAGATAACTTGACTTCCCCCTTGCCAATTCAAATCCCTTTTATGTCCCTTTCTTGTCTTATGGCTTCAGCTAAGACTTCAAGTACAATATTGAATAGAAGTGGTGACAGTGGACAGCCTTGTCTAGTTCCTGATCGAAGTGAGAATGCTTCCAATTGTTCCCCATTGAGTATAATCCTTGCTGTGGGCTTGTTGTATACAGCTTTTATTATATTGATTAAGGTTCCTTCCATTCCATCGTTCTCTAGGGTTTTGATCATAAAGGGGTGTTGGATCTTGTCAAAAGCTTTTTCTGCATCTATCGAGAGTATCATGTGGTCTTGAACTTTGGACTGGTTTATATGCTGAATTACATTTATTGATTTGCGTATGTTGAACCAACTTTGTGTGCTTGGGATAAAGCCTACTTGATCCCCGTGAATGATTTTTTTTGATATGTTTTTGAATCCGATTTGCTAAGACTTCATTGAGATTCTTTGCATCTGTGAGATCAGATGATTCATCAGAGAGATTGACCTATGGTTTTCTAAGTGTATCTTTATTAGGTTTTGGGATTAAGACGATATTAGCTTCATAGAAGGAATTTGGTAGTGTTCCTTCCTTTGCTATTTGGTGGAACAGTTTAAGGAGTATTGATGCTATTAGCTCTATGCTGATTCCATCTGGTCTAGGACATTTTTTGGTGGGAAGATTTGAGATTACTTTCTCAATTTCCTCACATGTTATAGGACTATTTAAATAATTCACAACTTCCTGATTCCATTTAGGTAAGTTGTGTTCACTTAGGAATTCATCCATCTCTTTTGTGTTGTCAAATTTCACAGAGTATAAATTTTTGAAATATGATGTTATAATTCTCTGGATTTCTTGGGTATCAGTAGTGATAACTCCATTTTCATTGCTAATTTTGTTAATTTGGGCTCTCTCTCTCTTGCTTTTAGTTAATTTAGCTAGGGGTGTATCAATCTTATTGATTTTTTCAAAAAACCAGGTTTTTGACTGGTTGATTTTCTCTATCGTTTTCCTAATCTCGATTTCAGATATTTCTCCCCTTATTTTGCTAATCTCCTCCCTTCTACTGCTTTTGGGATCAGATGGCTCTAGTTTCTCTAAAGCTTTTAGCTGCATTGTTAATTTATTTATTTCTGATGTTTCCATTTTTTTTTGATGTAGGCATTAAGAGCTATGAACTTACCTCTTAGGACAGCTTTCATTGTGTCCCAGAGATTTTGGTAAGTTGTATTTTCATTATCGTTCACTTTCAAGAAATCTTGAATTTCCTTTTTAATTTCTTCCTGAATCCAATTCTCATTCAGCATCATAGTGTTAAGTTTCCAGGAGTCAGTGTATTTTTCTGTTGCTTGTTGTATTGTGGATGTCAAGCTTTAAGCCGTGGTGGTCTGATAAGGTGCAGGCTAGAATTTCAACATTCCTGTATATGTGTAGATTCGTTTTGTGGTCCAATATGTGATCTATTTTGAGAAAGTTCCGTGTGCTGCTGAAAAAAATGTATATTCTTTGGTGCGTGGATGAAAAGTATGATAGAGATCTGTAAGGTCCATTTCAGTAAGGGTTTGGTTAAGTTCAGTTTTTTACCTGTAGATATATCCCATGTTGAGAGGGTGGTGTTGAAGTTCCCAAGAATTATCGTTTTGGGAATGATTTCTCACTTTAGACGTTGTAGGGTTCGCTTAATGAATGTGGGAGGGGCCGTGTTGGGTGCATATATGTTCAGTATTGTGAAGTCTTCCTGGTGAATTGTTCCTGTGACTAAAATGTAATATCCATCTGTGTCTCTTATGATTTTCTTTGGTTTGAAGTCCACTTTTTCCGATAGCATAATGGTTACTCCTGCCTGTTTTCTGCTTCCATTAGCTTGTAGAATTGTTGACCAGCCTTTTATTTTTAGGGCGTTTCTATCTTTTGTGGTGAGATGGGTTTCCTGCAGGCAGCAGATGGATGGATTGTGATTTTTAATCCAAATTTGTAATCTGTGTCTCTTGATCGGTGAGTTAATTCCATTAACGTTTAATGTTATAATGGAGAAACTATTTTTAATTCCAGACATTTATTATGTTTAGTAGTTTTTTAAGTATATTGCTTCGCTTTTAATGGTGTTATACTTGCCTTCTGTTCTCCCAGATATGCTTGTTTTTTTCTTCAAGCTTGAGTGTCATTTCTAGCATTTTTTGAAGGTCTGGTTTGGTGGACATGTATCCCTTCAAGTTGTCTTTGTGCTGGAAGATTTTTCTTTCTCCCTCGATCATGATGGATAGTTTTGCAGGGTAAATCAGCCTGGGTTGACATTTTTGCTCATTCAATACTTGAAGTATGTCTCTCCAAGCTCTTCTTGCTTTTACTGTTTCCATTGAGAAGTCATTTGTTATTTTAATAGGTTTACCTTTAAAAGTGACTTGTTTTTTCTTCCTTGGAGCTCTCAGCACCAGTTCTTTATCTTGAATGTGGAGTGTTTTAACTATTATTTCCCGTGGTGAGCTTCTGTTTTGGTCATATCTGTTTGGGGTGCAGAATGCCTCTTGTATATGGATGGGCCTCTATTTTTTTAGGTGAGGAAAGTTTTCCTTGATGATTGTTTGAAAAATTTCCTCAGGGGTGGTATTTTGAGATTCTTGCTCTGGTATTCCTATGAATATGCATGTTAGGCTTCTTCATGGTGTCCCATAACTCTTGAATATTTCTCTCAAGTATCTTTTTGGCTTTAACAACCTCTTCCATTGAGCTGGTTAATACTCCCCTTTATCTTCAAGGTCTGAAATTCTGTTTTCTGCTTCGTTAGTTCTGCTGATAAGACTCTCTGTGGAGTTCTGGGTTGAAGATAACTTGTCTTTTAGCTCAGTTTTAAACTCTGCTTGAGTCTGTTTGAACTGCTCTATGCCTGTTTTTGTTTCTTGAACTGTTTTTCTCAACTCTTCCATGTATCTGTTGTGTTTCTCTTCAAAGAAATTGATGCAGTTATTTAATTCCTCCTGGATTTCCTCTTTCCTAGTATTAACATGGTAATGATCATATTTTGAAAGTCATTATCCTGGGTCAGGCTTTCTTGGATATTTCCCGTGGGTTTGTTCTGGTTGGAGTCTATTTTTATGGGATTAATTCCTTCAGTGGGATATTTGTTTACTTATGTGTTGTTTCTCATGGATTTGCACTTTGACTTGGGCATTGTCATTTTAACTCTTAAGATCTTCTTTCAATTTCTGTGCATTTTTCACTGAACTGAATTATTTGGCCTGGGGTTCTGGGGGTGGGCAGGGGCCGCGCTTACCTAGGTCGTGGTGTCTCGGCCGGACCACGCCCACGTCCCAAGGGGTGGAGTGGGTAAAAGGAGGATGGGGCATCGGCAGGGCGCTATTTAACCTGGGGGAGCTGGGGCGGGGCCGGGCACAGGGGGTCCTCCTCCCTGGCCCTGTGCGGCTCCAGCTCCCCTTCATGGCATTTTATGTCTGGAGTCCATGAGTTCCACCTTTCTCTCCTCTAATAAACTCTACTTTAATTCTCAGCAAGTATTCTGGTTTCAGTCTTCGACTCCAGTACACAAGAACTCTGCAACATTGAGACGGTTATTCCTGTAACATTTGGCCCCTGAATAGGGACCCTGTACCATTTGGCGACCGAGATGGGACTATCCTATAAGATTTGGTAACCCCGAAGGGACATTTGAATAGAGGAAAGACTGTTCCTGCTTCAGCAGGACTTACTCAGAATAATTTCTCAAACACCAATCAGGGTAGAAGAAAAAAGGTTTATTCACCCTTAACCTAGAGCCTAGATCATTTTCCAAGAACTGCAGCCCTGAGTTTATTTATCTAATTATTATAAATTGCACTTTCAATTTATGCAAAAGCAAAGCAAAGGTGAAGCTAGCAAAGTGGGACATTCCTGACGCAAATGCAAAGGTTAATAAGCGTCAGCAGTGCAGGCTGCTGCAAGGGCCAGGACCGTAATCTGCTCACACAGGTGCAGGCCGTGGAGCCGGTGGTGTCTTTTCAGTCACTAGTCTTCTTTGGAATTTCAGTAATTTCCATTTGAACTTATACTTCACAGTAATTCCATAGTTTACATTTTTCTGCCTCACTGTGGAACAGAACACTTGTCAGAATAGCATAAGACTCTTCAACAGAAATCCTAGAAAGTCAGGAAAGTATGTCTTTATCTCTCTTCTGTTGCTGTGAAAAAATTCTGACAAAAATACCTTATGGGAAAAAGGTTTATTTCAGTTCACAGTTCAAAGTAAAGACCATCATTGCAAAATAAATAGAGAATATAGATAGATAGATAGATAAGTTCCAATGAAAAAAGTTCCAACAATTAGCAAACCTTACTCAATAATAAAACTAAATGTAAATGGTCTTCACATGCAAATAAAAATACATAGATTGCTGAGCTGATTGGCTAATGTAAATACAATAAGATCCAGCTAACTGCTATCTCCAAAAACAAGCCAGTGAGAAAAAAATGCAGAGAGAAAGGAGGCCAATTTGAAGCAAATAAAAGCCAAAACCAAATAAGCGTAGCTATTCTGAGGGTAGGGGAGCAAAAGAGAAAAAAGAAGGGAGGGGAGGGGAGAGAAGAGGAAGGGAAGGGAGGGAAAAAAAGGGGAGGGAGGGGAAAGGGAGGGAGGGGAAGGAGAGGGAGGGAAGGTCAATCTGACCTGTAGAGGTCAACTTTTGTTTTCTTTTACTTTACTTTTTCCCTTCAAAAGGAAGGGAGAAAGAAGGAGGAAGGGGGTGGGATGGAGCACAGGACAATTTTCCAACCCCTGATCTGAACATCTAAGTGGTTATCTTTCTCAGGTTCTCTTCCTCTCATATAACTAAAAGCAAACAACTAGATTTTCTGGTTCTGTTGCCTCTTCCCGTGGAAACAGAACAGGTGATAATAGAGGCTGTGATAAGAACAGGCAGGATGGTTGCAGTAAAAGTTCTGCTTTCCTGAAAAAGTGGAGAATGTTCGTTCTTCATCCATCTTTTCTCCTTTCCCAGATTAACCAAACATGGCTGGAACTATTCCAGTAGGTGGGAATTCATAATAAAGTGTGCAGAAAAGTAGTAGGGTCTTAGCCCTGTACCTCTCAACCCCAGGAGCAATGCCAGTAGCCATCTACCTCCAAACCTTAAAATGAGGAGACAAAAGAATCCTTAGTTATTAACCCATCCTAAATTGTTATTCACAGACTTTCAGATAGATTGTCTCCCTAAATGCACAGACGTACATACGCACACCACAAAGAGCTGAACCCACCCACTCACACCGACACAGAAAACAGGTGCTCGAGTGTGGTCCACGAAGTTAGCATCAGTTACCCTCCCAAGGGGTGCTTGTGAGAAGTGCTCTCTCCATACTTTTCTGTTGTGACTACAGCTATGACAACCAGATGAACTATGAGCTTTTATTTCTTCACAGGACTACAGGGAATGATTTTTACAAATTGGTCACCATTTGCTGAAAATTAATAACTTATTCTCTAAAAATTAAGGTGAGAAAAGAGACATATATATATGAGAGAGAGGGGGAGCTTTAAATTTAAAGCTCTAAGATCCAGTGATGGCTCGACGATAAATCTCTGTAATACAGTAGTTGCAAGGAGTATGAACAGGAGGGATGGGGTAGGAGGGACACACCAGGAACAAAGAGAGGGGACCATGTTACAGCAGAGAAAATAGGCCTCCATCAAGGACTGCAAGTAAGCAATGAGACATCTGGTTAAGTTCACAGACTTTCGTTCCTGATCATTTACAGCTGAGGGGGTGTGATCTCACCAGAAGGGGAGGACATATAGTCTGGTAGATAAGAAGTAACCATTTTGCATTAAACCCTTACTGTGGTTTAATACTTCTATTACATCTACCTTTGAATATACTCTTATAACAAGACTCTAGTTTAACAGGTTTTTATCTCTTGCCAGGGGGTGAAATACAATACCCATCAGGATGGAGTGAAGGGCATTGCAGGAGCAGCAAAACTGCAAAAGAAAATCAACGAACCATAATCCAGAACTTCAGAGACTCTATATCAACCACCTAGAACTAGGCAAGCCTAATCTCTCCCCATCCTGAAGCTCAGGGAAATTTGCGGAAGAGGGGGGAGGTAAGAGTGTAAGAGCACAAGGATGGGAGGAGCAATGATATGCAAGATACTCCACACAAGTTAGGGCCGAAGCAATCATAATTGGACTTTACATGCCCTCCGCAATGTCCCACACACTATTGACCCCACAAAGTCTAGCATTTGCTAAAGGCACCAAAATCCTTGGAGGCAAGGAATTGACAGCCATAGTAGTGTTCCTTAACTTAAGGGGAACACAGGAAAGGATTCAGGGAAATGCCACTGGGTCCTTGTACATCATCAGAGAGGAGGGCCCAGAGGAGAGTCTGGCATGTACATTAAAGGACTCTCTGGGGATTGGGGGGGAGGCACTGAGGGATGAGGAGGGAGGAATGAGGGGAGGGGGAGCAGGGGGGTTGGTGGGAGGAGGAGAGAGGGAGGAAACCAGTGTACCTATTAATTTTGTATGAGTGGAAAAAAAAAGATCCAGTGATGGAAGAAAGGAAGGAACCAAACCACTAACTAGTATAATTAAATGACATAGAATGGCTTCAGTAGCAGCCTCTTCATTCAGATCAATTATGAGTGCCAGAATTCCCTACTTTGTCTATCTCTACCTTTCAAAGAAGAAAAAATGGTTTAGTATATAGAACTCTGCCTATGGGTAAGATGATACATATTCATTCTCATTCAGTTCATATTTATGCACCAATTAACGATTTGAGTACCAGACTATTCTAGATACCAGATCATTCTTGATTGCTCTTCCACCTCATCTTTTTGAGGTTAGTTCTCTAATTAACCCAGAGCTCACCATTATGACTAGTCTGGTTAGCCAGCTTTTTTGAAGGAAAGAAATTCCCAGGTTCTGACTTCTGGCACTAGATTTACAGGTGGGTCAGTATATCTGCTCAGCATTTTTACATGGGATCTCAGGTCTTTTTGCTTACAAGGCAAAGGCTTTAGCCACTCAGCTATCTCATAAGCCCCAGGGAGCTCTTCTTTGACCATTCTCTTAAAGACCACTCGACACCCTTCATCCTCTCCTCATCCTGCTTGATTCCTAATCATACCAATATATATAACCATTTCTGTTATATCATATTTAAGAAAGTAAAGACTGGGTGTCTGTAAAGAAAGGATTGCAAACAGTATTAACAAACACACAGTTCTAAATGAACTTAGCAAATTATCAGACACATAACCCCAGAGAAATGAATTCTTCATCTGGGAAATTCTGTAGCAATGGCTTTCTTGTAGGTCGGTTTTAGAATTCTTCAGCTGAAGGGAAGCAGAGATACCCCTTGATTGTGAGGCCAGGCATCCAAGGCTCACATTGATTAGCTCCGACCTGATGGCCAGGTCCAATGTTATGATTTAATCCTTTGGAGTCCCAGCTCTCGCCTGCTGCTTCATTACCTTGAGCAAGGTGCTGACTTACGTCAATGCACCCTCAGACACAGGCATGCCGTGTTCAATTTCACCTGCATCTCTCTGAGCTGTGGATTTTTGCTTTATATTTTCCCTTTGTATAACCCATCTATTTATTTTTATCTGCTGGCTGGTTGCTTGGCTTTCACCTTTTAGCAGAGACATTTTAAGGTAAACCCCAAATTAAGCTGTGCCTGGTAGAAGAATTTGGCAGACATGAGCTATAAAAAACTGTATCCCAGATTTTTTTTAATGCTCTCATTTTTCCTCTCTCAATACTGAAGAATTCACAGCATGCATGTTCTACAGTGATCACATATTCATTTAATGGTCACGTGGCTTGTGATTGCTGGATGTTAAGAGTCCATCTAAGGTACGTCACACTTCAGAGCAAAGGTTGTTCAAAACACAGATGGTTTTCACAAACATGACTAAGAAATAATATTGCCATGGGCCTGTAATGGTTACAAAGTATGTCCATCTTAGTACTGTCATGAGCAAAGTTGTTCCTCTCATGTTATATGAGGAAAACAGACATTAAAAAGAAGTGACATGCTTATACAGCTTTCAAGTAATGAACATTACAGAAAAAAACTAATTTATCTCAGTTTATCATTCTTTTGTGTCCCATTCTACAAATCCCTGCATGTCTTTCAGTGATATTTTGCTCTAACTTCCATTCTACCCAAGCTCAGTCATTAGAGGAACCTGAACATGACCAAGCTAATGAGACACCTCCATTCTCCTGCCCCCAGAGATTAACATGTGCTCTCTGTCTCTGTGACTGCAAGCTTTGGGGATAGAGTAAGCTGAAGCTGCATCTGACAAAGTCCCTACATCCAATTTGAACTGTAGCTTTTATATGAAAAAGCAGATGGACAGGAGCAAAGTCAGACTCTGAAATCCATAAATTTCAGTTACATACAAAGCAGGCTTCAGCTGGATTTCTGGCCCATTAGACAGTGCTCAATCCTTAGTTCAAAAGAAAGAGATAGCCAACTACCTTTCTTTTCATATTATACTTCTTCATGTCTGCACAGAATTCTAACCCACTAGAATTGGGGGACCACAAGGGTCTTACAACTTTGTGATCTTCATCAGTTTATTCAATCCAAGACTCAAAATAATCTCCATTATAACAGAAATGACAAACACCTACCCCATGGTATTGCTACTGCTTTTCAAACACTCAGCACAGAGTAAGTGCCTAGTGACTTACAGCTTCTGTTACTGTCACTTACAACTGAATGAGTGGACTGCAACTCAGACAAGCACAAACCTTTCAGAGACTTAGCAACCAATATATGAGATCCTTCATTAGAGTCCACAGCTGTCTGTGTGGCATGGATTCCCCAGACATGACAGGTTCGGTGGGGAAGAGAGTGTCAGGAATGCTGGCTTTGTGAAAGCACATTAAGTGTTTAAGATACTAACAAGGTCCTTTTGTTCCATGCAATCCCGCCACTGCTGCTGAGTTGGATGCTGTCTCTGTCACCTGGCCACCTCCAACACCACCACCCATCTACCCATTCTCCTCCCCTGGAGTCATTAGAACTTTAAAGCGTTTTAAGAATTTAACAGAGTCCAGAGAAAAGACAAGCCACAGACTAGCAGACCAGCACCATACAATTGAGGACTTCAAAAATCATTCCATCAAGCAGGAGAGAATCTTCACTTCCAACACTAAGATAAGTAAACCTTTTTACCCCTCCTGTTACTCTCAATTGATAGTTATCACAGTTTAAGCCCATGTAGCCCAACAAAAAACCCATAAAACTTCAGGGACTTGACCATTCACCCTCACACATCTCCAAAGAAGCAAAAGCTAAAATTGTACTACCATACTAATCTTCAATCCCTGTCTACTAAACCCACCCTAATTAATTAATTAATATACTAACCTATAATAACTAGGAAACAGCACCAGGAACACTAAACAGACATATGCAACACCTAAGCAAACCTTAGCAATAACTGTCCAAGCACAGTAAGACTTTCTAACTCATATCAGTCAGACAAATACACCAAGAAAGACATTAGAGATAAAACAAAAAATGCCCAAGTTACATTGGAAATCCATGAGAGTCAACAAAAACCAAGATAACAAATCTCCTACAAAAAAAGTCAATCTCATAATAATGGAATCCAACCAGAATAAGCCCATGAAAATGGCCCAAAAAGCCATACCCATGATAATGATTTTGGAAACACAATTTTTACCATCACCAAAACAATGAAAGAGGAAATCCAAGAGGAATTAAATAATCACACCAACCAACATGAGCAGGAATACAACTGGCACTTGATGAGAAGAGAAAAGCAGTTGAAGAAACAAAACTAGGCATAGAGCAGTCAAAAAAAATCTCAAACAGAGATTAAACTTGAACTAAAAATCAAGCTATCTTCAATCCAGAACTCAACAGAGAGTCTTATTAGCAGAACCAACAAAGCAGAAAATAGAATATTGGAACTAAAAGACAAAATGACAGAACAAACTAATTCAACCAAAGAGGTTGTAAAAGCCAAAACATACCTGAGGGGAATATTCGAGAGTTATGGGACACCTTGAAGAAGCCAAGCCTGCAAATTCATGGAATACCAGAACAAGAAACCTAAAACTCCATACCTGAGGAAATTTTTCAAATTATCACAAAGGAAAAATTTCCACATCTAAAGAAAGAGAGTCCTATCCAAATACAAGAAGCATATCACATTCTAGATAGATATTACTAAAATATAAACTCGCCATGGCAAATAATAGTCAAAGCACTACAGATATAAGACAAAGATAAAATCTTGAGAACTTTAAGAGAAAAGAACCAAGTCACCATTAAAGGTTAATCTACTAAAATAACGATTTTTCAATGGAAGCAGTAAAGTCAGAAGAGCTTGGACAGACATACTTCAAGTAACAAATGAGCACAAATGCCAACCCAGGCTGATATACCCATCAAAACTATCAGTCACAATTGAAGATGAAAGAAAAATTTTCCACCATAATAGACAAGCTGAAGGCTTACATGACCACCAAAGCAGGCTTACCAAAAAATGCTAGAAAATAATACTCAAGCTTGAAGAAAAACATGTCCAACAAGACAGAGGACAGAGAGGAAGTATAATACCAATACAACCTCCAAGCTAAGTAATACACATATAAAAGCCATTAAACAAAAAAAATGACAGGAATCTACAGTCATCTCTCAATTATAACCCTAAATGACAAAGGAATTAACTCACCAATCAAAAGACACAGGCTATAAACATGGATTAGAAATCACAACCCATCACCCTTCAGGAAATACATCTCACCACAAAAGATAGGCACATTCTAAAAGTAAAAGCCTGGTCAAAAATACTTCAGGCTAATGGAACAAGGAAACAAGTGGGTATAGCAATTATGGTAGCTGACAAAATTGACTTCAAACCAAAGAAAATTCTAAGAGATACAGAGGTTAGCACATTTTAGTCAAGGGAAGACTTCATCAGGAAGACTTCACAATACTAGATATGTATACATCAAATATGGGCTCATCCACTTTCGTTAAACAAACACTACAATGTCTGAAACAACAAATCAACCCCAAAACAATAATAGGGGATTTCAATCTCTCACTCTCAACATTGGATAAGTCAACCATTCAAAAATACACAGAGACACAATGGAACTAATCAAACCATTACTCAAATGGACCTAACAGATCCCTACCGAATCTTCCATCCAAGCACCAAGGAATACACATTCTTCTCAGCAGCCCACAGAACTTTCTCCAAAACAGACCACATACTGGGCCACAAAATGAACCTGTATATATACAGGAAAGTTGAAATTATAGCCTGTACCTTGTCAGACAACCATGGAATAAAGCTTGACATCCACAACAAGGCAAATATCAGAAAACACACTAATTCTTGGAAATTAAGTACCATGGTGCTGAATGAAGAATGGGTCCAGGAAGAAATCAAAAGGGAAATTCAAGAATTCCTAGAAGTGAATGATAATGAAAATACAACATATCAAAATCTCTGGGACATAATGAAAGCTATATAAAGAGGTAAGTTTATAGGTCTCAATGCCTATATCAAAAAAAAAGGAAACAACACAAGTAAATAACTTAACAAACATCAAGGCTGGAGAGACGGCTTAAGGGTTAAGACTCTGCATCAAAGTCCTGAGTTCAGCTCCCAGATCTCATATAAATCAATCAATTAATTAATTAATTAAATGCCATGTGGAAAAACTGAGGCCTGCACTTCTGGCCTTGGTAGGAGGAGCCTAGAATATCCCAGAGAGAAGCAAAAAGGAGGTAGAAGTGATACGGGATGATTCCTTAAGTCATCCTTGGTCTTCAACAGGGACACACAGTGCCCTCACACACACACACACACACACACACACACACACACACACACACACACAAAGAAATAAAAATCATTTTACTTACGTGATGTTTGATTTAAAAAATTTCTCAGTCTTTGTCTATGAAACAAAAATATTACTTGCATGCTGATATTATTAAGGTTTGTAAAAGAACATATCTTAATAAACAATTATAGTAAAAACATAGTAATGAACAATTTAGGGAACAAGGAGACTTTATTCATGCTCACAATCCAGGTGACAGTCCACATGGCTGCAGAGTGACCAGCAAGAGCTCCACCTGGCTCTCTATCCTCACTCGCTTCCCAGAGAATGGTCCTGCCCGTCACAGGCTGGGTCTCCCTTATGAATTGTGCAATCAAGACAATGTCTTACAGGCTTCCTCAGAGACTTGTCTTAACTAAATACTTCCTCATAGGTGTCTCCACATCACAAGCATCAAGTTGACAGTTGAGATCAAACTGGCACAGAGTTTAACCAATAGTAACTTACTATATAACTAAAGGAAACCGGACTGAGAACTTGTTTACTTCTTTTGCTCCATTGTGTTAACCATTATCTTTCCCTCATGTGATTGTAAGATATATAGGTGTCGATGTGAGCTCTGAGAACATTTGAGAAGAATTAGTAGTTGAGTTAAATCCTGAACAAACCTGCAAGAGATTGTCTAACTGACAGCAAAGACCCAGACCATGATGGGTGAGACTATTCCCAAGCAGATAAATAAGATGGGGACACAGCTTAGATACGTCTGGCATGCGTCAGCACCAGACAGGGCCTGCCGAGATGTTCAGCTCCTGAATGAGCTGGTAGGATCGGTGGATTCCATCAGCACAAGACTGCTGCCATACTTCCTCAGCTGGCACAGTGAGCTGGCATTCTTTGGCATATTTGGACGGACTTGCCATCTGGAAAATGAGGATTTTCCTTCTCTCCACAGTGCTATGGATGGGATATGACCAGTTCCCTCAGTCCCCGGTACTGTCATGAATTCTCCTACCAAGGTGGACTAATAACTGTAACTGGACAGTTGTAAGCCAAAATAAAACCTCTCGTCCCATAAGATTTTTGTTGTAAATTTGGCAGCAACATACAGGCAAACTGAAACATTTCACCACTGCAAAATTAACGACTAGAGAAATAATCCGTATCTGTGTTATCAATTCTGGTGTCTGGTCCCTGCATACAGCTGGAGCACAGGGGTTTATGGACTTTTCACTTAACCTGATGAGCTCACTTCTTCCCAGTACTAGCCCAATTAAGATCAGGATAGCAGCAACAAACAAGGCTTTGTACCAACCTTAACAGTTTTGGGCATCCACACAGAATCTCCATCAGTTGCCACATTTCCTGCCACATGCCTACTGCATAAGAATGACTGTATCAACAAGCTGTGTTTATGAAGGACTGTCCGTGTAATAAAATGCATGTTATTTTCTAGAACATGTCTTATCCTAACAGTAAATATCATCAGATACTCATGTAACTCTTAGCTGTCTTAGGAGGGCCTGCATCATCAAATACTATTACTCTTGTTAATGTTTCACTCTGAGGCTAGAGAGATGGCTCAGGGGTTAAGACTCTGCCTTGCAAGCAGAAGGTCCTGAGTTCAGATCCCAGATCCCACATAAAAAAAAATGCAAGGTAGAAATGGTGGTGGGTGGAGCCTGGGAAATACTAGAACAAAACAAACAGGAGACAGAAGCAATCCAAGATGATTGCTGAAGTCACCCTTGGTCCTCCACAGGAACACCCAGTGCCCTCTGATACACACACACACACACACACACACACACAAAATAAAATAAATAAAATAAAATAAAGTAATAAAGTTCCATTCCAAAGTTTGAGACACAGTTCGAGCACACACACATGCAATAAGAAGAAGAAGAAGATCCATTCCAATCATTCAGTTTTCCACCTTACAAGAGTGTCTTGGCCTTGCTCTTTCTTAAACACTATAGATGAAAACTTCCATAGTAGCTGTTTACCAAATTCTCTATAGCAATTTTTCTTAGCATAGGTTTTCCCAAAATTGCAATGAAATGGGAGCCGGGCCTCACCTCACCGCGAACCAGGTAAGCTCGGTCCCCGCCCGCCCCCAGAGCCCCAGGCCGCCTGAGTGGACCCAGCTCCTCCCACCATCCAGCCGGAGCCAAGCACGCAGGGCCTGGGAGGAGGAGAGGGCACCCCCTCTGCGCCCGGCCCCGCCCTCGGGTGGTCCGGGTTTAAATAGCGCCCCGCCGACGCCCCATCCCCCCTTCCCCTCCACTCCACCACCCGGGACGCGCGTGCGCACAGTCCACCTAGGCCTCACCGGGCCATGACCCAGGTAAGTTCGGTCCCTGCCCGCCCCCAGAACCCCAGGCCAAATAATTCAGTTTAGTGAAAAACGCACAAAAATTAAAAGATCTTAAGAGTTAAAACTACAATGCCAAAGTCTAAGTGCAAATCCATGAGAAACAACACTCAAGTAAACAAATCTCCCACTGAAGGAATTAATCCCATAATGTTAGACTTCAACCAGAACAAACCCATGGAAAATGGCCAAGAAAGCCTGACCCAGGATAACGACCTTAAAAATATGATCATTACCATGTTCAATACTATGAAAGAGGAAATCCGGGAGGAATTAAATAATCGAATCAATCGCTTTGAGGAGGAACACAACAGACACTTGGAGGAGGTGAGAAAAAACAGTGCAAGAAACAAAAACTGGCATAGAGCAGTTAAAGCAGACTCAAGCAGAGTTTAAAACTGAGCTAAAAGACAAGTTATCTTCAACCCAGAACTCCACAGAGAGTCTTGTCAGCAGAACTAACGAAGCAGAAAACAGAATTTCAGACCTTGAAGATAAAGTGGGAGTACTAACCAGCTCAATGGAAGAGATTGTTAAAGCCAAAAAGATGCTTGAGAGAAATATCCAAGAGATATGGGACACCCTGAAGAAGCCCAACATGCGTATTCAAGGAATACCAGAGCAAGAATCTCAAAATACCACCCCTGAGGAAATTTTTCAAACGATCATCAAGGAAAACTTTCCTCATATAAAAAAAGACAGGCCCATCCATATACAAGAGGCATTCCGCACCCCAAACAGATATGACCAAAATAGAAAATCGCCACGGCAAACAATACTTAAAACACTCCACATTCAAGATAAAGAACTGGTGCTGAGAGCTTCAAGGGAGAAAAAACAAGTCACTTTTAAAGGTAAACCTATTAAAATAACAAATGACTTCTCAAGGAAACACTAAAAGCAAGAAGAGCTTGGAGAGACATACTTCAAGTATTGAATGAGCAAAAATGTCAACCCAGGCTGATTTACCCTGCAAAACTATCACTCATAATCGAGGGAGAAAGAAAAACCTTCCAGCACAAAGACAACATGAAGGGATACATGTCCACCAAACCAGGCCTTCAAAAAATGCTAGAAATGATACTCAAGCTTGAAGAAAAAAACAAGCATATCTGGGAGAAGAGAAGGCAAGTATAACACCATTAAAAGCGAAACAATATACTTATGGAAACTACTAAACATAATAAATGTCTGGAATCAAAAATAGTTTCACCATTATAACACTAAATGTTAATGGAATTAACTCACCGATCAAGAGACACAGATTACAAACTTGGATTAAAAATCACAATCCATCAATCTGTTGCCTGCAGGAAACCCATCTCACCTGAAAAGATAGGCATGCTCTAAAAATAAAAGGCTGGTCAACAATTCTACAAGCAAATGGAAGCAGAAAACAGGAAGGGGTAGCCATTACGCTATCAGACAAAGTGGACTTCAAACCAAAGAAAATTATAAGAGACACGGATGGATACTACATTTTAGTCACAGGTACAATTCACCAGGAAGACTTCACAATACTGAACATATATGCACCCAATACGGGCCCCTCCACATTCATTAAGAAAACCCTACAGCGTCTAAAGCAAGAAATCAACCCCCAAATGATAATTCTTGGGGACTTCAACACCGCCCTCTGAACATGAGATAGATCAACAGGTCAAAAGCTTAATAGAGACACTTTGGACTTTAATCAAACCCTTAAAGAAATGAACCTTACAGATCTCTATCGAACTTTTCACCCACACACCAAGGAATACACATTTTTCTCAGCAGCACACGGAACTTTCTCCAAAATAGATCACATACTGGGCCACAAAACGAATCTACACATGTACAAGAAAGTTGAAATTCTAACCTGTGCCCTGTCAGACCACCATGGCCTAAAGCTGGACATCCACAACACAACAAACAAGAGAAAATACACTAACTCCTAGAAACTTAACACTATGATGCTGAATGAGAACTGGATTCAGGAAGAAATTAAAAAGGAAATTCAAGATTTCCTGAAAGCGAATGATAATGAAAAAAAACTTACCAAAATCTCTGGGACACAATGAAAGTTGTTCTAAGGGGTAAGTTCATAGCTCTTAATGCCTACATCAAAAAAATGGAAACATCAGAAATAAACAACTTAACAATGTAGCTTAAGGCTTTAGAGAAACTTGAGCAATCTGATCCCAAAAGTAGTAGAAGAGAGGAGATTAGCAAAATAAGGGGAGAAATATCTGAAATCGAGATTAAGAAAACCATAGAAAAAATCAAACAGTCAAAAAGCTGGTTCTTTGAAAGAATCAATAAGATTGATACACCCCTAGCTAAATTAACCAAAAGTAGGAGAGAGAAAACCCAAATTAACAAAATCAGAAATGAACATGGAGATATCACTACTGATACCCAAGAAATCGAGAGAATTATTACATCATATTTCAAAAACTTATACTCTGTGAAGTTTGACAACACAAAAGAGATGGATGAATTTCTAAGTAAACACAACTTACCTAAATTGAATCAGGAAGTTGTGAATTATTTAAATAGTCCTATAACATATAAGGAAATTGAAGAAGTAATCTCAAATCTTCCCACCAAAAAATGTCCTGGACCAGATGGATTCAGCACAGAGTTCTACCAGATATTTAAGGAGTCAATAACACCAATACTCCTTAAACTGTTCCATCAAATAGCAAAGGAAGGAACACTACCAAATTCCTTCTATGAAGCTAATATCGTTTTAATCCCAAAACCTAATAAAGATTCACTTAAAAAAGAAAACTATAGGCCGATCTCTCTGATGAACACAGACGCAAAGATTCTCAACAAAGTCTTAGCAAATCGGATTCAAAAACATATTAAAAAGATCATTCACGGGGACCAAGTAGGATTCATCCCCGGCACACAAGGTTGGTTCAACATACGCAAATCAATAAATGTAATTCATCATGTAAACCAATCCAAAGTCCAAGACCACATGATACTCTCGATAGATGCAGAAAAAAGCCTTTGACAAGATCCAACAGCCTTTTATGATCAAAACGCTAGAGACAGTAGGAATGGAAGGAACCTTTATCGATATAATAAAAGCTATATACAACAAGCCCACAGCAAGGATTATGCTCAATGGGGAACAATTGGAAGCATTCCCACTTCGATCAGGCTGTCCACTCTCACCACTTCTATTCAATATTGTACTTGAAGTCTTAGCTGAAGCCATAAGGCAAGAAAGGGACATAAGAGGGATTCAAATCGGCAAGGAAGAAGTCAAGCTATCCCTATTTGCAGATGACATGATCATATACCTGAGTGATCCCAAAAACTCCACCAGGAAGCTTCTGGAACTAATTGAGAAGTTCAGCAGGGTGGCAGGATACAAAATAAATGTCCAAAAATCAGAGGCCTTCCTATATGCCCAAAATGAAAGAAGTGAAAAAGCCTTGAGAGAAACAATCCCATTTACTATAGCCTCTAAAAAAATGAAATACCTTGGTATAAACCTAACCAAGGAGGTAAAAGACCTTTACAATGAAAACTTTAAAACCCTAAAGAAAGAAATAGCAGAAGACACCAGAAGGTGGAAAGACCTCCCTTGTTCCTGGATTGGCAGAATCAACATCGTAAAAATGACCATCCTACCAAAGGCAATATACAGATTCAGTGCTATACCAATCAAAATCCCAAAGCAATTCTTCAAAGAAGTTGACCAAACAATCTCAAAGTTCATATGGAGGCACAAAAGACCCAGGATAGCAAAGACAATCCTGAGTAAAAAAAACACTGCTGGAGGTATTACCCATACCAAACCTAAGTCTATACTACAAATCCATAGCTATAAAGACAGCCTGGTACTGGCTTCAAAATAGACACACAGATCAATGGATAAGGATTGAAGACCCAGATATAAGCCCACAAAATTACAGCCATTTGGTCTTTGACAAAGGGGCCCAAAGAATCCAATGGAAAAAGAACAGCATTTTCAACAAATGGTGCTGGCAAAACTGGATCTCCACATGCAGAAGATTAAAGTTGGACCCGTACTTGTCACCATGTACAAGACTTAATTCCAAATAGATCAAGGACCTTGATATCAGGCCACAGACTATAAAAACCATAGTTGAAAGGATAGGGAACTCCCTCGAGCTGATTGGGCTAGGCCAACATTTCCTAAACAGACATCCAATGGCACAGTCACTGCTACCAGCTCTCAACAGTTGGGATCTTGTGAAATTAGAGAGCTTCTGTTCAGATAAAGAGATTGTAACACGAGCTCAAAGGCAACCCACAGAATGGGAGAAAATCTTCACTAACCACATATCTGACAGAGCTCTACTGTCCAGAGTGCACAAAGCACTTAGAAAACTAAACACCAAGGAAAACACTGGCCCAGTTAAAAAATGGGCCCTGGAACTTAAAAGAAACTTTACCAGGGATGAAATTAAAATGTCTAACAAATATCTTAAAAAATGGTCCATTTCCTTAGCCATCATGGAAATGCAAATCAAAACTTCCCTGAGATATCATCTCACCCCGGTCAGGATGGCAAAAATCCACAATACAAACAACGACAAATGCTGGAGAGGATGTGGAGAGAGGGGAACTCTGCTACATTGCTGGGGGAGTGCAGGCTCATACAGCCACTCTGGCGAGCTGTCTGGAGATTCTTAAAGAAATTAAAGATTGAAATGGCATATGACCCTGCTATCCCACTTTTGGGAATAACCCCCCATGCAGCAGAGGTTCACCTCGATAGCATAAGCTCGACCATGTTCATAGCAGCACTGTTTACAATAGCAAAGTCATGGATGGAATCAACACAAATGTCCAACAGTTGATGAGTGGATAAGGAAATTGTAGTACATCTATACAATGGAGTACTACTCAACCATCAAAAATGATGAATTACTGGAATTTGCTGGGAAATGGATTTCATTAGAAACAATTATATTAAGTGAAGTATCCCAGACACAGAAAATTAAGCGCCATATGTACTCCCTAATAGGTGGCTCCTAGTACCAAACCCACCCAGCCCACCTAGAGACAGTAATTGCAAGGATTATGAACAGGAGGGATGGGGTAGGAGGGCCACACCAGAAACAAGGAGAAAAGGGACCATGTTACAGCAGGGAAAATAGGCCTCCATCAAGGCCCCAAATAAGTAATGAGACATCTGTTTAAGTTCACAGACTTTTGTTCCTGATCATTTACTACTGAGGGGGTGTGATCTCACCAGAAGAGGAGGGCATATAGTCTGGCAGATAAAAAGTAACCATTTTGCAAATGGGTGATAGACCCCTCCCTCACTGTGGTTTCCCACTTTTATTCATCTACCTTTGAATGTGCTTTTATCACAAGACTCTAGTTTAACAGCTTTTAGTCTCTGGCCAGGGGGTAACATACAATGCCCACCAGGATGGAGTGAAGGGCATTGCAGGAGCAGCAAAACTGCAAAAGAAAATCAACAAACCACAATCCAGAACTTCAGAGACTCTATCAACCACCTAGAACTAGGCCAACTTAATCTCTCCCCATCTTGAAGCTCAGGGAAATTTGCGGAAGAGGGGGCGGTAAGAGTGTAAGAGCAAAAGGATGGGAGGAGCAATGATATGTAAGATACTCCATACTAGTTAGGGCTGAAGCAATCATAATTGGACTTTGCATGCCCTGCGCATTGTCCAACACACTGTTGACCTCACAAAGTCTAGCATCTGCTAAAGGCACCAAGATCCTTGGAGGCAAAGGATTGGCACCCACAGCAGTGTTCCTATACCTAAGGGGAACACGGGAAAGGGTTCAGGGAAAGGCCACTGGGTCCTTGTATGTCATCGGTGAGGAGGGCCCAGAGGAAAATCAGACATGCACAAGAAAGGACTCTCTGGGAATTGGGGCGGGAGGCACTGGGGGATAAGGAGGGAGAGGGGTGGGGAGGGGGACCAGGGGGTACGGTGGGAGGAGGAGGGAGGGAGGGAACTGGTGTACCTAATAAGTTTGTATGAGCTGAAATAATAATAAAAATGTATTAATAAAAAAAATTGCAATGAAATGGGTAGGTGCTAGAGGCCCAGTGGAGACCTGAGTTCAATCCCCAGAAGGCTGCTTGGTGGAATGAGAGAAGTGACTCCTAAAACAATTGCCCTCTGACCTCCACATATATACTAGGGCATGCATGTCCTCACTCTCTCTGTCTCTCTTGTTTTCTCTCTCTCGCTCTCTCTCTTGCTCTCTCTCTGTTCCTATCTCTTGAATAAATAAAATGTTAAAATAAAAGCAAAACCAAAAAAAATGGCTGTTGAATAACTTTTTTAAATGTTGCCCAACACAAGAATCATGTCAGACAACTGCAGTGTTCACTTACATATTTAAAGTTCATATTAGTTAGACCGGCAATAAAGAATTGTTTTAGTACGTCTGACTCTCTCATGAATGAACTGTGAGATCACATGAGAGTGCCTGCTGATTTGGCAACAGAGCCTAGTGTCTGTCATGAGACATCCAATCCCCATTTCTGAAATGAAAGAGGATTCCCGTCACTGCTGGAAGGCACTACGAGCTAGCTACCAACTATTCATGGGCCTCGCTAACTGTTCTCAAACTGTTGTCACACTGCTCCTAGGTTAAGATAGGAGGATAGGAATCTTGCAGAGTCCTAGACTGATTATACTTAATCAAGGGTGATCTTCACACCCCCTTGATAGCCGCTCCCTGCCCTTCCTCTGTCTGTCCTGACATCCTGTGACTTAGAGTAAAACCTTTTGAAATGTGTTACCTTAGCAGACCACTAGCCCCCACCAACCAAAAGGCTAAAAAATGTCCTCAGATAACATCTAAAGCCTATAACAAAGATTTCCTCCACTTTCTCTAACCCACTACCTAGGTTTCCACCAATGTATTCGAAAAGTATCTAGATTTATGGCGCTCTTCATTCTGGAACTATAAATCCTCCAGAAACTGTTGCCTCAGCAGAAAACAGAATTTGAGGCAATCTGTCTCTGTGTTCCCAAGCTATGGTCACTCATATTTGGTGCCTTTTATTCCTTTGAGGGGAGAGTTGCAATTTTTCTGTCTGCAGTCCCCTTCCAGGGCACCCGTTTCACGCAGGAGTGAGAGCCTTCTCACCCACACTGCTCTGAAGAAGAAAGTCCTCGGCTTTGTAGCTTCCTTTGTAGCTTCCTACCGGACCACGTGGAGCCTTTATGGGGCTGTCCAGCAGGCCCACTTCTTTGCTCAACCTTGCTTCCTTCTGTCGCTCCCTGCAGGTGCTGAGCCTGTAGCTCATAAACTGCCTGTGTGCCACTTCGCATGAGATTCTGCTTCACCCAGAACTCATCTCGCGACCCTGGTACACCGAACGTCTGGAGATAGACCTCGAAGTGTGGCAGATGCACTCTGGAATTTGCAAAAGAAATTGTGCAGATCTGAACATTGCAAAGGAATAAGATGGGGAAAGAGATGAAGACAGATTGGCAAAACGCTCTCGATCCTTGGGGCTGAACAGAGTGTGCGGAAACTCCATGTAACTTGACCCTTCTGTGCTTGAAAGTCACCACTCTAAAGTGTTTTATTTTTTTTATTATTATTTATTCAATTGTGCGTGTATGCGTGTGTGTATATGAATGTACGTGTGTGTATGTGTGTGTGTAGAACCACGGGCGAATTCGGGAACCACCATGGACGCCTCCACCTCCTCCTTGGTTACTCTGCCCCGGGATTCACAGGCTCCGCCCTACCAGGACCAGAAACGCAGGCCGCCCCCGCTTCCGCCCGGCGTCTATACGTGGGATCTGGGATCCGAACTCAGGACCTTCCGCTTGCAAGGCAGAGGCTTAACCCCTGAGCCACCTCTCCAGCCCCTCTAAAGTGTTTTTAAAATGTTATTTCCCACCCTTGCTAGGCAATCATTTTTTCAAGTAATGTGACGACTGTCTCGGGATGTATCTGATGTTCTTTGTTCTTTAACAAGGGCCTAAAGGAGCCAGGAAAATGGTCCTGGCTCATCAATGCTAATGAAATGTCACAGCAGCTAGTGAACAGGCACCCTCCCCCCAACTCTCCCCCACACACACACCTCCTGCATTTCCACAGACAGCCTGGGTAGCTTCGCAAGTTTGGAAATCAGTGGTAGACTCACTGTGGCCCTATCATCACAGGTAGCCTAAAAGATTCAGCCTTCTGGACTATGAAAATTCCCAGGGACCCAGGAAAAGTAAGGGTGTGAAAGACTTGGAAAAAACAAACCAGCACAGCAGAGCCAATTAACCCCGCGAGCTGCCACTCGGACAGCTGGAAACCAAGAGCAGTAATTACTTCTCGCCTGGAACATTAGCCTTCCTTGAAGTCCTAGGAAATGAGCTGTGGGCAGCTTGAGGGGACACTGTGGATAGAAGAGCAAGGTTCTTTTCCTCTCAGCCCCAAGGAACCCAGAACCAGTCTGCTGGTAACTCACAGAGAGAAGAATAGTGCTCGCGGGAACCGAAGGCAAGCTGCTTTGTTATTTGGAGCTTTTTTTCCCTTAAGACTCCCTTTCTTTGCCAGTTGGAGGGCTTGGCTATTGCGTCTTGAACCATCTGCTAGGCTGCCCCCCTCCCCCTGCCATTTCCTCCCAGAGGAATCCTTAACTAGGAGATGTCAGAGACTGAGTTTCTATCTCTAGCCAAATCTATTTCAAGGCGTCTCTTGTGGACATAATGACCGTCTCTACTTGCTTTCCCCCATTTTCCAGCACCGACTGAGAATTCTCAGGGGACTCCTCTGAGGGCTGTCGCTCCCTCAGGGTTCCCATTTGACGTAGGCAGACGCTCCACCATGGAAACCATCTGTCCCAGCAGCATGTGATGAATTTCTTCCAGCCTCCGGGGTTAAGGAGGAAACCAGCTTCTCCAGAACATTCTTATGACTGCATTTCTATAAACAAGCCCCCACGACACACACAGATAGACAGACACCAGACACACACACACACACACACACAGACACCAGACACACACACACACACAGACACCAGACACACACACACACACACACAGACAAACACCAGATACACACACACACACACACACACACACACACACACACACACACACACACCAGGATACTAGGTAGCTTTAGACAAAGAGTTGTGAATTGCTTTCCTGCCTTATCATGTTCTCCACTATTAGGTTCCTTTATTTCCCTGTGGAATTTGCACTCTGCACATTCCAGACATTCCATTTTCGTACAGGTTTTGAGACATCAAACCTGTCACCTTCCTTCTTAGAGGCTTTATTTATATCTGTCTTTGTGTTCTTCCGTATGTCTCTCCTGCCCCTTGGTGTGTGGGTGACTCTCTGTCATTCCTATTCAAGCCTCAATGTCTCTTTCACAAAGAAGCCATCGCTTAACCATGCACATGGAAGCAGTTACCGACCCACTCTCTGCTAAATCACCTGACTTTGTCCTAAGAGTTCTCACCTTTCTCCCTTTACCTCCACCCAGCACTGCAGCTTTGTGAGAGGACAGGTCTAATTCCTCTTGCTTTCTGCTTGTTACACTGCCTGGGACTGCGTGGATGCCTTATGTTGGGTGTTTAGTGAATATTTGTAAAATTTAAGTTAGTTTGCTTTTATTGAATTCTTGTAACAACTTTAAAGCTACATATTACGTCATGAAGCCCTTTTTTAAAAAAATTACTTGGGGAGGGAATGGAAGAAACAGCAGGCATGTATTGCCACAATGTACATGTGGAAGTCAGAGGACAGCTTTCAGAAGTTGGTTCTATCCTTCCTTCACATGGGCTCTGCAGACTGACCTCTGGTCATTACGTTTGCACACAGGCAGCTCTACTTGTTAAGCCATAGTGCTGGACTTTTAAAAACAGAAATAGAGAGAGTTAGACACTACGTAGCATGCCCAAAGCCATCTACTTACACAAGTAACAGACTGTTCTACCCCATGTCAACCTCATCTCTGAGACCTTGGGGGAGAGATGAGAATGTGCTCATGAGTTCCTGCAGTGTCTAGAAATGTGATTCTGCTTTGTACCTGGAATGTGGGACCCAGAAAGCATCTTAGCATTTTATCTGATGTTATTTCATGTGTAGGAAAAAGCTAAATTTCAAAGAGAGTAATTGGTCAAACCTGATTTCTTCCATTTCTCATGCATACACTGTGCATGTGGGCCAGTTGTGACCTGATCCAATGCACAGGAAGATGGAATATGAACTGGCATCTAGCAGCAACCCAAGCGTGTACCCACATTCGTCTGTCCTGAGGGAGTGATAGTTTTCATTTAACACCCTGTTAAATGCATGCCATCTCTTTGTTTGTATGATAATTAATTCTGGGTGTCAACTTGACACACCTGGCATTAACTAAGATCAACCAAACCACCTGAAGAGATTATCTGGATAATACAAAGACCAGCCCTAGATCCCATTGGAACCTCCCAGTAGTAGACTAGATAAAAGGAACCACAGAACAGAAGAAGAAAAGGAGAGACTTTCCAGGAATTCTTCAGCTGTCATCCACTGGCCTCTTGGATGGGCGTGACATAGCCTGTCTCCGCTTTGGCCAGCCAGCCATGCGGCTTCCACCATGAAAGACTGTCCCCCCTCTGGAACTGTAAGTCGAATAAATCTCCCTTTCTCTCTTAAATTGATTGACTTTGAGTGTTCTCTCACAGCAATAGTTAAGAGTAACCATTAGAGATTGGTCCCTTAGAAAATGCTGATGTTAATAATGGTCACTGTGCGGCAGTCAGTGCTGGGCCACATATCTGACGGTGGTCTTGTAAGACGATATCACCTACTGGCATCAAACAACCCTGCTTTCTGTAACCACCCTCAATGCTGTTCACCCCACGACCAAGTTGCCTACTTACACGCTTCTCAGAACGCATGCCTGATGGGTTAGGGACACGCGACTGGGAACCGTTGCAAGCATCTTGGGCACTAGAATGCTCAGGCCCATAACTGGAGGCAGGAAAAGTTACTCATCTCGGAGCCACTTTCCCCAGGCAGCAGCTGACTCGTCACTTCCCTCCCTGATTAATAGATGGATCTAAATGTGAAGTACTGTAAGCCAGCGCCACTCGGGGAATTCACGGAGACGAAATGCTATTATGCAGGGAATGCTTCAGTGTCTGCCTCGTGCCAACCAATCTTCTGCTCCTTTCCATTCTGTCCCTGCAAACATTATTAACTGAATAGTAAATGCCAATGAGAAAGCCTCAATTTCCAATCTATGAAAAAATAATGGATGTGCACCTGGAGTGGTCCAACCCCAAAGACCCTAGAAAATAGCCCAAAAAGAAGGTCAACGGGCTTATGCTGTTTGCTTTGAGGGGATTGGGATGGGGGTGGGGAGTAAATATTTTCCCTTCTGCCTATTTCTACAATGATTTCTATAAGAAGCATCCGTTATTTTCATACCAGAGCAGAAAAAGGCTTGTACTTTTTAAGAAAGTAAAACCTGAGCGAACAGCTCCCAGCCAGGCTACCGGGCTGCACGTGGAGCTGCCTTCCCCAGCTGAGTCACGCCAGATGCTGCTATTTGAAGCTTTTGCCTTTCAAACAGGGAATCAGCTGTGAGTTCTTCCCTGGTGGCAGTGGGAGGACAGCAGGATCCGAGCCGAGAGTGGGGAGAATCCAGACCCAAATGACAGAATTCTTTTCATAAACACCTTTGTTTTGAGAGCAAACACATTGCTCAAAAGAAGAGTCTTGGTTCTGCTTTAGTGGTGCATCCTAGCAGGTAGCTCAGGCCTGTGGATCTCTTGCATGTCATTCTCTCTGTGCTGGACTTTGCCTGTCTCCTGTCAGATAGTATAGAAAGGAGGCCAAGGACATTTCAGAGATACAGCTCTAAGGAATCATTGTGGCCAAATGAAATAACAACGTCTATGAAATCGAGGGAAGGAGGAGACAAAGTGTGACTAGATGAAGAACAGAATTTCCACTGTCCCCTGGAAAGTCTGAAGCAAATCTTCCTTCCCTGAGCTACACTAAAGATGAGTTCCAACTTTTCCTGTGTCCTCAAGCTATCTGTGGTTAGGGGCAGGAGGACACAACCAACTTGGATATTATGTCCCCTGCAATCCATCCAGTCTCAGACCCAGGGGAGTTCCTGGATCGTCTGCAGCAGAGAAAGTGTAGAGTGTGTTAAGAAAGAGTGCTGAGCCCCTTCTAGAAGCTTCCTTCTACAATGGAAGGTGTTCATTACAGAAAATCACAAATGGCTCAAGTGCAAAAACTAAGTGCTCATGTACTGCTCAGTCCTACTTAGGACATCTAAACCACCCCCACCCCAAGGATCAGGGAACACTGAGGAAGAGGGGGCAGTAAGACTCTAAGAGCCTGACTAGTTAGGAAGAGATACAGCCAGTCGCTATATTTGGACATACCAAGGTTATTGAATACATGAATTCACTTCAGTTATGTGTAGTTCTACAAGATGGGGTTTGTCCTATTAACATTTCTCCATGTAATTGGAAAGGTCTCAAAAGGCCCCACACCTTCCTGAGAAATTGATGAGGGTTCATGATGATGGGGGGTTGTGTCCTTAGTGATATATGATTCATGCTTCAGCAAGCGCTCAGGCACATCCCATCAAAGGCAACCCAGATGAAACTCAATGGGCCACACATTCAAAAAGACATAGGAGGAGACTGATGGGGGGAAAAGTTGTAATGGAAAATGCAGGGGAATGAAATTGGAGATTAAGGTGTGAAAATATCATAAATTCACCATGTTTGTGCATGGAACTCTGAAGAAAAAGAAAAGTGTTGATGTTTTAGATGGACAAGTCCACGAACAGAAGACTGTGCACTGTCCAGAGCGCCAAGAGGACAGGGAATTCCAAAGGAATGGGAAGGGAAAGCATTGCCAGCAGCCACAAATGTAGGTGCAGAGCCAGGAGCAGGAGGATAGAAAGCTGAGGGCTTTGCCTTGGGCAAGATGAGTCTTCAGCATCCACCCAGAACTGCCTCTACTTTGGTGCTGACGCTGTGATACGGAGGCCATTCTGCTAGAGTAATAGATCTGAGTTCTGGAACCGACCGCAGGGTTTCTGGACAGACTTCAACAAAAAGACCTTACAAGAAAGAATGACATCTACATTTAGAGATACCCTACAGGCACGAGTGGTTCATTGATATATTTCCTGCAACTTTTTTCCCCCAATCATATAAGCTTAATAGGTACCCCAGTCCTCTCCCTCCCTACACTGCTCCCCAGTTGTCCCTTGCACTCTCCCCCCCCTTTTCTCCTTCTTTCACCCCACTCCCTCCCCTTCTCCCAGTGTCTCCCCTTCCTCCCTCTCATCCCTTGGAGCATCCTTTTGTGTGAATGCCAAACCTCCCTCTGAGTCCTCCACCCTAGTGAGGTGTAAGGACTCAGTGGATAGCCTAGAGCCCCTTCTTGGGCTCCTCATTAGCATGAGAACTCTATTATGACTGTTAACCTCTTGCCTCTAAGAATCCCATTGCCTGCGATCCATGCTAGACTTTGGGGGGGTCATTGACATGTCAGTCACTGTGCAGGTCACCTGCAACTAATTTTAACTATGACCTTGGCATATGGGCTTAGAATAAATTAGGAAGAATCAAAACAGGCAGGTGTTGGTGGTGATGATTCAGCTCTGTTATCCCACAGGTGTTGGCCATTAAATCTGTGATCAACCAGGGCTGTTTCCATTTATCTGGGGTGGGGTCCAGCAATCCGCATGTTCCATATAGTTCCTCCTTCCCAAGTCCAGACCCCACCACCAGTCTTTGTTCTTTGAATAATCTCCTAAGCTGTAGGACAGTTAAGGCTTTGTTTGTCCCATTGTTCAGTAACGAATAGATCTGCACATGCAATAAAAAATAAAAATAGATATTGCATATGCATTAAATAAAACTAATCCACAGACAGCTCTGAATCAACTTTCTCTTTGGTTTCCAGTTCTGAAATGTATCCATCCATTAACAAGCTGTACCACCCTTTACAGGTAAAACTGTGGTTTGGGTGTGAGGGTAGGAAAACCCAAGTAGGATTAAATCGTTAACTCAGCCAGACCCCACTCTGAGTACATTCTGTGCCACGACCACAAAAGCCTATCGGTAAGGGTTATTATCCACATGAATTATCACAAATGTCTTGCTACTGTTTTCCCTTTGTTCCTCACTCCCATCGTAAACAGAAACTTCTTCCGGGATCTGCTGAAACAAGATTCCCCCTGCCAGAGCTTTCTGTAGCAACACGTGGCACTTAGCCATAGCTTGAACTCCTGACTTACAGACTTGGCAGAAAAACAATGTACATGCTTAGAATAACTTCTGTGTCCTCTACTTTCTTCCCAGCATGAATGTGGAAATGATTTCTTTTCGTTCAACTCTTTTTTTTTTATTCAATTGTGCCTGTGTGTGTATGTAGTGTGTGTGCCTCTGTGTGTGTGTGTGTGTGCCTGTGTGTGTGTGTGTGTAGAACCACAGATGAATTTGGGAACCACCATGGACGCCTCCACCTCCTCCTTGTTTACTCTGCCCCAGGATTCACAGGCTCCGCCCTACCAGGACCAGAAACGCAGGTCACCCCCGCTTCCGCTGGCATCTATACATAGGATCTAGGATCCAAACTCAGGACCTACAGCCTGCAAGGCAGAGGCTTAACCCGTCTATACGTGGGGTCTAGGACCCAAACTCAGGACCTTCCATCTGCAAGGCAGAGGCTTAACCCCTGAGCCACCTCTCCAGTCCCCTCCTTCAACTCTTTAAATTTTTTTTTTTTATTCAACTGTGTGCATGTGTGTGTCTGTGTGTGTGTGTGTGTGTCTGTGTATGTGTAGAACCACGGACGAATTCGCGAACCACCATGGACGCCTCCACCTCCTTCTGCCCAGGGATTCACAGGCTCCGCCCTACCAGGACCAGAAGCGCAGGCCGCCCCCGCTTCCGCCTGGCGTCTATACGTGGGATCTGGGATCCGAACTCAGGACCTTCCGCCTGCAAGTCGGAGGCTTAACCCCTGAGCCACCTCTCCAGCCCCCTCCTTCAACTCTTTAAAGAACAGTGTCTGCTCTTGAAGCTCACCTATGATCGTGCTGAAATCAGTGCTGTTAAGCTATGTCCTATGTGTACTCGCCTGCTCTTAAAGGCTGTGAACCACCCATGGAATGAGCTATCACACACCACACATAGTAGGGTGATTACACAGTGAGATTTCATGGGTCGGAGAGTGGTGTGAACTACATTCAATGCAAACTACTGTCTAGGAGTGTAAACTGTACACAGTGTGAACTATATGCTGTATGAGCCAACACAGAGAAGAGTAGTGTGATTGCTAAAGTGTGTGAACTAATTAATATCCAATGGAGTCATGTGTAGAACTATCTGGTGAAATACTATAAATGAGCACACTGTGAAATACCAGACCCTGCCATACACAGTAGTGTCACATTCCATCCAGTTCTGCAAGACGACTCTCACACACTGTCTTGTACATTTACATTCCAGCAAACCTAAAATTATCCCAGAACAAAAGTTCATGTTGAGGGGAGCTTTTGCTATAGTTCACACTCATGGACGTTTTGAAACAAGTCTCAATGACAGTCATTGACACTATCTCAATATTTACTGTAGTGGAACTTCAAATTTGATTCCAAGCTTCCTTATTATAAAGCATGAAGCAAATCATTACAGAAGCATTAGTGTTGGAAAGAAAGAAACTTCTTGATTTCTAGCACAAGCAAAGCCTTGGCCAGAAAACTCATCTAAAAGACTTTATAAATGGGATGCAAAACCAGGGTGGGCATAGTTTTTGAAGCATTTTTATGGTGAATATAATGATAAATTCCATAAGATTTTTGATGTGTTCCTCCCTAGAAGCTAAAGGCAGAGTTACACAATTCTAGGAAGACAGTTCTGTAAAGGTCTAATGTTAGGGGTGTGAGTTAGCCATGGGCTAACCAATCCAATGATAGAAGTTTCCCTAGGAGGGTAGAATGATTACAGGTCTCCTGTCATTCTGATGATCATCTCTCCTATCATTGCTCCTTTTACATAGAGCTCAAAAGCAGAGGTCAAAGTTGACTCCAATCTAACTTAGAATACGATTTGGAGCAATTGGTTGTAAAGACCTTACTTGAGACAGTTCTTACATAAAGAGAGGCTTTTGTTGAGCTAGTTGTGAAGGACAATAATTGTATAATAATTATTTCCTAAGAAAATAGACACTTCACCTAGTCTTTGCTCACGTGTAATGACAACTTTAGACATTTACCTGGACAGTAATTTGGGTCATTGAACATTTTCACATGATAACTGGCTGCTCAGATGAGCCTCTTCAGAGCTATAATCTTGTCTTTTTGTCTTATTACTGTGATATCTGATTTCTTCAGAGATAAACAGCCCTAAATAGTTATAATTTGCCCAAGGGTACAAGTAGTATACCTCTCGAGCCAAGTTTGAAGTCAGATCCAGGTCCCAGTGTGACCTTTGGTGTGTTACTTAAATCCCACATCTTCATTTCAATAGCTCTATAATTGTGATGACCCATCTTCCTTTATGGGGTTATCATGGTTGTTGACAGGAAATGGATTTAATAACATGTGAAATAATAAATGTAATAATATGTTTATACAATGCACAGTGTACATCAAATTTTCAATAAGTTTTTATACTGTGTGAAGGTCATACAAGAAGGAATTAAGTTTAAAGAACAATTAATACCACTACTCCTTGAACTGTTCCATAAAATATCAAAAGAAGGAACACTTCCAAATTCTTTCTACAAAGCTAATATCATGCTAATACCAAAACCTTTGAGTCTTCTCTTATATTAAGATCTTCATTTAAACAGTCTTTTATCTTTGGTTAGGAGGTAACCTTCAATACCAATCAGGATGCAGACAAGGGCGGTGCAAGAAAAGCAAAACTGAAAACACAAACAAACCATAATTCAGAACACCAAAGACCTACATTATTCACCTGGAACCAGACCAGCCAAATCTCTCACTATCCTAAACCTCAGGGAACCTTGTGAAAAAGGGAGCAGCAAGATTGTAAAAACCTAAAAATGGGGAGGACCAAAAATATGCAAGATACTTCACACAAGTTAGGGCTGCAGCAGCCAGAATTGGACATTGTCTGACCTACACAATGGCTGACATATCAACACCCCCCAAAGTCTAGCATGGATCACAGGGGAGAAAGCTCCAGGTAGTAGGAGGCCAGGGATTAAACAGTCATAATAGAGTTCTCATGCTAACGAGGAGCCCAAGAAGGGGCTCTAGGCTATGCCACTGAGTCCTGAGCCCTCACTAGGGTGGAGGACTCAGAGGGAGGTTTGGTGTTCACACAAAAGTATGCTCCAAGGTATGGGAGGCAGGAAAGGGGAGGCACTGGGAGATGGGGAGGAAAGGGGGTGAAAGGAAGAGAGAAGGGGGAGAGTGCAAAGAGAGACAGCTGGGGAGGGGAGGAGGGAGGAAGAGCTGGTTCCTATTGAGCTTGTATGATTAGGAGAAAAATAAAATGTGGAGAAAAAAACTATGAAACATGAAAAAAAAGAATGAATTAAGGTTGATGCTTTGTAAACAAAAAAGCAACCACATGTGCGGGGCTTTCAGTTGTCAAAAACTACCTGAAGGCTCGAGAGAAGGCTCAGGGTTTAAAACTTGGCTTCATAAGCAAGAAAACCTGAGTTTGGATTCGAAATCCCATGTAAAAATTCCTAGGGGATATGGCTGTAGCCTGTAATTCAGACCCTGGAAGGTAGAGTCTGTTGAACCCCAGAGGAATGTAATAAGGAGAAGGAACAATACAGGATGATTCTCAATGTCAACAGGCACGCACTCTCAACTCTCCTTTTGTTCACACCACCACCACGCGTGCATATACCCACATGCAAAATGCACACATGCAAAAAAGAAAACTCCCCGAGCGAGCTTCAACTGGGAGACAAGCTAAACTAAAACTAGATTTTTCCTGCATCCATAAAGGCATGTCTGATCTAATAGGTCAATGGCGCTTTGATACCGTCTCTACCCTTAGAGGATGGATAGCAAACAGCAAAGGGCTTAGGGGTAGAAACAAAGGTCTCTCATTTACAATGTTAATGTAATTCTGGAAGGTTGCATCCCCTTCAAATATTATAGGAATGCTCATGTAGTATTTTCTTTATGCTTGCTGTATGTATGTAAATCACACAACCAATTTTAATTGTATAAATATTTTCTACAATGAATTATTTTTCTGCCAACTCTGGCTATATTGAACCACTAAAAATGAGTAACATTCATACTTCTAGATGACCACAACCTTGACAAAAGCAAGAAGACATGAAAATCAATTGAAAATGGCCCAGCAGCAAGTTCAAGTGTTGAAGAGATTACTGAACTGGAATTTAAATAGTTACAAGGCTCAGATATTGCTGGAATCTCTTCTCTACTTCCTTTCAAGTGATGATTTGACTTGAGCTTCTCTTAGGTCGGGGGAAACACGATCTTCCAGAAAGAATCACTGCATGTTTGCACTCAGGTTCACTCTGGATCAAAAGTGGGCAGTCTTCACCGAAGAGCCTCAGTGCCCTACCACAGGGCAAGCTGCTTCTTCATAATTACAAAGCCCAAGTGGCTTGTATATCCATCTCTTAACCTTGAGGTCTCAAGCCTTTCCTTGGACAGAGATTTTTACTTTTCTCAAATTCGAGATGCATGATGTTATAAAGGGAAAAATTGCCAGAAATATTTGTTGCTGCTGTGGAATATGATTTAGTGCAGAGATGGTGAATGTGTAGTGCATGGTACATGTTCCCCCACCCGCAACGATGACAGAAATGACGGATCTGACACATCTGTACTGTTAAGTGGTACACGGCCTCAACTTTCTAGTGGAAGCGTAGTTCAGGAGGGACATACAGTGCGAGTGAGTTCAGTGGAACAAATGCCAAGTCCTCTCCATGGTGTACCAACCATCTGTTTAACCCAAACAACCATTATGCTACAAATGTCTTCCCTGTTGAGTTGCTTCCTGTGAAGCGGAACGCAGCTATCAGTAGGTGCAAGAAAACTAATGTTGGCTAAGTGTGAATGACCCTGGCCCAGGAACACAGATTAGGAGCGCAGAGTATCCCAAATAACATGTTCCAAAGTGGAAATGCTTTCATGAAGCTCCTAGAGCAGGGAAGAATCATAAGCAAGACCATTTTCCAAATGCATTGGTCAGCATGTTAAGCAAGCAGGTCACAGAAAAGTGACCCAATCTAGAAGGGTCTGGGGAGGACAGAGCCAACTGCCAGCAGAGCAGAGGTACACTTTCACAGTCTGGGACTTGGTGGCCCAGCACCGTCAGAATGGCCAGGATGTGGAGCGTGGATATGACACACGGTGATTATGCCCTACCGGACTCTGATCAGATCTGCAGCAGAAGAGCGCACTGCAGGCAGCTCTGCCCAGAATTCAAGATCAAGTAAGTCCTTTCATGCAAAGATCATTTCTTCTTTCTGCACTGGAGCTTCCTTTGAGTAGAAGCGGACAAGACCAAAGGCAGTCCTACTTTTAATAGCCATTTTGCTGGCAGACATTTTTCTCATTCTAGTGCTATTAGGAGGAGGCAGTTTCTCTGAAAAAGGAAGGCAACGCAGATGCATAGCCACAAGGCGGCTTAGTGAAGCCCTTTGACTCACTTTAGTCATGCAGTTTCTAGTCTACCTGCTCACCTCCATGGTCAAAAGTATGCAAACTACCAAGTGTGTTCGCTTATACCTTTGATCCCCACATTTGGAAAGCTGGAAGAGAATTTCTGTAAGTCCCAGGCCACGGTCCATCCCATCCCATCTGTGCTTCAGAAGCTCAACAGGAGACATCGTATCTGCAGATTCCACCCACACGCGCCAACCTGCTTCTGCTTAGGCTTTAAAAAGCACATAATACACAATGTAATCTAAAAATCTGATCTTATAATATTTTCTTCCTTCTTGCAATTTTTGAAACTCATCCCCAAACAAGAAAGTCTTGGCTTCCAAGTAGGACCCGTCATCTTACAAATGAAACAGCATCTACGACTTGCAAAGCCTTGTGCAACACTTCTCAGCTGGACCTGTCGACCCCTACGGGGAATACAAGTGGTCCTAGTCACTACTTTGCAACCTCAGAAAAACTGGTGACTAGTTCCTTCATTTAAGCAGAGAAGACCATGCTACAACCTCTAAAACCAGCTTAACCAGCTGAGGAGAGAGCTCAGTTAGCAAGTGTTTGCCCTACAAGCACAAGAACCCAAATTCAATCCCAGGAACCTACGCGCAGATGTGGTGGAGTGCACTTGGAACCCCACGGTTGGAAAGACAGAGATAGAGGATCCCTGGCACTCAGCCAGCTAATCTAGCCAACTTGGAGAGCTCCAGAATAATTTGAGACCCCGCCTCAAAAAAAAAAATAAACCAAAGTGGATGACTTCTGAGGAAAAGCACCTGAGATTGACCTCTTGCATAGAGGGGCACGTGCGGACACGCACACATGCAAACACATACATACAAACACACACACACACACACGCACACTTTTACATACAGGTGCACATATAGACACACACATACACATGTACGTGTGGACACACATATATGTACACAGGGCACACGAAGATACACACACACACACACACACACACACACGCACATATGTATGTACACACATACATTCCAAGTGCACTCCACCACTTTTAGACACAGGTGCACATATAGACACGTGCATGCGGACACACACATGCACACAGGGGCACATGCACACACACACAGGGACACATGCAGACACACACACACACATGCACACAAGTGTGCATGGGGACACAGACACACACACACATCAGAAAACCAGACAAAATGAAACCACCTTGCTAGGAAGATTCGTCAGACATGTGGGAGGAGACCTGTGAGTGTAATCATGACGCTTCTGCTCTTAGACCTTGTGAACTTCAAAACATTTTTACCTAAAGTCCTCTAAGTTTCGCTTGCCTCATCATACTGGCAATAAAGCAAAGGCCATGAGGAGTCTCGCAGGCACCCTGTCACCTTAATGAGGCCCCAGCTTCCCTTCAAAGCCACCGTGGCGTCCCAGGAGCTTTGGAGACACGGCGCTCATCACTGTGGCCCGCTCAGATGCAAGGCGGCTTCCACGATCATTATTCTTGCTGCCGCCTGCTCTGTCGTCTGTCTCCAAGGTCTCAAAGCTCAGGAAACTGTCACCACAACTAAGGGGAACCTCTCTCTGAGAACTCAGCTGCCCGTGATAATCATGGAAAATGCAGCTCAGCTGCAGCTTCTGTTCTTACTTTGCTCTGCACTTTCCTTGTCTCAGATTAGCCTTCTTTGCAGGGGCTTGGGTATCAGTCCGTACCTTTCCTCCTTTAACCTAGTTCGCATTGTTATCCCAAGACCTCAGGCCCAGCAGACAGTGTTGCTGCGGATGCCGGAGCAACATGAGGACCTGCTCTCCCCTCGGCGCTCTGCCCTGCTCTGGGTCTCTTCGGGGCTGGGCAACTGAGACTCCCACCTCTCAGTGATGTCGAAGAACTGGGTCATCCCCTCAAACATGTCTGCAGAACTCTGCAGCAGACCCAGGTACTGTGCTGGAAGAAAAAGTAGAAAGGAACATTATGTCCCCCGGGGTCCTTCCTGTCCAAGGACACATTGTGGAATCAAGTATTTCCGCTTCTCCCTTCTCTCATCATAATTCTACATAGGAAGGTGCTTTAGCCTCTAAAGGAAATAGTTCACCACAACTCTATGTCCAGGTCCTTATGAATTCTGGGAAGAACACCGCTCTGACAGAACTAACGCAGCCATTCCACTTGTTGCTTTTTTTAAATTTTTTTCAGTCACTGAGAGAGAAAGAAAGAGAGAGAGAGAGAGACAGACCAGGTGTGTATTCACCATAGCGCATGTGTAGAGATCAGAGAACAACTTCTAGGAGTTAGTTTTCTCCTTCCCACATGTGGGCTCTGGAACTGCCAGGTTTCAACACAGTCTCCTTTATGGTCTGAGCCATGTTGCAGGACTGTTAGCAAACATCTTTATGAGTATCTGGTTATCTATAATGTGGGCTGAATTGGTTATCCCTGCCCTACTCCAACACACACACTCGCAGACACATACACACACACATACAGATACACACTCACATACACACATACATGTACACACTCACATACATATACACACAAACACACACAGACACACTCACAGATACACACATACATGTACATACACAGACACACACAACACTCACAGATACACACACACATACACACACACGCGCACACACAATTTACTGAATAATCATCTTCCACAAGAAAAAATGTCATAATTAAACTTAGCAGAATTTGTTCTTCCTCATTAGATTTCTTGTTTCTTTTCTTCACAGTGCTCTGTCTTATTTCTGGATTGTAATCTCAAAATAGATTGTTTACTGATTAAAGTTTCTTTGTTTTATGCCTTGAGCGATACCAATGGAGGAAAAAAAAACCAACCAGTCAATCAAAAGTATCAAATACTTGCTATAAAAAGAGAGAAAAACATTTAGGAGATCCCAAACACATGACTCCTCCTAATTTTAATGCTGTTTTAAAGAAGTTAGAGACCAGGGTCTATATATAATTGGGTCTGACTGGTCTCACCTAAATTAACTCACTACTAACAATGAGAAAGAATTTTTAAACATACCAATTCCTGTCAGCTTCTATTATGAATCACAAAAGCATTTCCTTAATCCTTTTCCCCAAGAGTATGATGGCTTCATTATAGTTTCAGCATTAATGTTCTGCTGGGTCCATATAAATATATATATATGAAAATTTGATATTAAGAGAAACAAAAATGAAACAACTTGAAAGACATATTCTTGGGAGATTCGCTTATTCAAAGGACAGGGCATTTAAAATTACGGCTGCCACTTTGGAGATGTAGACTAGGAGGTGGCTTGTCAAGCTTTCATGACGCAAAGTCACCAGTCTTTCTATTTTTCTTCAGAGGAGGAAGGAGTTAATTTATATCACTTCCGGTTTCTTTTTCCATGAAGGATGAGTTCCTGGCTCTGAACTGCCAAACTCAGTGCCCGGGCAGTAGAAAATAATGAGAAATACTACGAGAGCCTTTCATCAGCATCTCAAAGGGCAGCATTACCCATGAAAATACCACGCTGACTCTCTGAGGTAGACAAGTGTGTGGCTTTGGCAGGAGAGCAAGAAGTGAAATCTCTCCGCAAGCACCTTTTCCTTTGTCCCAACTCCTTGGCCATCTATGCAGTGCCACAAATACATGACACAGGAGATCGCACACTCTGGTGCTTCACAGCTTTCACTGAGTGCCACCAGGCACAGGGAACAAATAGGCAACATATCACCAGGACGGGGTGCGGGGGGTGCATCTGCCGCAAGCTCATTGGAGCAAGACTGTGATGAACCTTGGACAGCAAGGATTCCACTCCTAGCACTTAGGTATCAGTGACTCTTCATCATCTGAAGACCAGGACAGGGCAGAGGATACAGAGCGGATTCAATCAGAAACAGAGCAAATGACAGAAGGTAAGGACTACGCGACGCAAGAGCTCATTCTCTAGACGAGGTCAGCAAAAAAAAGTCACTAGAACATAACGTCCCAAAGCAATCATGAAAACGGAAGACACGTGATGCTCTTCTCTTGTTTCTATTTTTAATTCACAAGTCCATGATTAAAACGAGAAAAACAAACATCTTCTCAGAGGGCTGGAGCTGGGAATCTCAAGGTGAAGTTTTATCCCGAACAAGTAACTACATGGTATCACACGGAATATGAGTATGAACCTGTGACTTAATTTGCCTATCTGAGTCTTCTCTGTCACTCATTTTACCTTTATTACTCTCTTCATGTTTTCCTTGAGTATGTTTAGAATAAAGGAACCTAGCAAATGCATAATGAAAAGGAACAGGAATAAGTAAGTCCCATGGGACAGGTGCTGGGAAAGAAACAAGGATGAAGGAATGTTCTGAGACACTCTCCATTCCAGTTCTTGAAGAGATTATGGGACAGAAAGAAAAACAAAATATAGGAACCTATCAATTCCCCCAACACAGCAAGTGCTAAGGAAAGATAATGATCTCACAGGTTCTTGAAAAAAATGATGTGTAACCTAAGTCTTAAAATGTTAAGCTAGGGAGAAGCACACATTTAATAGCCAAGACCTAAACATCTCTTCTATAAAAACAGTAAGAAAAGTGGCCAAAAAAAAAAGCTACCCAAAAAGTTTTCTCAGATTGCTGGAAATTAACCACAGGCTGGCTATAATTTTTTTCTTTCTTTTTTTTTAATTTTTTAAATTTTTTTATTTATTCAATTGTGCGTGTGTACATGAATATGTGTGTATGTGTGTGTAGAACCACGGGCGAATTCGGGAACCACCATGGACGCCTCCACCTCCTTGTTTACTCTGCCCAGGGGATTCACAGGCTCCGCCCTACCAGAACCAGAAGCGCAGGCTGCCCCCGCTTCTGCCCGGCGTCTATACATGGGGTCTAGGATCTGAACTCAGGACCTTCCACCTGCAAGGCAGAGGTTTAACCCCTGAGCCACCTATCCAGCCCCTGGGCTTGCTATAATTTGAGGAGTGTTTATGAATACAATCAAACCCCAGTGAAAATGGTGAGAAGTAGTGTCCCTGAGCAACCCTGTCCCCTTTTCCTCTCCCCAGCTCTGCATAGCCCTGTGAAACTACAGTCTTGCTACCAAGATCGTCATAAGCGACAAGGGAGTAGGGAACATTACAAACACTCATCCTGAAACTGACATCATAGTGCTCCAGCACCACCTGTAAGTGCCCCCATTCACAGGGCTTGTCTTGGGGTGACCCCTGACCTCCGGGCATCTGGCAAAAACAAAACCATCAGCGGCAATTCTTATTCTTGCTGCTGCCCAAAGTGGGGACACAAATTGAGAAAAATAAGAGGTGTCTCCAAATCATAAAAAGGAAGACATGAAGACTGAAATGTTCACAGAGAGTTGAAAAATTCCAATGCATTCCTAGGAATCTAAAAGTTCATATACATTCTCAGAAAAACCTGAAAGGTCCCCAAGCTCTTAATGCAACATTAACCTCGAAGTTCTATTCAAGTAAAATATGGATGCAGTTAAAAATTGCCTAAGTACTGGAAGTCTCTCAGAAGGAACTGTGGACATCCTCCACATATAGGAACTAACTCCTCATAGCACTTCAGGGAACTCTCAGTTCAATCATTGGTCACTAAACTAACTGGGCAAAGACTTCAGTGTCCAAAGACAACAAAGAATGTAGATGTCACTGGTGGCAGGACATAGTCTAGAGGCACAGCTCCATTTATAGTTACAGCAGTCTGACTTTTCTTTAGAGACCGTGACCTGGGTCCATTTGGATCTTGACTTTGCCACCAGAAGAAATTTCAAGACAAGTCACTATGAAGGACAGTTAGAGTTGATTTAAAAAAAAAAAAAAAATTTTAATGGAGATTTAAGCACACGGCTTAATGAGAAGAGATGTGCTCTGGGAAAGAGTGAAATATATCCAAGTGTGGGGAAGAACTTGGGGAGAGGGGTGGGTTTTGAAGTCGTGATCTTTAAAGTGCTGCTGAGGAATTAAAATAAAATCAGGTAGTTCCTGAAGTACGCTGCACAGGATCAGACAGACAGCAAACATCCTAGATAACAAAGATTGTTCAGAAAGTTTTCACTGTAAACAAGAATTATGCATGAAAGATGTATGCATACCAAGGGTGGAATAAAATAAGGAAAATTCTAGAAAAGAAAAAATACAAATAAAAACAATAAAGAAATATTCTACATCAAGATCTCTTTGGCAGGAATAAGAGGACTTTCACTATGAGTTCCAGTATGCTCTGATATAAGACAGTCAGCATGCTTTTGCTAAAGACTGTGTGTATTAACTCTGGAACAAAGAAGGAAACAGACACACATGTGGATCCCCACACACAGACATGACAGTCTCACCGTGCACATTCTTACTTACGTTCCAATCGTTGTTCACGCAAGTGCATTCTCTTTTTTCTGCAGTTTTTCTGTAGTACTGAGTAGACGTCAGGAGAGGACTCTAGAAAATCCCTGTAACACAGCACAAGAAACCATACATTTTCACACACACTTGTGTGGATCCCACACTTGTTCAGAAATTCGAGTTAGAAGAAAGCATCAGACAACTCTGTTATTTAGCAATGGAGCCACTAGTCAATTACTGCAATTGAATTTTTTAGAAAGATTTGACTATGTGCAGACAGAAAACACATGCAATAGAATGTTATCAGGAAAATTAGTAGGACTTATTTTTGCTGAATTTTAATTATCCTAATTAATCTGGAGTCTCCCAGACATGGTTTCTGGGTTTGTCTTTTATTAGCGATCTGACCTTTTGCAAGTCATTTTGTTATCAATCCACTGCAAGAATTAAACTAAAGTGACATGTTAAGTAGAATAATTGATTTTAATTAATTTGTTTATTGAGAGACAGAAAGCTGAGAAAGAGGGAGAGAGAAAGAGAAAATGTTCAACACCCATGTGGAGCTCAGGGTGAAACCAGATTTCTTTTGCTGCTCTTGCATTAAGGAGTTGAAGATCGAAACCAGAGAACGTGGAGAGGTTAAAGCAGGGATTTTATTGAAGAAAGGGGAAGAAACTCTCTCCCACTTGCAAGGAGGTGAGAAGGAAGCCATAGTTCAGCTTTAAGTTGGAAAGCATTAAAGCAGAGGAAGCAGCAAAGTAAGAGAGAACAGGAAAGATCAACCATGAGCAAATGCTAGAGAAAGAACTGCCAGGCTTTGAACACATCGTGGGAGGGCAGCAGAAGAGACAGTGTGGGTTGAGTCACAACCTTTTCAGCCTGGAGCTGCTAAGCAGTGGCCAGAAGTTACTAGGAAAGTGAGGTATGAAAGACTGGAGGGGTGATGGGGTGGTACCCACAGGATGGATATTCCTAAATCATTCTATTAAGGGGGCAATATTCATAAATCTGTTTTCTCCTTCCACGTATGGATAGACTCCAGGATATGGCTCAGGCTGACAGGTTTACATGCCCAGACAGACTCCTTTATCTTCTGAGCCTTGTGGCTGCCTTGAGGTTAAATTTTAGTCCTAATCTAATTATGTGTCAAATTCTCTTCTTCTACCAATACTAACTCTACTTACTAAGCCACTAATTAGCTCAAAATGGCAAAGAAACGGTTCAATTTAGTTCACAGAGGGAGTTAAATGTGAGCTTAATATCTTAGCTGATTAAATGTGGATTTCATGTTTGCCTAGTTGGCTATTCTTATCCAAAAGTTCAAGGTAAAGTGCACTGAAAAGTATTTTTGGAATTTGAGCAAGTTTGAAACAAATAAACAAGTGAGTTCTATGCTCCAGGAAATTCTGTAGAATAGCTAATACAAAATGTGTTTCAAAGAAGTCATTGATTTTCCCTCATATGTCTAAACTAATTCTGCATATATCTCCTTTCCTAGGATTCCCTAGGTTGCATAATCTGGAGGCTAAATTATATTGCCATATAAAACATACTCCACAATAGCTGAGTGAAATATTTTCTTGCTACTTCTATTAAGTTACTCCATGCGGGTTACACTTGCTTACTGTGCTAATACATTTACACTACGACCCATTTGCAGCTGGACGTGTCCATAAACATATGAGTAGATAATCCAAAAGCTGGACTTGTTCTGACTTCCGCCAGGCAGAAATGCAGCAAATGGGTTGATTGCTCCACTTTTGTTCAGCTAAAATCAGAGATTTAAATTTGAATAGTCCTAAATGACTCTCCACACTCAGGTAGCACTCCCTTGAACATCTGCCAGTGTGCGCATTTCCTAATATAGAACACCTCTCCTGCTAGCAATTTCATTTGCCCAATTTTCTGGAAGCCACAAAAAAAAAAAAAAAAAAAGAAAGCTCAGTATAGGCACAGACTCTCGCCTTCCTTTAGAAATGGTAAGTGCCTCAAACAATGAAAATCATCCATGTCTTTGAAAAATTAAAATACATTTTGGCATGTGAGCTTTCTCTGGGCAGAGCCTTCCCTTAGTAACAAGCTCAGTGGTTGACTATTTTATTTGAATCATTTAGAAATGATTTGAAGACAGATGAGCTTAAATAGCATCTATAAACAAAGCAAAATAGATTTTTTTTCTTCTACAAACATCTGTTAACTTTTCATACATACCGAATCCATTAAGATAATTCACCTTATGGAATAGCTCGTGCTAAGAAGTTCTCTAGGCAACATGGAAGAACCGGAAATTCAGTTATGCAAATGGTTTTCATTTCAACTGTGCCCAGGGAAGAGCAGTTGAGTGACTCAAGCCATATGCTAATCATCTTCACAGCTATAGAGTTCTAGCAAAGTTGAGTTGGCAAGGTGTGACTTCCTGTAAATTTCAGGACTAGAGTATTTTAGAGGGTGACAGTCCTGTCAGATTGAGGCAGGATTAGAGCAGCCATGCTGGGATGGGTCTTTCAAGGTCTTTGAAGGTCTTTGGAATTCCTGAAGGCCATCCCCCACTGCTGGAATCTCCCTGAAAGAACACTCCTGCTGAGGAACTGACTCCAATTCTCCCAGAGATAAGATGGCCAACTTCCCTATGAAAGGATTATGGAAATGAGCTCTCCACATCAAACAACTTGACCTCTAGCACACATGGACCCAAGAGCAACTGGGTTGGGCTCCAGTGGGAATTAACCAATGGGAAAAAAGCCACTTTCTCCCGGCTTCTCTAGGTGTATAAATATACCTGGCCCTGGCAGCCATCTTTGGCACCTTACCCCCTCATGGCAATCTAGTGCCATGGGTTCTTTTCTAGTTCCTTGCTTCTCATGGATTCCATGCCTAGGCACCATGAGTTCTCCAGGACGTCCTAGCCCCTCATGGCCCTCCACTTCTGGAGTCCGTGAGTTCCAACCTTTCTCTCCTCTAATAAACTCTACCTTAATCCTCTATACCGTGTTTTGGTTTCAATCTTCGACTCCAGAACACAAGAACCCTACAAGAAGGTCACCTCTGAGATGGAGAATAATTCCAAACTCTAGGAGTTCGAGGTCCATATCTACTTGGTAAGTGACTGTTTGTACTTGACTCAAGTACAGGAACCACATATAATAATGAGATGATACTTGGTGCTCTTCCTCGTATACACTGGTGACATAGATCTGGGACATGAGTTTAGAAAATTTTGCTATCAAATTCTTGTGAGATTTGATTCTTTCAGCATTGACTAAGAAGGTGATCCTACATCTAGAAATTTGGAGATTAGGTACTTTAATTCTGGTCCATGTAACATCTGGTAAGTCTGGTGTGCCTTGTAGCAGATTTTGATATTCTGAGACCTTCCCATGCCTCAAAGACTGATTTGATGAACTTCTAAAATTAAAAATATTCCCACCATTCTCATAAGTCTTCTGTCTAGGTTACTGCCAGAGAGTTGAGAACTTCACTTGTGACCCAGATATTTACTAAGCAGAATATAATTTCATTTAATTTTCAGAACAGTGTATTTGAAAAGTCCTTGGATCTAGGATTGCTCTGGAATAATCCTCAACTCTAGAATAGCTTAGCTCTGGAATTATAAATGCCAAATCAAGGGCGGAGCCGAAATTTAAATCCTGGTGTGTATATCTTTCAAAGCATGATGGCTCAAATGTGCTACTTTGCACTCCACACAGCAAGGCAGAATCATCACGCTCTGACCCCCAAGGCCACAATGTCCCCCTCTATCCTTGATGAGTTCAGACTGCTGTCACAAAGTGTCACAGGATGAGTGTGTTATTATCAACAATTTTAGAAGCTGAAAATTGAAATCCAGAGCAAGAGTACAATCACGTTCTGATGAAATTTCTCATCTGGGATATGGACAGATGACATTTTATTGTACGAACACAGGGCAGAAGAGGAAGCTATACCTGTCCTCTTCCTATAAGGCCACTGTCCATTCTTGTGGCCTCATCAGCACTCAAACATCCTACCTACAAATATGACTTCATTGAGTGGATTCCAATGCAGGAATCTGGGGGAGACATAAGCATTCAATCCATAACACTGGACCTACAAATTGAATGAACTCTGGTCCTTCCAAAGTCTGTGCTGGTTTTAATATTCCATTTCACCTCTGCATAGTAAGAAACATTTGTAGTCACCCAGGCTCCAAATAATTACAAGGTTTGCTCCTCTACCTCAAAATTTGGTTTGAAATATCAATATAGAACTCAAATCACATTGGCTGAGGAGGTGGCTTCATTGGTAACATGCTTGCTACATAAGCTTGATACCAAAGTTCAGATTCCCAGGACCCATGTAAAAAGATAGGCATGGGGGCACACGCTTATAATCTCAGTACTGGAGATGCATAGATAGGATGACTAGCCAGTCCTCTACGTTCAGCAAGAGGGAAAGAACATTCCAGGTCAAAAGAAGGGCATGGGAAAATACCATCAGGCAGGCGCACACAAAAGTGTTTGTAACATGTTATTCAGGTACAAAAAGTCATGCGAAGGAAATAATGTAAATTCTAATGGTATGTTCCCGAAAGGATTAAAGGTCGCCCATAGGTTCAAGTGTTTGAACATTTGGCGCCCAGCTGGTTGGCACTATTGGAAAGACTGTCAGACCTTTGGGAGGTAAAGCCTCACTTGAAGTGGGTCACCGAGGGTAGGTCTTGAAGTTTTATAGCCTGGCTCCACTTCCTGTTCACTCTCTGCTTTCTGCCTCCCCATGCAGTGTGACCACCTAGTGGTCTCCCATTCCTGCCACCATGCCCTCCCTGCCACGATGGAAGGTCTCCCCTCAAAGTGTAAGCAGAATGGACCCTTCCTTCCTTCGAGGTTTCTGGTCAGTATCAGGTCACAAAGACAAGATAAGATATAGTGTAACACTCAACAGCCAACAAAACAGACAACCCAGCCACATGTCTCTTGGGCTGGAGAGACAACACCAGGAACCTAGACAAGAGCAAGTACTGAGGACAAACAGTACCGTAGAAGGATGGGAGAAGGAATCGATGGGGACCCCACCACAGAGGGACCCCCAGGAGAACTCTCTAAAGGATGAACACTGCTCGGTAGGGGGGCAGGGAGCAGAAGCCGAAGGAATGAGACAATTTCTGAAAATAGAAACAGTGTAGAGCAGAGATGTGATTGCAATTTAATGCAAATGGCACCCAAGCAACTAGAAAGACAAAGAGAAAACATTTCCACCAAGGAAAATACGCGGCAGCGGGCAGTGTTGCCATGGCAGTCTGAAGGGCTGGTTGTACCAGAATCTCAGCTGAAAACTGAGTTGGAGTCAGAATCGTGTGGATTTCAGACTCTGGCATACTACAATTAAGTCATTATTTGACCCAGTGGTTTTATTAAGTTCCTCTGCACAAAAGACAGCCCCTCTCTTCAGTTCGTGCAACTGTCATTATAGCTAGCCCTCACTTCTGGTATAAAGGATAAATATTCTAGGTTTCTTTTCCTTGCTTACAAAAAAAAAATTATATGGTGATTTAAAGGACTGGGGGAAAAGGTCCCTTATAATACACTCAAATTTCTAGTGATTTAGCCAGGCACGCATATAGAAAAATAACAAACTGAGCCCCAAATTTTTGCTGGGAAGGAAGGAAAACCAGTTAAAGGTCTGGAAAATGACTGAAAGGTCATCTTTTTGCTTCTACACAGGGGACATTAGCGTAGTCCGCACTATGAGAAAGTAGCAGACACGAGATCTGAAAGGAAACCTAACTAGATCAACGGAACTTCAGAGACCTTGTGAATGAAGTCCAAGGCACTGGACAAAGAGATGAGTGGTAAGAGTAAGAGTTGTGTGTGAAGGTTGCAAAGCAGGAGGGCGATTGCAGCATGAGGCAGGAGATGGATAATTTAAGACCTCCAAAGGTGGACTAATCTGGACTCTGAAGCAAGCAGCAGCAGGAACAAGGACACATTCTGGAATCACGCAATGATGGTGGCTTGAATTAGCTGTTATATGACGATGGTGAGAGATCATGGTTGGAACGCAGGAAATGAACAAAAGAGAAATCAGCTTTTTGGCGAGATGATGCCAGATGCAGAGAAGGAAACTCTGGTTCCTCTCCACACCAAAGCCCAAGAGAAGGCTCTGAAAGCCAAGAAGGCAGCACCCAAAGGGCTCCAAGCACATCGCCTGCCTTCTGACAGCCACTAGGGAGACAGCCCTCAGAAGAAAAATGCTGAGGCAGCCACGAAGAACACAGAAGGCAGCACACTAGTGTGGATGTCAAGGCTAACGGACACTGTAAAGAAACTCTCATAATATTGGTTGTGCGAAGTCCGATACCCTGCTCAGGTCTGATGCAGAGAAGAAAGCACATATTCCATTGGCTCCTAATCGGGATGGTGGATGTCACCAACAACATTGGAACCATGTCAACTGCATCTTACTGTTAATTCCAAATAATCATCTTTTTCACTATAATAAAGAAGCACAAAATTAGCAGGGAAGGAACCTACGGGCTCAGGTACTAAGGGCAGGGAGGACATGGATGGAAGTGTTGGGGAAGAAGAGAGGATTGAAGGGGCTATTGATAGTTCTGGCACATTCACGGTGTTTGAGATGCCAAGTACACCTTCACATTGCTTGCTCTTCTCATTTCTGCAGTCAAATACTTGACAAAAAGCAACAGTGGGACTCATGGTTTTAGGGGAGGGCAGACATGACAGTTGGGGCTCCACTCATGACGGCCATTGCTATCTCCACGGATCAGGATGCAGAGAGACCTAGTCCAAAAGTAGCACTAAACTGTGATGCTCAGGATCTGCTATACAAGAACCTACTTCCTCCAGCTATGCATCAGCTTGTAACAGTTCCACAGCTTCCCAAAACAACATTACCAGCCTGTGAACCAAGCATTTAAACACACAAGTCTATGGGAGACATCTCATGTTTAAACATGACAGCCTGCACATTAGATTTTTTTATTATATTTATTTTTTCCCAATCATGCAAGCTTAATACCTCAGTCCCCTCCCTCCTTCCACCCTTCCCCAGTCTCCCTTGCATCTTCCCCACTTTTCGCCTTCTTTTCACCTCCCTTCCTCCCTCTCTTCCTCCCTCCCTCTCTCCCTTCCTCCCTTTCTCCTTCTCCTTCCTTCCTTCCTTCCTTCCTTCCTTCCTTCCTTCCTTCCTTCCTTCCTTCCGTCCTTCCTTCATTTCTCCCTTTCCTTCTTTTAGAAATGACTTCAGTTTCGAAAGCATTTTTTTGTTTGACAGTTTCATACATTACCATGATGGGTTCTTTCATATCTTCCTCCTGTGTGTAACCACTGACTTTAATTGCATTTTCTTACCAAAGTGTGGGTGGGCATTTATTTTCTGGAGCAAGGGCAAATTATCATTGGCCATGCTGAAAAAAATGAAACTCATCTCCCAACAACTTCTTTTTCCCATTAGCTTCTGTGAGGCTTCACTTCTTTATCATATCTCAGAATATAGGAACAGCCCAGATGTTCACTTGGCTGTCTAATTACAGCCATGCTCACTTTAGGTCTCACCAGTGACTATAGTGTACTACATTTGTACCAATGAGACTAAGAGAGAGGGAGAGAGGAAGGAAGGGAGGGAAGGAAGGGAGGGGAGGAAGGGAAGGGAGGAAGGAAGAAGGAAGAAGAAATGGAGGAAGGAAGGAAGGAAGGAAAGGAAAGAGGGAAGAAGGGAGGGAGGGAGGGAGAGAAGGAGGGTAGGAAGGGAGGGGAGGAAGGAAGAAGGAAGGAAGAAGAAATGGAGGAAGGAATGAAGGAAAGGAGGGAGGGAGAGAGGGAGGAAGGAAAGGAGGAAGGAAGGAACAAAGGAAGGAAGGAAGGAAGGAAGGAAGGAAGGAAGGAAGGAAGGAAGGAAGGAAGGAAGGAAGGAAGAAAGGAAGGAACATGGTTAGCCATTTAAAATGCTACCAGGAGTTCAAATTAAATATAGACAAAGGAGCATCGGGTATGCAACTGATGGTAGGAAGAAGTGAAAACTTTTGGAAAAAAACTGTGCTTTGACCAGCCAGCAGAGAAGCAAGCTGAGAGTCTCTGAAGACAAAGGAAAGACATCTGCTAAGTAGGACAACTGTGAGAACAGCATGGTGAACCAATAAGAATAATCCAGTGGAGAGAAGTTGATTGATTAAATTAATTAGGCTGTTACTCTGCAGTAAGGAATAAAGAAGAAACTCATTTTAATACAATAAACATTTTATTGCTCACTCTAGACCACAATCACTGATGGAAGGGATGGAGTCGGGGGTAAAAGTCCTTGTTCCAATTTTTGAGGATATTCAATGAACCTCCTTCCATGTCTCCTACATGGTCTCCCAGAGTGGTCATCAGGAAAGTGAAGTATTCAGACCATGGCTGTCTTTCCCACTGTACTCATCCCTAATGTTTGTGAGCAAATACACGTCACATTTTATTTTTCCACTCACAACCAAGTATGCTCACACTTTCTCCATGTGGCAACCCAGAGTTCCAACATGCATTGGAACCAGCTCAGTTCTCCTGGAACCAGGAATGCTCCTTAAATCGGTTTTTGCAGTGGTCAGTATTTTATTTAAATACCAAAACTTGATTATATTATGTGGTGGTTGGTATTAATTGCCAATTCGACACATAGCAGGTAGGAGCAACTAAGAGGAATGTTCCAGATGAAGCCGGACCTTTGGACAAGCCTGTAGGAGACTGTCTTGATTGGTTGGCTGAGGGGAGAAGCCCCGCCCACTGTGGACAGCACCATTCCCTGAATAAGAAAGTTATCTGAGCACTGGCCAACGTGCGGGCAGGCAGCAAGCGGGCATACATTAGTCCTCACCCTCTGCTCGTGTGCGCTTGTGACCAGCTCCCGGGATCCCGATGTGAGTCTCCTGCCATGAAGACTATAACCTGGAGCTGTGAATTGAATAAATCCCTTCTCCCTTCAGTTGCCAGAGGCAGAGTACTTTATCCCAGCAACTGAAGAGTCAGTCCTCACAGTACCACAGCTATGAAATTAAGATGGCAAGTTATCGCCTTCCATGTAGATATGATCCATGAACAAATGGCTTCGGCTAGGCTCGTGAAATTTTCCTACCATGATGCACTCCTTCTGCAAATGGGGGCCGTGATTTTTTAAAAATCATAAGAAAACAACATGCGAGAAAAGACGCCTCTTGCCAGTCATCTTTGCCATTAGGCTGCTAACAGGAAGTGAAACACTGAACAGTCATTTTTGTTCAGAGTTTACCCAGGACATGCATAAACAAGTGGATTTTAAAGTATATAACAACAGAGAGTATCCAAAGATACACACATTTAAAGCCCCTTCAGGTTTTTATTTATTCGGTCCTGTTTTCTGATTGCTGGAGCTACTGCTCACAGCAGAAGCTACTTTCTCCGTGCCTATGTCGTGTACATGTTGAGTCTGTGCAGAGGGCGGCGCTCGGTGGTCCTCTGACTGCCACCGCTTCCAAGTGCCAAACGGACCCAGGGACCTTGCAGGCTGTCCGGGATGCTCCCTTGAAAGACACAACATGTCAAGAGCCTCAGATGCGTCCTCCTCCTCTCACTCAGCGCCTCTGTTGTCTTGACCAAGTGCCACTGTCACTTGAGTTGCTGTGACAGAAGCGAGGGTGGGACCAAGCAGATTTTTCCTGAATGTGTGTCTTTGACAGACTCTGCCGGTCCCTCCAGGGCTTCTCCACAGCATCTCACAGCTGCTCGAGCAACGACAACCAGGTCCCATCATTTTTTCCTTCAGTTCAAGTTGCAATGTTTTGTTACTCCTTTTATGAACACTACATGGTGGAGAAGGAAAAGACACGCATCCAGTATATGGGAATACATTTTCTTTTCCAAGGAAAGTTTTCTCAGTTCAGGACATGGGAGCTAAAACCACAGGACCAGGTCTGGATGCCTGCAGCAGAAGGCTTTGCCATGTTTCTTTCATGTCCATCAGTGCCTGCTGAGAACATGTATCTCAGTGCTCCACATCGTCTTCTTCTTCCACAGCATGGATTTGTTCCGAATCACGTCATCCATCCACTGAATACACTAACCACCTGCCTGGCTCTGCATTGGCATCTAAAGATGCGAAGATGGAAGGAATGTGGTTTTGTACCCACTAAAGGTAGCCTTTGATTCATACGTAAGACAGAACAATGCAGAAATAAAACCAAACTCAATGCTAAGTCACCACTGGGATGGAACACAGGGGTGAAATGCTAGACACATAACAGAGAAGTGAGGGGAGAAACTCCCAAAGGGCGGGCCCCTTGGCTGCCTCTCAAGATAGTGACAGGAATCCATCTAGAAAGGGAAAGGGACGGGACAAGTCTAGTCAGTGACAATAATGTCTGGCTTCTCAGCATCAGCACTACCGACACTTTGATCTGGATCATGCTGGGAACTGAGAGGCTGTCCTGGCCACTTTCAGATGCTCAACAACATGCACAGCCCCCATCCGCCAGGCATCCCCTCCCTCCACTGAATGTCTCCAAATACAGAGATTGACTGCCCGCCACTACACTAAGCCTGGTAAGAACGACGGGAAGCAGGATGGGTGCAGTGAGGGTCCACGCCCTAGGTCCATGCCCCAGGCAGGCAGGTGCTGATGCTGGAGGTGGAGAAGGGAACAAGAGCTGGCTCTGGGAAGGCCCAGGCCCTTCGGCGCTGGGAGAGTTGCTTTCCCTAAGAAGAGTCTCCTGTTTGAAGAACGGGAACTTCAGCACTTCTCCCAGAGGATGGGCGTGGTGGCTAAATCAAAGCACGTTTTTAAAGAACAGAGCAGTCCTGTCACACACAACACAGAGTGTGTTCTCCGCTGTCCAGGTCCATTGTCCAGGGTGGAAGTCGGGGCGACAAATTGAAGGACGTCAGAAGCTGGCATGGGAGGCCAGTCAGACCTTGGGGACAGCGACAATGGCACTGTGGTGAGGACTGAGCACAGCAGGGCCCGGTGAGGCCCCACATGGCCGGCAGAAGCTTTCAGTCTCCTGTCCCCGCCTCTCGCCCACACTCACTCGGAGCTTATCTTTCCAGAACACCTGGCTCTCCTGTGTTAGTCAGGCACACTTCTTTGTCTAGTATTTACCTCTATCCAGCAAACAGCTGCAGCGATACTTATACGGACATGCCAGGGCATGGAAAGGAGGGGACTAGGCACAATGATGAGTAGGCACAACATCTGGGCTGAAGAACTTCTGTATCAACAGAACAGCAGAGAGAGTAGGCAGAAAGGAGGCCTCAGATCATCTCTGAAGCCTGACCTGGTGGCTCCCCATTTCAGCACCCCTTCTGTACGCCGCCCACGGTGCTTATACACACCTCCATCGTAGCCTGTGTATGTTGTATTGTAATATCATTCTCACTAATCAATGACTCAACCTGAAGACAAGCTTTCTGCTTCTCCAATTTTGATTTCACTAATGTGTGAAGAACTGGCGCTTCCGTTAATCAGCCCTTCAGCTGTTGGATGAAGGCAAGCAGGAATTTACAGTCCATGGCCTCCTCACCCTCCTACCTGCTGTGCTCGTGTGTGAGCTGCATCCCACGCAGCCCATGATGGTTTTAAACGCCTGGGGTAGCACTGCAGGGTTGCCATAACACGGCATCCAATTACCATCAGACATGTCAAATTCCATGACATAAAGCAAGAAAAATTTAGTTGCACCCCCCTATCCTCGAGGTCATAAGTCTGTATTTGTGTCTCATGGTCAAAGCCAGCTCATGGGTAGGGGGGCTCTCTGCAGAGGCTCCATGGAAGACTTGCCTTCTCCATCTTCTGGTCACCCTGGAGTTTCTGTGTCGCAGCTATGAAACCCCAATCTTTGCCTCTGTTTCTACCCAGCTTCTTCTTTTCATGACTCTACCATGTGACTCTAGAAAGGACACTTGCTATGAGGGTTGGGGCCTAAGTAACTTGAACCAATTGCTTCTTCTCAGGATCCTTGCATTGATTACAATTTCAAAGACCATTTTTTCCAAATGCAGTTATATTCACAGATCTGGGGGATTAGTCATTATCATAGTTAGGCACAGGTATCAAGTTGACAGCTGAGGGTTTGAGCTCTGGGCACGTTTGTAGAGAATTAGTGGGTAAGTAGGCCCAGAGCAAACCTGTAAGAGATTGTCTGGCTGATGGGGAAGGCCCTGAAATAAAATACAGGAAGCTGGTTGAGAGAGTTGGCATCCTTGTGTATACTTGACCAGACATACTGGCCTGGCAAGTAAAGATTGTCCCTCTCTCATCCATTTTGTAGAGATGGTGTGGCCAGGTCCTTTGGCCCTGGTGTTGGTACATGCTCTCCCATCAAGCTGGACTATAGACTGTAACCGGACTATCAGTAAGAAAATAAACCCCTTGTTCCCTTAAGCTGTTTGATGGTCATTTATCAGCAACCATGCAGGCCGACTGCTACAGTCATGGACATAGTTTCTTAGATGCCATATTTAGATGTACTACATAGCACTGTTCATCCATGGTACACCATTTAAAAATAGAAATAGTTAGAGTTACTTCCTGCAGCCTCCAGCCTATGGGAATGCACCTCCTATGATCAGAATCAATAGATGATGAATTTTCTTTTGCGTTCCATATAAAGCTGAAGTGTCTGAGAATGTACATGTGTACTAGTTACTCTTATCTGGGGTTGTTAGAGGAGACATTTCAAACCATGACAACATCTGTGTTTGGGTGCACCTGTGAGCACGAGCATGTTTAAGCCTTAAGGGATGTTAGATGTCTTCCTCAATCGCTGTCATTGAACCTGCAACTCACAGCTTTCTCTAAACTGTCTAGCCACAAAGCCCCACAGGTCCTTCTATCCCCGTCTTCCCAGTGCTGGGAGATCAAATTCGGGTCCTGTTGCATGGTACTGAATAGTCATCTCCCCAGCCTGTAGTCCTTATTTGGGCAGGGCAGATGCATATACGACAGCATATGTTAGGTTTCAGAGAACAGTATGTAGGAGTAAGTTCTCTTCTCCCATTTGTGGGATCCAGGGATTGAACCGAGATTGCCAGCCTTGTGCACAAGTATTCTTACCTACTGAGCCAGGCTTAATATGTGATACTCATTAGTGCTCTCCTCCAGCAATTTGGGCTAAAGGACCAATATGCTCAGTTAGGCTTGTAAGAATGGAATCCTCGGTTTGCTCCTTGTAAACATGCCAATTGTCATTCTCATTTCTGTAAATCTGTGCCTGGGGTAAGTTCACATGTTTCTTTACTTATGACCTACACCTTCTCTCATTTAACATTCATAAGGGGTCTCTGATGGTTAGTCTCAGTTGCCAACTTGAATCTTTTATGAAAGGATACCCTATATCTTTGTTGGGGGTTGTATGGTCAGGTTAATCGAGGCAGGAAGACCTTGGGGTGGCACCTTCCCTGGTCAGGGGTCATGGATTGAATAACAGGGAGCACACAAGTTGAGCACTAGCTGGCATGTATTCATCCCTGGTTCTCGGCTTCTTAACAGCAGATGCAATGCAACCAGACACCCCAAGCTCCTGTTGCTTTGATTTCTCCTGCAGCGAGGTAGGGGAACCTTATAGGCTAAAATGAAACTTTTTCTGTAAGTCGCTTTGGTCAAGATGTTTCATCACAGCAATGGAAGATAAACTAAAGCAAATGTTTCAGATGTTCCAATATTAATTTTTGAAAACCAGTGACATGGTTTAATTGACTAAATAAATTTTCCATGACCATACAGCAGATAGGAAAAAGATAGACATAAGTTATGGTATGTTTTGAACCTTGTCTTTGCCAGACTACAAAACTGCTTCTTTATCACAAAATATGGCCAAAATACATCAACTAGAACTAGTCTAAGAACTTCCTCCTTGCTGGATAGCTTACACAGTACGAAGGAATACTGTAGAAAATACTGGGGGAAAGAAATAATCACAGACCTCATCAACTAATGAGATCTTCAAGTTGCAGTAAAAATCGCCATGGCAACAGATGACCACCAGCGTCATAGTGGCATGAGTATCAAGGAGACAACCAACAGCTTTCTGATTGATATAAGACCTGCTTGTCCCTCGGATGGTCCTTAGCCCCTCCCCGCTTCCACCAGCCCTGAAGGCCCGCTGGCTCCTGCAGTCCAGGTAAGGCACTCTGCTTCCCAGGTACTCCCCACCAGAACCCAGGTCACCCTCTCCTCCCAGTCCCTCGCACCATCCAGCCTGAGCAGCACCAAAGCTGCCCAGGACTTGGGTGGACTACTGGCCACGCCCCAGGTGAGGCCCACCAATCATCCTTAGCCCCTCCCCCCTTCTGCCTGCCAGGAACACGCTCTAGCTCGCTCTCAGACCAGGTAAGGCACCCCCTGTCTACTAAACCTGATTCAACTGATATACTAACTGCCTCATCTTGGAAATAACAATAACAACAGACAAACACACCAACTCGAAGGCAACCACTAGTAATAACTGCCAGAGAGCAGTTATACCAACTAAGTCAGTTCACTCAAAAACACATAGAAACTGTAAGGACTCAAGAGACAAAACAACAATGCCCAAGTCAACGCGTAGATCCATGAGAAACAAAACCCAAGAAAACAAGTCTCTCACTGAAAGAAGTAGCCCCATAGCTACAGATTCCAACCAGAACAATATCACAGAAAATAGCCAAAAAAGCCAGGCCCAAGATAACGACTTTCAAAGCATGATCATTACCGTGATCAATACTATAAAAGGAAATCTGGGAGGAATTAAATAACCACATCAACCACTTTGAAGAGCAACACAACAGACACTTGGAGGAGTTGAGAATAACAATTCAAGAAACAAAAATAAGCATACAGAAGTTTAAAGAGACACAAGCGAGTTTAAAACTGAAATAAAGCAAAAGTTATCCTCAACCCAGAACTCAACAGAGAGTCTTATCAGCAGAAAAAACAAAACAGAAAAGAGAATTTGGACCTTGAAAACAAAGTGGGAGTATTAACCAGCTCAATAGAAGACGTTATTAAACCCAAAAAGATACTTGAGATGAATATTCAAGAGTTATGGGACACCGTGAAGAAGCCTAACATGCGTATTCATGGAATACCAGAGCAAGAATCCCAAAATATCACACATGAGGAAATTTTTTAAGCTATCATAAATGAAAACCTTCCTCATATAAAGAATGAGAGCCCCACCCAAATACAAGAGGCACTCCACACCCCAAACAGATATGACAAAATAGAAACTCACCACGGCAAATAATAGACAAAACACTCCACATTCAAGATAAAGAAATGGTGCTGAAAGCTTCAAAAAAAAAAAAAAAAACAAGTCACTTTTAAAGGTAAACCTATTAAAAAAACAAATGATTTCTCAATGGAAACAGTAAAAGCAAGAAGAGCTTGGAGAGATGTACTTCAAGTACTGAATGAGTAAAAATGTCAACCCAGGCTGATATACCCGGCAAAACTATCCATCATGATCAAGGGAGAAAGAAAAGTTTTCCAGAACAAAGACAACTTGAAGGCGTACATGTCTATCGAACCAGGCCTTCAAAAATGCTAAAAATGTTAATAAAGCTTGAAGAAAAAAATAAGCATATCCAGGAGACCAGAAGAGAAATTCAAGATTTCCTGAAAGCGAATGATAATGAAAACACAACTTACCAAAATCTCTGGGACACAATGAAAGCTGTTCTAAGAGGTAAGGTCATAGCTCTTAATGCCTACATCAAAAAATGGAAACATTAGAAATAAACAACTTAACAATGCAGCTTAAAGCTTTAGAGAAACTAGAGCAATCTGATGCCAAAAGTAGTAGAAGGGAGGAGATTAGCAAAATAAGGGGAGAAATATCTGAAATCGAGATTAAGAAAACGATAGAAAAAATCAAAAGGTCAAAAAGTTGGTTCTTTGAAAAAAAAATAAGATTGATACACCCCTAGTTAAATTAATCAAACGCAAGAGAGAGAAAACCCAAATTAAAACAATTAGAAATGAACATGGAGTTATCACTACTGATACCCAAGAAATCCAGAGAATTATAACATCATATTTCAAAAACTTATACTCTGTGAAGTTTGACAACACAAAAGAGATGGATGAATTTCTAAGTAAACACAACTTACCTAAATTGAATCAGGAAGTTGTGAATTATTTAAATAGTTCTATAACATATAAGGAAATTGAAGAAGTAATCTCAAATCTTCCCACCAAAAAATGTCCTGGACCAGATGGATTCAGCACAGAGTTCTACCAGACATTTAAGGAGTTAATAACACCAATACTCCTTAAACTGTTCCATCAAATAGCAAAGGAAAGAACACTACCAAATTCCTTCTATGAAGCTAATATCATTTTAATCCCAAAACCTAATAAAGACTCACTTAAAAAAGAAAATTACAGGCCGATCTCTCTGATGAACACAGATGCAAAGATTCTCAACAAAGTTTTAGCAAATCGGATTCAAAAACATATTAGAAAGATCATTCACGGGGACCAAGTAGGCTTCATCCCCGGCACACAAGGTTGGTTCAACATACGCAAATCAATAAATGTAATTCATCATGTAAACCAGTCCAAAGTCCAAGACCACATGATACTCTTGGTAGATGCAGAAAAAACTTTTGACAAGATCCAACACCCTTTTATGATCAAAACCCTAGAGAATGATGGAATGGAAGGAACCTTAATCAATACAATAAAAGCTGTATACAACAAGCTCACAGCAAGGATTATACTCAATGGGGAACAATTGGAAGATTCCCACTTCGATCAGGAACTAGACAAGGCTGTCCACTCTCACCACTTCTATTCAATATTGTACTTGAAGTCTTAGCTGAAGCCATAAGACAATAAAGGGACATAAAATGGATTCAAATCGGCAAGGAAGAAGTCAAGCTATCCCTATTTGCAGATGACATGATCTTATACCTGAGTGATCCCAAAAACTCCACCAGGAAGCTTCTGGAACTAATTGAGAAGTTCAGCAGGGTGGCAGGATACAAAATAAATGTGCAAAAATCAGAGGCCTTCCTATATGCCCATAATAAAAGAAGTGAAAAAGCCTTGAGAGAAGCAATCCCATTTATTATAGCCCCTAAAAAAATGAAATACATTGGTAAAACCTAACCAAGGAGGTAAAAGACCTTTACAATGAAAACTTTAAAACCCTAAAGAAAGAAATAGCAGAAGACATCAGAAGGTGGAAAGACCTCCCTTGTTCCTGGATTGGCAGAATCAACATCGTAAAAATGACCATCCTACCAAAGGCAATATACAAATTCATCTCTATACCAATTAAAATCCCAAAGCAATTCTTCAAAGACGTTGACAAAACAATCTCAAAGTTCATATGGAGGCACAAAAGACCCAGGATAGCAAAGGCAATCCTGAGTAACAAAAACACTGCTGGAGGTATTACCATACCAAGCCTAAGTCTATACTACAAATCCATAGTTATAAAGACAGCCTGTACTGGCTCCAAAATAGACACACAGATCAATGGATAAGGATTGAAGACCCAAATATAAGTCCACAAAATTATAGCCATTTGCTCTTTGACAAAGGGCCCCAAAGAATCCAATGGAAAAAGAACAGCATCTTCAACAAATGGTGCTGGCAAAACTGGATCTCCACATGCAGAAGATTAAAGCTGGACCCGTACTTGTCACCATGTACAAGACTTAATTCCAAATGGATCAATGACCTTGATATCAGGCCAGAGACTATAAAAACCATAGTTGAAAGGATAGGGAACTCCCTCGAGCTGATTGGGTTAGGCCAACATTTCCTAAACAGACATCCAATGGCACAGTCACTGCTACCAGCTCTCAACAGTTGGGATCTTGTGAAATTAGAGAGCATCTGTTCAGATAAAGAGATTGTAACAAGAGCTCAAAGGCAACCCACAGAATGGAAGAAAATCTTCACTAACCACACATCTGATAGAACTCCGCTGTCCAGAGTGCACAAAGAACTTAGAAAACTAAACACCAAGGAAACAAATGGCCCAATTAAAAAATGGGCCCTGGAACTTAAAAGAAACTTTACCAGGGATGAAATTAAAATGTCTAACAAATATCTTAAAATATGCTCCACTTCCATAGCCATCAGGGAAATGCAAATCAAAACTTCCCTGAGATATCATCTCACCCCGGTCAGGATGGCAAAAATCCACAATACAAACAGCAACAAATGCTGGAGAGAATGTGGAGAGAGGGGAACTCTCCTCCATTGCTGGTGGGAATGCAGGCTCTTACAGCCACTCTGGCGAGCCGTCTGGAGATTCTTAAAGAAATTAAAGTTTGAAATGCCATATGACCCTGCTATTCCACTTTTGGGAATAACCCCCCATACAACAAAAATTCACTTCCATAGCACGAGCACAACCATGTTCATAGCAGCACTGTTTACAATAGCAAAGTCATGAAATCAACCCAAATGTCCAACAGTTGACGAGTGGATAAGGAAACTGTGGTACATCTATACAATGGAGTACTACTCAGCCATCAAAAATGATGAATTACTGGAATTTGCCGGGAAATGGATGTCATTAGAAACAATTATATTAAGTGAAGTATCCCAGACACAGAAAATTAAGCGCCATATGTACTCCCCAATAGGTGGCTCCTAGTACCAAACCCACCCAGCCCACCTAGAGACAGTAATTGCAAGGATTACAAACAGGAGGGATGGGGTAGGAGGGCCACACCAGAAACAAGGAGAGAAGGGACCATATTACAGCAGAGAAAATAGGCCCCCATCAAGGACTCAAATAAGTAATAAGACATCTGATTAAGTTCACAAACTTTTGTTCCTGATCATTTACTACTGAGGGGGTATGATCTCCCAGAAGAGGAGGGCATATAGTCTAGCAGATAAAAAGTAACCATTTTGCAAATGGGTGATAGACCCCTCCCTCACTGTGATTTCCCACTTTTATTACATCTACCTTTGAATGTGCTTTTATCACAAGACTCTAGTTTAACAGCTTTTTGTCTCTGGCCAGGGGGTAACATACAATGCCCACCAAGATGGAGTGAAAGGCATTGCAGGAGCAGCAAAACTGCAAAAGAAAATCAACAAACCACAATCCAGAGACTCTATATCAACCACCTAGAACTAGGCCAGCTTAATCTCTCCCCATCCTGAAGCTCAGGGAAATTTGCGGAAGAGGGGGCGGTAAGATTGTAAGAGCAAAAGGATGGTGGGAGCAATGATTTGAAGAGTCTCCACACTAGATAGTGCTGAAGCAATCATAATAGGACTTTGCATGCCCTGCGCCATGTCTGTCACACTATTGACCTCACAAAGTCTAACGTCGGCTAAAGGCACCAAGATCCTTGGAGGCAAGGGATTGGCAGTCACATTAGTGTTCCTATACCTAAGGGGAACACGGGAAAGGATTCAGGGAAAGGCCACTGGGTCCATTTACGTCATCGGAGAGGAGGGCCCAGAGGAAAATCAGGCATGCACAAGAAAGGACTCTCTGGGAATTGGGGCGGGAGGCACTGGGGGATGGGAAGGGAGGGGGGAGGGGAGGGGGACCAGGGGGTTCTGGGGGAGGAGGAGGGAGGGAGGGAACTGGTGTACCTATTAAGTTTGTATGAGCTGAAATAATATTAAAAAATGTATTAATAGAAAAAAATCTTTGGGACACAATGAAAACTGTCTTAAGATGTAAGTTCATAGCTCTTAATGCCTACATAAAACAAATGTAAACATCAGAAATAAATAACTTAACAATGCAGCTTAAAGCTTTAGAGACACTAGAGCAATCTGATCCCAAGAGCAGTAGACAAGATTAGCAAAATAAGGGGAGAAATATCTGAAACTGAGATTAGGAAAATGATACAGAGAATCAACCAGTCAAAAAGCAGTTCTTTGAAAAAATCAATAAGATTGATACACCTCTAGCTAAATTAACCAAAAGCAAGAAAAAGAAAACACAAATTAACAAAATTAGAAATGATACTACTGATACCCAAGAAATTCAGAGTATTATAATATCATATTTCAAAAACTTATACTCTGTGAAATTTGACAACCCAAAAGAAATGGATGAATTCCTAAGTAAGTACAATTTATCTAAATTGAATCAGGAAGTTGTGAATTATTTAAATAAATAGTCCTATAACATATGAGGAAATTGATGAAGTAATTGCGAATCTTCCCACAAAAAATGTCCTGGACTACATGGATTCAGCACAGAGTTCTACCACACATTTAAGGAGTTAATAACACCAATTCTCCTTAAACTGTTCCATCAAATAGCAAAGGAAGGAACACTACCAAATTCCTTCTATGACGCTAATATCATTTTAATCCCAAAACCTAATAAAGATGCACTTAAAAAAGAAAGGTATAGGCCAATCTCTTTGATGAACACAGATGCAAAAATTCTCAACAAAGTTTTAGCAAATCGGATTCAAAAACATATCAAAAAGATCATCCACGGGGACCAAGTAGGCTTTATCCCAAGCACATAAAGTTGGTTCAACATACGCAAATCAATAAACATAATTCACCATATAAACCAGTCCAAAGTTCAAGACCACATGATACTCTCGATAGATGCAGAAAAAGCTTTTGACAAGATCCAACAGCCTTTTATGATCAAAACTCTAGAGACAGTTGGAATGGAAGGAACCTTTATCAACATAATAAAAGCTGTATACAACAAGCATACAACAAGGCTTATATTCAATGGGAAAAACTTGAAGCATTCCCGCTTCAATCAGGAACTAGACAAGGCTGTCCACTCTCACCACTTCTATTTAATAGTGTACTTGAAGTGTTATTGAAGCCATAGGACAAGAAAGGGAGATAAAAGGGATTCAAATATCTCTATTGGCAGATGACATGATCATATACCTGAGTGATCCTAAAAACTCCACTAGGAAACTCCTGGAACTAATACAGGAGCTAAGCAGGGTTACAGGATACAAAATAAATGTACAAAGATCAGTGGCCTTCCTATATGCCCAGAATGAAAGAAGTGAAAAAGTCCTGAGAGAAACAATCCCATTTACTATAGCCCCTAAAAAAATGATATATCTTGGTATAAACCTAACCAAGGAGGTAAAAGACCTTTACAATGAAAATTTTAAAACCCTAAAGAAAGAAATAGCAGAAGACACCAGAAGGTGGAAAGACCTCCCATGCTCCTGGATTGGCAGAATCAATATCATAAAAATGACTATTCTACCAAAGGCAATATGCAGATTCAATGCTACACCAATCAAAATCCCAAAGCAATTCTTTAAAGAAATTGGCCAAACAATCTCAAAGTTCATATGGAGGCACAAAAGACCCAGGATTGCAAAAACAATCCTGAGTAACAAAAACAATGCTGGAAGTATCACCATACCAAACCTTAGTGTATACTACAAATCCATAGTGATAAAAACAGCCTGGTACTGGCTCCAAAATAGACACACAGATCAATGAATAAGGGTTGAAGACCCAGATATAAGCCCACACAATTACAGCCATTTGATCTTTGACAAAGGGGCCCAAAAAAATCCAATGGAAAAAGAACAGCATCTTCAACAAATGGTGCTGGCAAAACTGGATGTCCACATGCAGAAGATTAAAACTGGACCCGTACTTGTCACCATGTAAAAGAATTAACTCTAAATGGATCAAGGACTTCAATATAAAAAGAGACTATAAAAACCTTAGTTGAAATGGTAAGAAATTCCCTTGAGCTGATTGGACTAGACCAACAGTTCCTAATCGGAAATCCAATAGCACAGTCAATACAACCAACACACAACAGATGGGATCTTATGAAATTAAAGAGCTTCTGTTCAGATAAAGAGATTGTGACTCAAGCACAAAGGCAACCCACAGAATGGGAGAAAATCTTCACTAACCACATATCTGATAGAGCTCTATTATCCAGAGTGCACAAAGAACTTAGAAAACTAAACACCAAGAAAACAAATGGCCCAATTAAAAACTGGGCCTTGGATCCATAGAAGCAAGGGATTAACAGTCACAATAGTGTTCCTATACTTAAGGGGAACACAAGAAAGAGATCTAGGAAATGCCACTGAGTCCTTACACCTCATCAGAGAGGAGGACCCAGAGGAAAGTTTGATATACTCATTAAAGAATTCTTCAGAGATGGGGGGAGGGGATACTGGGAGAAAAGGGGGGGAATGGAAGGGACAAAGCGGGGAGGGAACAGGGAGGTTCAGGGAGGGGTGGAGGGAGGGAGGGGACAGGGGTTCCTATTATGTTTGTATGAACAGAAAAAAAAACTCTTGAAATTACCTTTGTGATCGTGGGACAATCTTAGATCAACTTCCCATCTTAAGAGTTTGTCACATATCGTAACACATTCACAGGCTTGAGGGATAAAGCTTAGAAACCTTGGAGGGGTAGGGCACATTCTGTTCCTGCCACACTTCACTACTTTGCATGTATTATGTATGCTGGCGTGTGGGTTCTGAAGATGTTTATTCAACCACATCCAGTCATGCCAAAGGAGACATGTAGGAACCTAAGGTATGGGGATCAACGAAAATTAATAGAAAAATTCTCAAATAAAGTGGATTTCTTTTTTAAATTTAAAAAAAATGGGCCTTGAAACTTAAAAGAAATTTTACCAGGAAAGAAATTGAAATGTCTAACAAATATCTTAAAAATGCCTCCCCATCCTTAGCCATCAGGGAAATGCAAATCAAAATCTCCTTGAGATATCATCTCACCCCAGTGCAGGATGGCAAATATCCACAATACAAAATACAATACCAAATGCTGGAGAGGATGTGGCGAGAAGGGAACTCTCCTACATTGCTGGTGGGAATGCAGGCTTATACAACCATTCTGGCGAGCCGTCAGGCGATTCTTAAAAAAGTTAAAGATTGAAATGCCATATGACCCTGCTATTCCACTATTGGGAATAACCCCCCATACAGCAAAAATTCACCTCGATAGCACAAGCACAACCATGTTCATAGCAGCACTGTTTACAATAGCAAAGTCATGGAGTCAACTCAAATGCCCAACAGTTGATGAGTGGATAAGGAAAATGTGGTACATTTATACAATGGAATACTACTCAGCCATCAAAAAACGATGAATTAATGAAATTTGCCAGGAAATGGATGGAATTAGAAAAAATTATATTGAGTAAAGTATCCCAGACAGAAAATTAAGTGCCATATGTACTCCCTAATAGGTGGATCTTTAGTGCCAAACCCACTTAGTGACACACTCAAAGATAAATCTCTGTAATACTTACAGTAATTGCAAAGATTATAAGCAGAGAGGAAAGGGGAAGGAGGGCCCCGCCAGAAACAAGGAGAGAGGTGATCATGCTACAGTAGAGGAAATAGGCCACCATCAAGGGCTGCAAGTAAGTAATGAGACATCTGGTGGCTCTCAGACTCTCCTTACTAGTCACTTGTGTCTGATGGGGTATGATCTCACCAGAAGAGGAGGGTATAGAGTCTGGCAGATAGAAGGTAATCATCTGCAAATGGGAGACTGATCTCCCCCCCAGAAGTCTCCTACTCTTATTCCATCTATCTTTCAATCTACTCTTATAATAAAACTCTATTTTAACAGCATTTATCTCTGGCCAGGGGGTGATATCCAATACCCATCAGGATGGAGCCAAGGACAGTGCAGGAGCAGCAAAACTGAAAAAAAAAAAAATCAACAAACCATAATTCAGAAAATCAGAGACTCTACATCAACCTCCTGAAACCAGGCCAGCCTAATCTCTCCCCATCCTAAAGCTCAGGGAAATTTGCAGAAGAGGGGGCGGTGAGATTGTAAGAGCCCAAAGATGGGGAGGAGCAACAATATGCAGATACTCTATACAAGTAGGGCCGAAGTAATCATAGTAAAACTTTGCATGACCTGCGAAATGACCACATATCATTGAACCCCCAAAGTCTAGCATGGATCACAGGCACTAGGATTCTTAGAGGCAAGGGATTAACAGCCACAATAATGTTCCTATACTAAAGGGGAACACACAAAAGAGCTCTAGGCAATGCCACTGAGTCCTTACACCTCATCAGAGAAGAAGACCCAGAGGGGAGTTTTGACATGCACACTAAAGGATGTTCCAGGAATGGTGGGGGGAGAGAGCACTGGGAGAAAGGGAGGGAGGGGGGAAAGGAAAGGGAAAAGGGGGGAGGGATCAAGGGGATCCAGGGAGGAGTGGAGGGAGGGAGAGGAATGGGGTACTTATCAACTTTGTATGAGTGGAATGAATAAATAAATAAATAAGTACATAAATAAATAAAATAAAACAAGCAAAAAAGACCTGCTTGTCAAAATGGAACACATTTATGTTACTATTAACTAGAACAAGAACAGATAAAAGGGAAAGAAATATATCAATAGGGAAAAGCAGCCAATGAACTTATATGTAGTATGATAGTGCACCAAACTGCCCTGGAAATAGCTGCTATTATACCCATAGATTTGAAGAACACTTAACACTCAGCCTAGAAGTCTTCTACAACAGAGGTGGAGGATCTCAATACTCTGGCAGGATGCAGCCTAGGGAAGTAGAAGAGCAGTGAAGTGGACAAAAACAATTAGCCATAATGTAGAGTACTGGCAAATAAACAAGGTTCACCCAGAATCAGGCTGACCTAAGGCTTTGGGAACCTTATGGAAGAGGGCAGTGAAATCGTAAGAATATAAAGATAGGAAGGTTCACTCTTGGATAAGACAATCCATATAAGGCAGAATTGTTACATCCAAGAATTCATTGCAGTGAGATTTGTCCTTACCAGACCTACATAATGACTTAAATGCCATCATGCCCTCACAGACTATAAAGGAATTCAAGAGAGATAAGAACATATAGTGGAAATCTTGGGGACTGTATTAGTCAGGGTTCTCTGAAGAAACAGAATCTATAGACTGTAATATATATAAATAAGCTTATTAAAATAACTCACAATAAAAATAGCGTCCTTCAAAGTAGTGGCCCAGAGTCACTTTATTCTTGACTGGAATGTTCCACAAAGCTGAAAGATCTCGAGAAGGTCTCAAGCCTTTACTTCTTTGGAGGGTCGAAGACACTGGGTTCCGATGTCAGTGAAGAACAACTTGGTTCCAATGTCGGCCAACAGCAGCAGCAAGGACCTAGAGACCAGGCTCCAAAGGCAGCGGAAACAGCAACAATGTGGTGGAAAAGGTGAAGCTCCGAGTCAGCCAAGGACACAGGCAAGAGCAGCAGCAACAAAAAAGGCTTTGATGCTCTAAAAGCAAACAACATGCACGCAGAGTGGACTCCACAGCAAGTCGACACTGGATAAAGGAAGAGCAAGTCCCTCCTCCTTGCACCTCCTATTATCCGGTCCATCACTGGAAAGTACCACCCACGATGCGCTGGGTTCTCCATAGTAATCAGTCAAGTACCTGCAGACTTGTTCAGGAGCCATTCCAACCATTAACCCTCCACAGCTGTGCCCCAAACAGTCTGCAACTGTCAAGCTGACAACAAAATGCAACTATAATGGGGACTAAAGTTGGATGAGAAGAGGGAAATATTCCTATCAGTAGGGTGCCCCAAAGAGAGTTAACTTTGTATGCCATAAGAGGCCTGAACCCCCACAAAAGCAGAAATGCCAGAGGAAACCCTGGGTCCATAGAAGCAGACAGGTGGGAAGGTGGGAGGTAGTTGGATGGATTGATGTAGGGAAGGGAGTATATGGGAGAGAGGGGGGATGGATGGAGGCAGGGATCATCATTCTCAAAAAAAAAAAAACTGTTTCTTTGTACCAAGCCTGGCTATATATCTCTCAACTGTGTCTGTGATAAATCTCCATATTAGATTTCCACACTGAAAACATTAGCCATGTGCACACACACGCACCAATCCTTTATTCATAAACGAGTGTGAATAATTAAAAATCAGGTTTCATCTACTTGACACTAAGTGTTGGCAGGACCCTGAACAAGAGAACCTATGTCAGCATTCTTGAGAGACTTGGCAGCATTTGACATCTGCTGTCAACTAAAGCAGCCTGCTGACAAGAAGTCCGGGCTCACTAAAGAAGGTTCTGGAAAAAAAAAAAAAGCTAAATGTGCTAGCAACCTCAACAAGGCAGAGACCCTATTATGCTCCCTTGTCATTTCTAGCTTTTATCCTGATTTCATGGTTCAGCAGATAAATAGCCCATCCAGCTGAAGGGAAAGTCTTCAGGGAAGTTTTGAGAAAAGAGTGTGTTGAGAGGTGAGAGAAGTAACAGAAATTCTAAACTGAAAAAGGGAGCCGCCAACACAGGGGAGCAGGTATCACCTCTGTGAGAAACAACTTCTGGGTGCAAGCACATTACCCACTGAGTGATCTTGCCAGCCACGGAAGACTTCTTTGGAGTAGTCTGGGTCTCCATATTGCATCTGCAAGTGCCACGTATCTTGTCATTTTTTTATTATCTGCAATCTCTTGTCAATGGTGGCCCAAGAGTCTGATTAGCAGAAGAGTTCATCTGTATTATCATTCTTTGTTAATGGTTTTGTGTGCAGAGAATACTAATTCTGACACCGAGATTTAACAGGCTTAAACATCCCAGAGATAAGCATGTCAAAATATTGGGGGTACTGATGGGTTTGTGAGATAAGGCAGGGGCGAGGAAAGGAATCCCATATCCCTGCTGAAGTGCTGGCAATTCAATTCACGACTTGCAGATGGAGAATTTGGAAGAGACTGGATGCTGCCCCAGAGAAGCACCGGCATGATGGATCAGAGTGATTTCTTGTTTTCTCAGCTCTTGTGACCAACATAAGCAGAGCTATTCTGTCATTGAGATATGGCAGGTAACACTTTTCTCACCAGTCTGATGAGACCATGGCTATTGGTCCAATGTGCTATTTATTTAGCATGGTCCATGGTCACAAGAATGACCGTAATCTCGGACCCCTGGGCTCCCTAGTCCCTGCTCATCATTGCATCCAGATACCTCCTTCAGGGTCTGCCCAAGCCTCGTCTTAATGACACATCAATGACCAGCACCTACCAGGGCTCACCCTCTGTTCTTTGCCTTGCTTTCCTTTTGCTTTTTCCCATAGCAATGGCCAGCTCCTAATGAAGTTCACTCTAAATTACGTTTCTTTCTGGTTTTCTTTCTTGCCCAGCAGAGAGTAAAACCCATGAGGTAAGAGTTCTTTCCCAGTTTCACTGAACACAACGCCTAAAACAGAGAATGGCAGATGTGAGCTATCAGGAAAAATTCAAAGATTCGATACAAACATCACTTCTTTTTTTTTTAATTTTTTTTTTATTTATTCAATTGTGCGTGTGTGTGTATGTATGTGCATGTGTGTGTGTGTGTGTGTAGAACCATGGGCGAATTCAGGAACCACCATGGACGCCTCCACCTCCTCCTGTTTACTCTGCCCCAGGATTCACAGGCTCCGCCCTACCAGGACCAGAAACGCAGGCCGCCCCCGCTTCTGCAAACATTACTTCTTGACTTAGAGAAATGGTGATAATATTTCAGCTTAAATTCAGATTTCTGTTATTTCTGTTTATTTAGGTTAAAGTGTCTTGTATTTACTTCCTGTCACAGAGGTCACCAAAATCCCCTGGGGACTCCAGAGCTAGGGGAGTGGGTTGTTCATTATGGCCATCTCGATTGGTTTAAAAACCTTCTAGGGTGTGATGGTTTAAATGTGAAAAGTCCCCCACAGGCTCACATGCGTAAATACTTGGCCCCAGCTGGGGGCGCCCTTCGGGAAGGTTAGGGAAGCCTTAGGAGGTAGAACAGCCTTGCAGGAGGAAGTTACGCCATGGGAGGGGAGGTCTTGAGGATTGATAAGCCAGCCCACTTTCTCTCTGTCTCTCTCTCTCTCTCTCTCTCTCTCTCTGCCTCCTTCCTGCTTCTGGCTCCAGCTCCTGTCACCATAACTTTGCCTGCTGCTCTGAGTTCCCGGCCACCGTGATGGACTCTCCCGTCTGGAATCACAAGCCAGATGATAAACCTTGACTCCCTTAAGTCGCTGGGGCTACAGGATTGTATCGCAGCAACAGAAGAGTAACTGGAGCATAAGACATTACTAGTGAGGCCCAACATTAGAGAGGTTTGTGAAGGAGTTTCAAGCCAGCTTTAAATGTGAAGAGAGGGGGGGAAAGCATACTGAAAGTACACAACACCTTTCCATGGACTGATGGTGCAGATTGAACAAAAAGGGAAAGAAAAAAGGCAGCTGGTCACCAATGCCTGTCTGTTTGCTGCTGGCGCTGCGTGAGCAGCTCTTCACGCTATCCTTCCAGCCACGCCTTCTCCAACCGTGTGGACTGTTTCCTCTAAAGTGTGAGCTAAAAACAGACTTTTCCTCCTCTAATGATTTATCAAGCTCTTGGTCACCATAATGAGAAAAGTGATGGATACAAGGCAAGGAAGAGAATTCCCCAGCAAAGTTGTACAATACCTACTGTTAGAGATGTGCAGCTCATTTTTAAAGCCCTGGAGCCGACTTCCAAAGGTCAAAGTCCTGACTCTACTACTCTCTTAGGCTTGGGCATACTAACCGAACTTTTAGGCCTCAGTGCACTATTTATTCAATGAGTGCAATGGTCATATCAAGCTTTCGTTACATACCTATGGAAAAGCTTAGCACTGTTATACTACCTTTATTATATTACATTTAAACTCAAATGTTAGTATACATTTAGTTCACTTTGACTTGGTGGTTTCAGGCCAAAAAAAACCATAATTGTGTATCCACATGTAGCATGGACCTCAAACACCCACCCATGTGCCCAATGCTTTATCAAAATCTTCCTAAACTAACCATCCATACCCTGAAATCCACCCATCTAACCTACCGCAGTACCAGTTCTAAATCTAATTTCTTACTGTTTTTTAATGTGTTGCACTGTTTTCTGTTGCTAAGACAAAAATCACTGGACTGGGTACTTATAAAGGATAAAGGTTTCACTTACCTCATTGTTCTACTTAAAACCAGGCAAGTCCACGTGGGCAACTTTCATTTGAGCACCTCATGCTGCACCAACACATGGCAAAGAAAGGGTAAAGAGGAAGCACACACTCAAAATGAATGTCCGTGTGTCACAGATGGAGGATAGGTAGAATTACGTAATGACAGCTCACACGCATGTAACCAATACAGACCTATGAGATCTAACTCACATGCAAGAGGGAACCGACCTATCCCATTGACAGAAGTACTCCCATCCCCTAGCCAGCACTCCAAGGCTTCACTTCAGAAAGGTTCCACCACTTCAAAGCCACGCCTCCAACACACTTGATTTGGGAGGCAAATCCAAACCGGAGCAAGCACGCTCTGTCACTATAGTCTCCTGCACTGCCCATGTTAGTTAGGGAAATCTAGCTCATATATAGTCCTTTGGCTCTCCCAATACCTATCGTGCTTGTCTTGGGTTCCTGTTGCCATGATAAAATACTCTGACAAACATGACTTAAAGAAAAAGGACTTATTCTGGTTTATTTGAAATACAGTCTTCATTATGGGGAAGTCAAGAATGGAAGAGGCTGGTTATATCTCGCATTTACAGCCAGAACACAAGGAGAGATAAATGAAAAGAATGCTCAGTTTTTACTCCTTTAATACAGTTCTTAGGAAAGTACCACCCACAATTAAGATGAGTTTTCCTACATCGATTAATGCAATCAAGGCAATCCTCCACAGGCATACCCAGAGGCCCATTTCACAAGTAATTCTAGATTCCTGTCAAGTTACCACTAACCACCACACTGGTAAGTAAATAGAACCAGCAACCAAATGATACGTTGATGTTGGAGTCTCAAGTTGTTGAGCTTAACATAAGCAAGCAACCTAATTCTCCTTAACCAGAGGTCTTGGATATTTTCAAGAATAAAGATCCAATGTTGAATCTATCACTTACTTTTCTTTGATATTATCCAAGGTATTTGCTATTCATTCTTTCACCAAATCTTTCCTGAGCATTGTTTTATGTGTTTATGTACCAGCATTAGTGCCAGGATAAAAAATGTACCATGCAAAAGCTGAACTCTGCTATATAAATTATCTCCTAAGACTTGTAATATATCCAATGGCGTGTCATACATTTTTCTGGTCAATAGAAACTAGGAGCTTATACATCTTGCTGCCTGTGAATCATGGCTATAAACTATCAAAGTAAAAGCAAATATACTAATTCAGATCGATAGAGCTTAATGCCACTGCCTGCATTATCTGCCAGACCACCATTCCTTTCTCCCAAAGGAAGAACTGCCTGAGAGAGATTAATAAATTACTAAAATGAACAATCTCATACAAGGCCATGCCCAGCAGAGGCATATATCAGTCCCTTTGTGATTCATATTTTCAAATACGTAAATGGGACAATAAATTCTGCAGAAAGCTATTCAACATGCGTTGGCTTCAAAGCCAGCATGTTCTGTGAGCAACAGAATCAACAGGAGGCCGAAAAAGTTAAGTCTATTCTGCTTTAAAATTTTCAGAACCCTAAAAACTAAGAATTCTGTAAAAATTGCCAAAAATGGATTTCATTTTGTACGCACAAATCTTTTTACTTTGTTTTATTCTGTGTTTTGCTCTTTGCAGATTGGATTCTTGCCAAGAGACATGTACTTTGCAAGATGTCCCTGTGCCAAGCAAGTGTCCTTCCCTTCTGAACTTTGTTGACTTGTGTTTTACAGGCAAGATTGTAGCACAAGTCACTCACTCTAAGGGCCTGGGGGTAAAGGCATTTAATTATAGTTTTAATTCAGTTTTATTTTCTTGGGTCCCATCCAAGATTTCTGCCTTAATGTCAGCATCTACTAAGTAGGTGAAGTACAACTTTTCACCTTTCTTCTCACCAGAAAATTATCCCCCACATCAACTCCTCTGATGAAGCTCTGGCTACCGCAGGGCCAGTTATGAGGAATAAGGGTGTTTAAAATGTGGCTGGAGGTGGAATCTGTCATTTTAAGTCATTGCTATCACTAAATGCTGAGAAAGGACCAGCGTGGGGACAACAGTGATGTGGACACACTGGGCATCACGCTAGCACATGGAATTCTGTGGGATGCTCTGAATGTATCATCCAGAATCTTCTCTGTCATTTGTGACACATGAGTCGACTGAGGCTAACAGAGATCCAGTGATTTGGTCACGTTCCCAAATATGAGGAGCAGCAGTGCCTGAGATTAAAGCCAGCTTCATCTCCTGCTCTTATGAATAAGTTATAGCTAAGTAATTGCCATGAGATGCAAAAGAAATTAGAAGGGAATGGTGGCTTCAATATATACTAGAGGTGTTCAGAAACCTCAGGTCACTGTGCGAGCAAAGATGGAGTGAGCAGCGAGGGGCTGGGAGCCAACCTTAACCACCCACTCTTGCAGGAGGTACCAACTCAGAAGACCTGAGTGCTCCTGGGAAATTTGCATGTTCACAAAGGTGTCACCTTCAGGTCCTAATCTGCCTCCATTAGATGCTACTTCTGACAATCTTTATGATCTCCATACAACTGCAGAGAACCAATCTTTGGGGGTTTTATTATTATTTTATTTATTTAGCTTTACAAGCATATTGAGTATAACCCTCCTTCTTTCCATTCCCCCCTCTCTCCCATGTTTTTCCCTTCCCCTCATCAATCCATTCCACTCCCTCCCACCTTCCTGCTGGGCCACTTCTATGAACCCCAGGGTACCCTCTATCTTGTCTACTCTTGTGGGGATTCAGGCCTCTTTGGCATATCAAGTTGCCCCTACTCGGATCACCCCACTGAAAGGGGCATTTCTCTTCACTCATCCAGCTCCAGTCCCTAAGGTTTCTACTGTGTGGAGAACCAATCTTTTGACACATGCAAGTTTGGGGGCTAAAAAGAGGGCTCTGTAGGTAAAGGAACCTAAGCTCAGACCTGGCAACCTAAGTCTGATCCTTGGAGATCCTATGCTGGAAGGAGAAACCAGCTTCCAAAACTTGCCCTCTGACTTTTACAAACATGTGCTATGGTGTGCATAGGCCTAGACTCCCTCAAATAAATTAAAAGATTGAAAAATTAAAGCCATCTAATGCCTACACAGAATTAATGGAATGCTCTTTGATGTTCCTAACAATTCATCATATTTTAAAATAAGAATGTATTATGTCTTTGAGCAGATCCAGTTGCATCCCTCTTTCTTCCTGTATCTGCCATTGTATTCTCTGCACCTCACACAGATTTGAGTGTGTGATGTCATTCCAGAAAGTACATGGTGAGAGGCACTGACAAATATTCCCATATCTGCAAGGTATTAGAGATTTGGAGGCATGATTGTTACCGGAAAAGGACTTCCCAACCAACACATTCGACTTCTACAAAGGATTTTATATGCGTCAAATCCTGGCGAGACTGAAGAGAGATGGAGATAACCTGGAGTAAGGGGAGCGGCGCCAAGATAAAGTCAACAAGGCAGAACTGTGAGTGTTTCGGGCATGTGATTCAAGGTTCCTTTACATAAAGGCTTTTGTCTGACAAAACAGTCTGAAGACAGCAATTATTGTTAGTTTACTTCTTTTTTTAGCTTTATATGCATATTGAGTACTAATCCCTGCTCCCTTCCATCCCACTCCCTCCCATCCTTTCTTTTGGGACCATAGTGTAGAGATCTCAAAATGTTCATCTCGCACATCGTCTGGGCAAGGAGTAAGCCTTCCTTTTGAAACAGACTGAATGCTCAGATAACTGATCTCCAGTTACACATTACAGGCCATGTGATCAGAAGGTAAGGTGACTCTTAACACTTCCTTCATGTTGGTGTACATGGATTTTAGCAGTTTCTTGTGTGGCACACTGATGTTGTGCATATAAGGATATTTCAATTATCTTTGTGCTCTTTTTTTATTCTACCCTTTGGGTACCTCTGATAAAGTTGCATTTTGAAGGAGGTATTAAAGAAAACAAGCGACATTTCTTCACTTGAGGTTCTCTGCCGCCATGTGTGGTCATGCTTCATCGCAGAACGTTCAAAAAATTTAAAAAGAGAAAGAAATGTGGTGCTCCTTAATTTCACCACGACTCTGTTCTCACGCATCTCACGCATCCATCGGCCACTTTCAGCCGGCACCTGGTCTCAGCTTACTCCTCAACCTTCATTATCTCCGTTAATCGCTTTTTCCAAATCCTTTCACTTTTCTCTCTGAAAATCCTTGCCCAGCCTCTCAGACTGTCACTCCGAAGAAAGGCCACTGTAAATAATGCCAGGTGCTCTGCCTTGCCGTAAATCGTTAAACCATGAGTCGGCGGCGGAAAAGTGACTGCTGACAGCAAATTGGTCTTTTCAGATACACCTGTTCACACAGCGAACAGTCACTCCTGGGAGAGTCATCTTAAAATATTGACTGTTCTACTTTTAGTGTTCTCCAGGGTACTGCCATTTCATTCACTTGAAAGGAAAGGAATCCAACAAAATGTTCTGTTTCCTAATAGTATTTCATGTCTACAACCCGATAGCTCAACAGACCACAAGTCAACAAAGACATATTGAGCATCAGATGTGAATCAGGCCCTGTTTGAAATATTGAGGATTCTCTGCGTTTCTTGAGCTGTAGTCCTGACCATTCCTGTGAGCTGAGAAATAGCCAGCTGTAATACAATGGAGGTGAATTACGCATCACAAACTCAGCAGAATGGTACTGGTGCCAGTTTATGGTTCCCTTCAGCACCTTCATCCGCAGTAATTTCTCCAGTAGCTCACTCTCCCTCTTCCTAGGTAGCACCCATTTGTATATTAGCAGTAGTTCAGACCTTCATACTCCCTTCAAGTCTCTTACCTTGTCCTTTGTTGCTCAGAAAGTTCCAAAGGGGAAAAAAATACCAGATCGGGTGATACAGTCCCAAAATACCAGCACTTGGGACAGTCTGGGTCTTAAAGCAGGTTCTAGCTCAGAGATGCCTGCATAATGAGACTCTGCATCAAAAAACTAAGGTTAGCTTTATGAGGACTACAACTCAGCCCCCTAAGACAGTCAGGGCTGTCTGCCTCTTCTTCCCTCTTGACCCTCTGATGTCCCTCCTCAGAAGAAGGCAGTATTTCTGCTGCTGTATCTCTCAGACTTCACGTCTGTGTCCTAATAGTATTTCATGTCTACAACCCTATAGCTCCACAGACTGCAAGTCTTTATTCCCCTGTTTTTCCCTTGCCAGACTGCTCACCATTCATGAGCCCTTAGCAGACAAACAGATGCAATTCTCTCTCATCATCCTGGTCTTCAAGTCAGAAACCTAGCAGTCATCTTTGTTTGTACATGTATGTGTGTAGTATGTATACATACATATACACATGTTGGAAAGTATATGGGAAAATGTGTATGTAGAGGCCCAGAATTGTTATCAGGTGTCTCATCACTTTATTTACTAAGGCAGGGTCTTGCATTTGACTTGCTGGTAGGCGAGTCTACATACAGATTTGCTTGGGGGATCCCCCTATCTCTCTCTCCCAAGTGTCGATGATGGCCACGCCTACCCAACTTCTCCATGGACTCATCTAGAATCTCAACTCAGTGTCTCATGCTTGAGCAGCAAGTATCTTATCCAGAGTCACCCTCCAGCCACCTAGCTCAACCTGCTACAACCCATAGCTCAACACATACCAAGTCAACGAAAACATATTGAGCATCAGACGTGACTCATGCCCAGTTTGAAATGTTGAAGATTCTCCCAGTTTAACTCTTTTGTTCCCACAAGGACACCATATAGGGGTCTGAAACTCTTAATGGCCTCCTGTATCCAACTGCCTTCCCAATGCATTGTTATCTCCTCCACACAGCTTCCCTTCTTGTAAAGGCCATCCCAGGGGCCCCCCCGACTAGAATTCTCTGACTCCATACTTACTTCTTCCTAAACCCACCACTGCCGTGCTTGCAGAGAGCATTCTCTACTCTGAAACTAATTGAGCTTAATCTTCTTTATCATCTTTTCACGGCTCCCTCATCCCTGGAGAACAAAATTAGATTCCTTACATAACGTGCCAGATTTTTCCAGTCTGCCTCCCTCCTACCTGGCTGGCCAGCCTCCCCCTCCCACTTGGCATTCCATTGTTTCTGCCCATATCTCTGTTCTTTTGTTCAGCATCTCCCTTTGCCCAAAGCATGTTGCTTGACCACATGCTACCGTCGACAATCACCATCTCTGGCTTCCTTTAGGTCTGGCCGAGAAGACAGCCAGCTCGGTCTTGACAATTTTTGGAGGAAAACAAAAAGAAATTTATTTTGCCCACTTAGACATCCATTTAGAGACTGTATCTAAATGGATTCAGTCCATCTATGATTTGGGATCAGGATTCCTGGAACATAGAACAGTCAATTACTGGGGCCTCTACTTTTCTTGTCTTTTGTGATACAAGACTTGTGCTCCTGTGAAAGCTAAATTTTCAAATGAAGGCGGAAAAGCCTAGCTGCAAACGCAGCAGATGCCGACAACCGCTGGAAAGGAACAGTCTCAGGCAGTTAGTCATGAGCTCCTGCTTTTCGAAAGCGACACCAGATGCTCCAGTGTAGGCTAGTGGCAGGTAAACTGCAAAGAAACGGTCCCACAGGCCACAGCAGGCACTGGAACTCTGATGGGGGGTTAAATGTCTTCCACTCTCAGCAGAAAGCATACACTTACTTTCATCAGAAGCAAATAAAGAGAGTCCTTTGTCTGAATCATCAGAAAAGTCAAATCCCTCAATCATACGTAACCCGTCCACTGATGCCCCGTGCGTGCCAGGGATACATTCTCATTGCCACAAACATGAGGCACCCATAGCCCAGCAGCATGGGTGCTGGTTAGGCTGTGACAGGAGGCATCCACTCTGCCACTTACCGCTAGGTGACACACCCACGGTACCAACCCTCCTGAACCTGCCCGCTCATGTCTAAGTAGTGCAGGCCGTGGTGGGCTTGCTCTCCTCGAGGCAAGATTCCTGGCACACAATCAGTGTCCGAGAGCAGGTGTTAACAGATATGCCACTGCTAAATGACAAAAATCTGAATTTATTGAAGGTAAATGGTTTATTTTACAAGTTTGGTTTATGTTTTTCTCCCTTCTCCTGTTACAACTTTTAAACTTGTGCTGAATTTGTTCAGTGACAATCTCATACATGCAGATAGTGCATTTTAAAGACCATAATCAGGCTGGAGAGATGGCTCAGAGGTTAAGACTCTGTCTCACAAGCAGAAGGTCCTGAGTTCAGGTCCCAGGCCCCATATAAAAATGCCAGGTGGAAACAGTGGCAGCCTCCACTTCCAGTCTTGGTGGGTGGAGCCTGAAAAATCCCAGAGAGAAGCAAAAAGGAGGTAGAAGCAACCCAAGATGATTTCTGAAGTCATCCTTGGTCCTCCACAGGACCTCTCTTTCTCTCTCTCTCTCTCTCTCTCTCTCTCTCTCTCTCTCTCTCTCTCACACACACACACACACACACACACACACACATAAAATAATAAATAAATTTTAAAAAGACCATAACCACCTTGTGTAGTCTCCCTCCATCCTCTACCATGCCCCTCCTCCCTAGGAATCCAATAATCACATTTGTGTCTTTTTGTTCTGTTTAGAGACCTACTTGTTTAAGCTGGGTCACCTATACAATGGTGGTTTTGGGAGCAGCTACCATAGCCTAAGGACTAAGTCTACCCCAGTAAGCCTTAGAACAGCCTTGGTTGAAAACATATATTTAGCACCAAAGGTTTCTTTCACAGTAATTTTTATCCAAGGATATCACTAGTCCCTGTATGCATAGCTTAGTTTATAAAAAAAATTAGATAAATTTTATCAGCTTTCTCATCCTAAGTTTCCAGGTAAGAGGTTTCATACTGGCCTGCCCAGGCTAACTGTGAAAGATCTCTAGTGTAAGAATTACCCCTGCCCCACCTTCAGATGAAGGAAAAAGGCCTATTGCCTGCAAAGCCACAACTCAGCAAAGCTGACCTCGGGTCTACTTTAACACTTAGCCAGAAAGATCTCCACATCTTAATCAGAAAGAAGCTCCACACGTCTCTGAGAGACTGATGAGGACTCGTGGTGATGGGGAAGTAAAGGAGGATGCTTTCCTCAGTGGTGTATCCACTGGTCTAGGATGCTTGCTGGAGCATGAATCAGGTCAGGCATATGTCATTATAGACGAGATAACACACAGTGGGCTGCACAAGCAAACAGATTTGAAACTAGGAGGGCGTCTGGCAAGAGAGATGAAGAGTTGTAAAGGGAAAAGGAGGGGGATATGAGACTAAGGGTTGAAAATATAAATTCATTATATTCATGTATGTAAGATTAAGATAAAAAATAAAAAAACAGAAAAACTTAAGTGTGGTCTATAGGAACATAAATTTTGAGTTGGTCAAAATTTCATAAAATATGCAGAAATAATGGAATATGAGCTATATTGGTATCAGCTTTGATGAGATTGTTATAAAAGCAATGAACTTAGTCTTCTTTTCTATTTTAGGATTTCATTTACTTATTTCCATACTTCTGCCTAAGTAACTCTACCACTAAAAGGACACATATACAGTACTACCCACACAGAGACACCTTCTTTAGGAAGGGACACAGAAGCAAGTCCTTCTGCCATCTTTTTGCAAGGTTTTAACTGGATTTCAAGTAAGTGGTTTTGAGGTGGACACTTCTGTGTCTCACAGTCTCTTCTCCTGCCATTCCCTCAAATTCATCGCACCACATTCCCTCAAGAAAGACTGGACTAAGAGCTCACACATTGAAAACGAAGTTACAAGAAGGCAAACGATTTCTCGTGCGGGAGCCAGAGAGTGGCTTCATGTCCACAATCTCTACAGGCCACAAACCCACCCAAGTCCCACCTTCCAGCCACAGTGCAGTAAGACAGCTGGGACCAGCCCTCCTGCTCTGCAGGCTGCTTCCTTCCATAACCTCCTCCTCAGGCTCGTGTCTGTGTGACTCTGCCTCTCCTCTTTGCACTTATTTCACACTCTCTTAATGGTTTTACCATCTTTGTTATTGGGTGTGCATGGCCGCGTGTCCTAGAGTTGCATGTTAGGTGTCATTCTGGGACTTCCCATGCATCTTTTTTTGACAAAGGATTTCTCACTGAACCTGAACTTTCCAATTTAGCCAGACTATCTGCTCAGAGAGCCCCACAGATCCTTCTATCTCCACCACCCCAGCACTGTGATTACAGGTATGCTCCACCTGGCCCGGCTTTCCTCAAAGGGGCTTCGCATCTATCCAAAACTAACGCATCTATCTCTTACACCCTCCGTCTATGTCCTCCATTCTACACGCACACACACACACACACACACACACACACACACACACACACACTCACACACATTTAACCATAGGCCTAGAATTCTTTATTATCTCATTCAACTAATGACTGTTGAAGGACCGCAAAGATAGCTCAGGATAATAAACGAAAGGACCTATGTTCTGATCCCAGATCCCATGTAAAAATGCTGGGCAGAAATAGCAGTAGCTATTTTCATACATCAGCATAAATAACTAGATAACACACAGTGGGTCTTCCAGCCATGGATGACCGAGTGTTGCAGCCCGCCTGCATGGTTGTTGATAAATCACCATCAAATGGCTTAAGGGAACAAGGGGTTTATTTTCTCTTATGATTGTCTGGTACAGTTCTCAGTCCAGCTTGACAGGACCAACAGCAACACCGAGGGAACTGGCCACACCATCACCATGGAACTGCTGACAGACCAGCATGTCTGGCTAAGTGTATACAAGGATGCCAACTTTCTCAACCAGTTCTCTGTATTTTATTCCAGGGCCTAGTCCTACCTATCATGGGCTGGGCCATCCCCATCAGCTAGACAATCTCCTGCAGGTTTGCTCTCGGATTAACCACCAATTCTTTACAAACATTCCCAGAGCTCAAACACTCAACTGTCAAGTTGATGCCTGTGCCTGGCTATGACACTGAGCATGGGAAAAACCAGAACAATTCAGGGTGATTCCCAATGTTAACACCCTTGGACCTCAGATGCAGAAGCAATCAAGTGTCCTCATGTTCACACACACACACACACACACACACATACACACACATTATGGTTTCTAGCTTTAACCTGGAATTATGTGGTATAAGAATTAAAATTCTATATCAGGTGCTCTTCTTTTTCTTGATTACCTTTACTTCCTAAATGTTCTCTACACAATTGATATATTTGTGTTTTACTGTAACTTGTGACTCTATCAACTCTTATTTATTCATTTTCTCACACATCTATATGTAAATAAGCGCACATAAATAGACATGACATCCACCAGACATTGGGCACTGTTGCACTCACTGATTACAAAGCTGGGGGGAGGGAGACTCGGGGTAAGCCCTGTTACTGTGGAGCTTGAACAATAAACTCTATGCTGATGCATAAATATTGATTCCTCAAACATTTGTTAAGTTTTTTTTACATGCTTAGTTTTATGAAACATACAGATGCAAGTACAAAAGCAGATAATATCTTTTCTTTGCTGAACTGGTATTCTTATTAAGGAGGCATGATCTAGACATGAATTATAGCACATAATTGCAAATTACCTGAAGTAGAAATGGAAGTAGAGTTGCTATGTGAGGAGTTGTGAGGGAAGACTCCTTTGAGGGAGGGTTTAAGAGTGTCTGAAATAAAGAGTGATTGGAACAAATGATTGAAGGAGAGGACAAGGGATGGGAAGATGCTCACTGGATAAGACACTTGCTCCACAAGTCTGATCACAAGAACGCTGTGAAAACAAAGAGAAGGAATCCCCGAGGCAAGTTGTCTCACTAGCCTAGCAATTGGCTAACCCGAGATCCAAACCCAAGTCCTTCTCCCCTGCCAGAATCTCTCCTATTTCTTAATCTTTTTGCATGTGTGGCCCACTGATATTCACTTGGTTTACCTTTGATGACTCTGCTTATGAGGCAGAGTCTTAACCCTGAACCATCTCTCCAGCCCTGTATTCTTAGACTCTGAACCTTTTCTCTTATAAAGAAAACATTAGTGAATTTTGGCACTTGCTTTAATGTCCAAATAGAGGGAGGTTCAAGTGAGTAACCTTGTCTTAATAATAAAAGTGAAGAGCAATCGATGACCCCCTACATTAAATTCAGGCCTTACACACATGCACATTGATGTACATGAACCTACACCCACACACGTGAATACCCATGTACTCATACACATACGCATCATACATGCTGACCACACTGACAGCGACTGAGGGCCACTCACAGGAAATAGACTGTCCTGGTTAAAGGCTTCCCAGAAAAAAGAGAAGGAGAGTTCCTATGCAATTAAGAGCTGTTGTCACAAGACATGAGATCTCCTTTTCATAGCAAACAAAATGCTTTGGGATCTTTTTATAACCATGCTTATGCTGGAAATGTTATTTTTGAAAATAACCTCAATTTAAAGGGCAAAGAAACAAGACGGAAAAGTATCATTTGGCTTGCTGTAGGTATAGTGATGTCTGTATATTGGGGGTCAAAAGAACTAGAAGAGGTAACCTGAAGGTGTGACTCACAAGCCTGAAGGACAGAACACTGGCATGAAGAAAGGAACCCCGAGATGTGGGAAGGAGTAAAGGATGTCTGTGAATGCAGGAGGTGGTCTTAATTCAGCTGAGGTTTTCTGGAGCATACCTGGTATTGGGGTTTCCATGAGGTGATGTCCTATATTCATTTCCAAATGAGCCTGATGCTTGGGCAAGAGACCTAGCCTGTCAGTTAGACTGTCATTGAGACAGAAGTGATTATGCAAGTTATAAAAACAAAGGCCCTCAATGGGTAAAGCCAATGCACAGATGGATCCAAAGCTGGAGAAGCCAGTGAGAACTCATTATCCCCTGGAGACATAAGAGGGTGAACACATGTTGGGTAATAAACATGTCTGTGTCATGGACAGTAGGATAACATTAATATATATTTTTAATTTCTTCAGAAAATGTAAAGTTTAATTTAAAAACTCTGCATTAAATCATCACCATCTAAATCCAAAATCTTGCTGCACTCTTGACTTTGTTGGCTCTGGAGAGACCGAGTTCCTTAATTACCTGACAAATATCCATGGTTCTTGAAGGAAGATGGTAAACTTTCCCCACATAGAGGCCAAGAAGGTCAAATCTGACTTATCTCCAATAGCTCCATAAATCACAAGAAAACTTGGAAGATCCGGTTAAGTGTAAAAATGATGCCCTGATTTTTAATAAAGGTAGCTTTTGAGAGATTCTCTTCACTTTTAGTCAAGGCTGTCTATGTTAGAAGCTTTATACCAAGAACGAGGTGAATGGCAGCTTCTGAGATTCTCACAAATTCATTTGTGACCTTGTCACTAAGGAGATTCCAGACATGCCAGCATATCTGTCAGTGGACTTTGGCGATCTCTCTTCCCTATCAGAAAAAATAACCCACAAAATATTTTAAACTAGAACTAATTAAAAACAATGCCATTCAGTAACAGTATAATTGGGAAAAATATAACCTCTACCATAACTTTCACAAAGATACCAATTCTACCTGTCACTCAAACTTTTAAAAAGCAAAATGTGATCTTTGCCTCTTAGCAGGGCTTCCTTGGGTGAAGTCTATTTCAGGCTGTGTGCTGCCTGCTTGTCAGGAAGTGATTTCCAGTGCAGTGTTAGCCACAGCTTTACTAGTTTCTTGTCTTATTAATTTCTTGTCTATCTCATTATCAGTTTTTGGATAAATGGTTGCTTACAACAGTACTTCCTGCTGTATCTCTCAGTCTAAGAAGGTTTTGTCTACCTTTCCATCATTTAGGTTTTGAGATTATTCATTTGACAAATAGCAAGAGGTGAGGATTAAGTGGATAAAAGTGAATAAGAGATATTCTTGATCTTAAGAAACTTAAATGCATGAAAGAGAGGGAAAGAGAGAGAAAAATGAATATGAATAGGCTAAGGTGAATATGAATCTGTCTGCACAGGATAAAATATGAAGGGATTGGAAAAGAAAGTATATAGGGATTAGGAAGAAAAGATAAACAAATGACAGATATTAGACAATTCCAGACATCATCAGATGATAGAAATAAGAAAACCGTGATTGCATAAATTGAAGCTGAGATTTCTCAGCTAGAAACTGCAAAAGAAGGATCCACTCATGTGTATGCCTGGTGAAGATTGTTTCATTCACAAAGTGAGAGGATGGTGCACTCCAGACACACTGAAGAAGAGAAAGGACGCTTGTGTGTCACGTGACTTGCAGCAGCTAAGAGGACACACCAGCTGTGCATGCGACAGCTGCTGTCCTGCAGGCCTTGATGGAAAAGGGGTGGACAGGATGGAAATAGAAAAGGTGTGCAAAGTTGCATTGCTCCTCGTTGATTTGGGGCAGGGATCGGGTGTATTCTGAAGTATAAGAAGGAACACTGAGAAGCACGGAGCAGTTGGCTGATATGACTTCATTTTCGTGGTCCAAAAGGCCACTGCATAGGGATGCACCTTGGGTGCAGGGTGGGCTGGAGCCACTAGGAGACCAAGACCTAGCACCTTCGGGCAGTTTGGACCAGAAAAGCAGAGGACCTCCCCCTCCATGCCCACCACAGTTCTCTCACCTGAGGCTTTAGCAGCCGCCTTTGCACTGTGAAGACACCTTTGTATTCTAGACACCTATTTTATTGTAACTTGGTTGTTTAACACATTTAGAGTTCCCCCAAAGCAAGTATTTCTTATCTTCATTCTAAACGTCAGTTATTACTGAAGCGTCTGGCACACAGTGAGCTTTCAAAATCTGTTCACACGTGCACATCCCAAAGGGAGACGTCTCAAGAGCTCTCGCCTGTGACTTAAGAGAAGAAACATTCCGTATGATAGAATATAACCTTCTATATTGATTTATTAAATATGCTATCATGTTGGAAAAGTGAGATGCTTACAACGTAAAGACTGCAATTTAGATGAGTCAAATCAAAATAAACTTCTATTTATATGTGAAAGAGAACTTGAGTTTTATATACAGAGCAACCCAAAATGCAGAGGAATCCAAAATGCTACTTATTGACAGAAAATATTTGGAGCATCTCCAGATTTAGGTTAGTATCACTGACCTTAGATTCCAATAGATTTGTATTTAATACATGAAATTGAACTTGGATTATTTTACCTAATAGTCATCATTGGTCTGTACAAATTATATATGAGCAGAGTGCTTTGGAATGAAGAACTGAGATAATGGAAGGATTTAAATGTAATATTCTAGGAGAAAGAAACATTGATATTTCAAGAGTCTAGTAAATAATGAAGCAGGAGGTTTCATGTGAGTTGATCACTAGAGAGTAAATCTACAGGAAACATACAACACTGGCTACTCAGTCATGATAGTCATTCAAGCTACTTCCTGGTTTTGTGGCTGTTCAACAATCTTTCACACTTAGGGGAAAATGAAATGTTTAAAACACATATTCTGGCAGCTCTACCAACAGATATAAAAAGCGGTGAGATGATGGAATAAACATTAAGTCAACCTGTGACTAGTGTCAAAGGACCTTTGATGTCACCGGCCACCTTGATAGTTTCTTCCTATAAAACCTCCGCCCACACAATCGCTACCAAAAAGCACACAGAGAAATAATCCTTTGATCACAGCAGAAAACACACTGAAAAAAAAAAAAACAGTAAGATTCTTCCAAGGGTTTTCTGCTCCAGAGCCCTGCGGACTCCCTGCTCCTCAGGTAAGACCCCATCGACAATGTCCCAGACCCCAGGTCATCTGTGGCCCCACTAACCAGTCAGCCCTTTCTGCTCTGGACCCTGGTGGACTCCTCAGCCAGTGGGCCCTTTCTGCTCCTCAGAATTCAACAAAGTCCAGAGAAAACCCAAATAACGGGCTAGGAGACCAACACCATACATCTGAGGACTTCTAAAACCATCCCGTCATACAGGAGAGAATTTCCCATCCAGCTCTAAGATAAGCAAACCCTTTTTACCTTCCTGTTACTCTCAATTGTTAGTCACCAGAGTTTAACATTTCCATATACCCACCCAAAAACCCACACAATTTCAGGGACTATACCATTCAACTTCACAGATCGCCAAGGAAGTAAACTTAGAAAGTGCACTGCTCTACTGATCTTCAATCCCTGTCTACTAAACCCACTTTAATTGATGTACTAACGCAGTCCAATAGCCTCATCTAGGAGAGAACACCAACACCAGACAGGCACGTCCAACTCCAAGCCAAACATTAGCACTAACTGCTCAAGTATGGTCATTCTGTCTCATTCAGTTTAGCCAAAAACACACAAAAGGAAAAAGATTCTTCCAGGGTTAAGTTTTGCAGCAGGACAGAAGAGAAGCAATAGGAATGAAGAACTTTGTTGCTGCAATATACTTCCTGCTAGTGTTCAGGCCATGAATTAGACGTCTCTCGAGTCTCCGGTTCTAGACAGTATGTCTTTGACAAAGATAGATCATAAAAGAAGATGGTAACCAAAAAGCAGTAATCATATCATTCCCATGACAACAGTAAAAATATTTTCTATGCTGTAGTGCTATAAGCTTGGTATTTTTATTATTAATTCCCATAATCATGTTATAAGGTAGGATTACTATCTCCATTCTTAACCAAAAGAAGTGCAACTAAAAATTGATTGAAAATTTATTCTGACCTCTATTAGGCTAGCCAGACTACAAACCAGTACATTGGGGCACAAAGACCCCACTTGGCATGCATACAACTGGATCCTAATGTGTTCAAATGTGGCACATACCTCTCGGCCCAGACACTCATTCACAGTGACAGATGCTTAAGCCAGGTGGTCTCAGAGTCAATACACCAGTTCCTGGTGCCAAGTTTTATCAGCTTCTAGAGAGAAGGGTGGGCATTAACTGAAGGATACCATACCAAGAATAGCATCTGATGGCGTATGCACTACATTTCACTTTTTTGGTATATTGCCAGAAGTATAAGTTGCGTCCTTCTCAGCTAATGCTGACTGATTTTACATGAAGCAAGTAAACCTACAGCTTGGACACTGCTGTCAGGGTTTATGTTCCCCAGAGGCAGCGAGAAGTTCCACCTCAACACATCGTCCATCAAGACAGGGCACAGTGGTCGTCCTTCTCCACCCTCCACTGATTAAACTGTGAACGTGACCATGAGCCTCTATGTACATACACTGTTCCCACTGACACAGTCGTCCGAAGTTCCGTCCATTCGCCAGTGACTCTTCTGTTACAGCACTGCAAGTGTCACCAGGGCCCACAACCTGCTAAGCCCAGGTCACTTCTGTAAGACAAGAATAGACTTCCATGCACCGTCACCAGCAGCTCTACCCTCTCTGCCCCGGATGCTCATAGTCCAGGGAAGACACACTGCTCCTCAGCAGCTCTACCCTCTCCACCCAGGATACTCGCAGTCCAGAGAGGACACATTGCTCCTCAGGTAAATCCTCCAGGCCCCAAGTCACCTGCTCCTCCAAGCTGCTCCCACCAGCCAGCCGGAGCAGCACCCAGTCTGCTCTGGGCTAGGGAGAGCCACTAGGCCATACCCCAGGTCCCAGATAAACTGCACTGTCACCAGCAGCTCTACTCTTTCCACCTGGGACACTCACAGTCCAGGGAGGACACACTGCTCCTCAGAATTCAACAGAGTCCAAAGAAAACCCAAACAAAGCTCTAGGGAGCAAAGGCCATACATCTGAAGTTCTCTAAAAATCATCCTATCACATGGAAGAGATTCTTCACATCCAGCCCCCTTTTTACTATCCTGTTCCTTTCAATTATTAATCACTGTAGATTAATATTCCTATATAGTCACCTCCAAAACACATACAACTTCAGGGACTATACCACTAACCCTCACATATCACCAAGGTACTAAATCATAAAAGTGCACTACCATACTAATATTCACCCCCTGTCCACTAAACCTGACTTAATTAATGTACTAACAGTCTAATAGCCTCATCTAGGAAATAACAATAACAACAGACAAGCATACCCAACTCCAAGGCTAACACTAGTAATAACTGGTTGAGAGTAGTAATACCAACTAATTCAGTTTGGTCAAAAACACACAGAAACTGAAAGAAGGTCATAAGAGATGAAATAACAATGCCCAAGTCAAAGTGCAGATCCAAGAGAAACAAAACCCAAGAAAAAAAATCTCCCACTGAATGAATTAACCCTATAATGATAGATTCAACCAGAACAAATTCACAGAAAATAGCCAAGAAAGCGAGACCCAAGATAACGACTTTCAAAGAATGATCATTACCATGATTAATACTATGAAAGAGGAAATCTGGGAGGAGTTAAATAACTGTATCAACCATTTTGAACAGGAACACAACAGACACTTGGAGGAGTTGAGAAAAACAGTTCAAGAAATAAAAATAGGCATAGAGCAGTTAAAACAGTCTCAGGCAGAGTTTAAAGTTGAACTAAAAGACATTATCTTCAACCCAGAACTCAATAGAGTGTCTTATTAGCAGAACTAATGAAGTAGAAAATAGAATTTCAGACCTTGAAGACAAAGTGGAAGAATTAACCAGCTCAATAGAAGAGGTTGTTAAAGCCAAAAAGACACTTGAGAGAAATATTCAACAGTTATGGGACAACCTGAAGAAGCTAAACATGTGTATTCATGGAATACTAGAGCAAGAATCCAAAAATACCACCCCTGAGGAAATTTTTCAAACAATCATCAAGGAAAACTTTCCTCATCTAAAAAAAGAGAGGCCCATTCATATACAAGAGGCATTCCGCACCCCAAACGTATATGACCAAAATAGAAACTCGCTATGGCAAATAATACTCAAAACATTCCACATTCAAGACAAAGAAATGGTGCTGAGAGTTTCAAGGGGGAAAAAAGTCACTTTTAAAAGTAAATCTATTAAAATAACAAATGATTTCTCAATGGAAACAGTAAAAGCAAGAAGAGCTTGGAGAGACGTACTTCAAGTATTGAATGAACAAAATTGTCAACCCAGGCTGATATACCTGGCAAAACTATCTGTCATGATCGAGGGAGAAAGAAAAGTTTTCCAGCACAAAAACAACTTGAAGGCTTTCATGTCTACCAAACCAGACCTTCAAAAAATGCTAGAAAAGATATTCAAGCTTGAAGAAAAAAAAAAAAAAAAACAAGCATATCCAGGAGGACAGAAGGGAAGTATAATACTACCAAAACCTAAAACCCAAATAATACACATACAAAAAATACTAAACAAACAAAAAAAATACTAACCATAAAAAGTGTACAAAATTAAAAGTAATTTCTTCATTATAATATTAAATGTCAGTGGAATTAACTCACCAATCAAGAGACACAGATTACAAACTTGGATTAAAAATCACAACCCATCAATCTGCTGCTTTCAGGTAACTCATCTCACCACAAAGGATAGGCACATCCCAAAAAATAAAAGGCTGGTCAAAAATTCTCCTACTCTTATTACATCTACCCTTGAATGTGCTATTACAACAAGACTCCAGTTTAACAGCTTTTTGTCTCTGGCCAGGGGGTGACATACAGTGCCCAGCAGAATGGAGTGAAGGGAATTGCAGGAGCAGCAAAACTGCAAAAGAAAATCAACAAACCACAATCCAGAACTTCAGAGACTCTATATCAATCACATAGAACTAGGCCAGCCTAATCTCTCCCCATCCTGGATCTCAGGGACATTTGCGGAAGAGGGGGCGGTAAGATTGTAAGAGCAAAAGGATGGGAGGAGCAACGATTTGCAAGATTCTCAACAATAGTTGGGGCCAAAGCAATCATAATGGGACTTTGCATGCCTTGCGCAATGTCCAGCGCACTGTTGCCCTCATAAAGTCTAGCATCTGTTAAGGGCACCGAGACCCCTGGAGGCAAGGGATTGACAGCCATAGTAGTGATCTTATGCTTAAGGGGAACAAGAGAAAGGGCTTATGGAAATGCCACTGGGTCCTTATATGTCATCGGAGAGGAGGACCCAGTGGAGAGTTAGGCGTACACAATAAAGGACTCTCTGGGAATTGGGGGGAAGGCACTGGGGGAAGGGGAGGGGGAGGAGGGGGTTCGGGGGGAGGTGGGGGGAGGGAGGGAACTGGTAAAAAATTTTAAAATGTATAATTAAATTTTTAATAAAAAAAAAAAAGAAAAAAAAATTCTGCAAGCTAATGGAACCAGGAAACAGGCAGGGATAGATATATTCTGCTATTGGACAAAGTGGACTTCAAACCAAAAAAAAATCACAAGAGATACAGATGGATACTATATTTTAGTCACAGGAACAATTCACAAGGAAGACTTAATACGGGTTCCTCCACATTCATTAAGCAACGCTACAGCATCTGAAACAAGAAATCAACCACAAAATGATAATTTTTGGGGATTTCAACATCGCCCTCTCAACATAGGATAGATCAACAGGTCAAAAGCCTAATAGAGACACATTGGAACTTAATCAAACTCTTACTGAAATGGACCTTACTGATCTCTATCAAACTTTTCATCCACACACCAAAGAATACACATTTTTCTCAGCATCACACAGAACTTTCTCTAAAATAGACCACATATTGGGCCACAAAACGAATCTCTCTATATATACAGGAAGTGAAATTCTAGCCTGTACCCTATCAGACCACCATGGTCTAAAGTTTGACATCCGCAAGACAACAAATAACAGAAAAAAACACTAATTCCTGGAAACTTAACACTATGATACTGAAGGAGAATTGAATTCAGGATGAAATTATAAAGGAAATTCAAGATTTCCTGGAAGTGAATGATAATGAAAATACAACTTATCAAAATCTTTGGGACACAATGAATGCTGTCCTAAGAGGTAAGTTCATAGCTCTCTATGCCTACATCGAAAAAATAGAAACATCACAAATAAATAACAATGCAGCTTAAAGATTTAGAGACACAAGAGCAGTCCAGTCCCAAAAGCAGTAGAGGAAAGGAGATTAGCAAAATCAGGGGAGAAATATCTGAAATTGAGATAAGGAAAATGATACAGAGAATCAACCAGTCAAAAAGCTGGTTCTTTGAAAAAATCAATAAGATTGATACACCCCCTAGCTAAATTAATCAAAAACTAGAGAGAAAAAACACAAATTAACAAAATTAGAAATGAAAATGGAGTTATCACTACTGATACCCAAGAAATTCAGAGTATTATAACATCATATTTCAAAAATTTATACTCTGTGAAATTTGATAGCACAAAAGAAATGGATGAATTCCTAAGTAAGCACAACTTACCTAAATTGAATCAGGAAGTTGTGAATTATTTAAATAGTCCTATAACATATGAGGAAATTGATGAAATAATCTCAAATCTTCCCACCAAAAGATGTCCTAGACAGATGGATTCAGCACACAGTTCTACCAGACATTTAAGGAACAAATAATACTAATACTCCTTAAACTGTTCCATCAAATGTCAAAGGAAGGAACGCTACTAAATTCCTTCTATGAAGCTAATATCGTCTTAATCCCAAAACTTAAAAAAGATATACTTTAAAAAGAAAACTATAGGCCAATCTTTTGAGGAACCACAGATGCAAAGATTCTCAACAAACTCTTAGTAAATTAGGTTCAAAAACCTATCAAAGAGATCATTCACAGGGATCAAGTAGGCTTTATCCCAGGCACACAAATCAATAAATGTAATTCACTATATAAAACAGTCCAAAATGTAAGACCACATGATACTCTCAATAGATGCAGAAAAAGTTTTTGACAAGATCCAACAGCCTTTTATGACCAAAACCCTAAAGACAGATGGAATGCAAGGAACCTTTATCAATATAATAAAAGCTATATACAACAAGCCAACAGCAAGGATTATACTCAAAGGGGAAAAACTTGAAGGATTCCTACTTCAATCAGGACAAGACTGTCCTGATAGTAGGCAAGGCTGTCCATTCTCACCACCTCTATTCAATATTGTACTTGAAGTCTTAGGCTGAAGCCATAAGACAAGAAAGGGAGATAAAAGGGATTCAAATTGGCAAGGAAGAAGCCAAGTTATCTCTATTTGCTGGTGACATGGTTGTATCCCTGAGTGATCCAAAAACTCCTCCAGGAAACTCCTGGAACTAATACAGAAGTTCAGCAGGGTGGCAAGATACAAAATAAACATATGAAAATCAGTGTTCTTCCTATATGCCCAGAATCAAAGAAGGGAAAAGCCCTAAGAGAAACAATCCCATTTACTATAGCCCCTAAAAAAATGAAATACCTTGGTATAAACCTAACCAAGGAAGTCAGAGACCTTTACAATGAAAATTTTAAAACCTTAAAGAAAGAAATTACAGAAGACACCAGAAATTGGAAAGACCTCCCATGTTCCTGGATTGGCAGAATCAATATCATAAAAATGACCATCCTACCAAAGGCAATATACAGATTCAATGTTATAGCAATCAAACTCCCAAAGCAATTCTTTAAAGAAATTGGCCAAACAATCTCAAAATTCATATGGAGGCACAAAAGACCCAGGATAGCAAAAACAACCCTGAGTAACAAAAACACTGCTGGAGGTATCACCATATCAAACCTTAGTGTATACTACAAATCCATAGTTATAAAAACAGCCTGGTACTGGCTCCAAAATAGACACACAGATCAATAGATAAGTGTTGAAGACCCAGATATAAGCCCACACAATTATAGCCATTTGATCTTTGACAAAGGGGCCTAAAAAATCCAATGGAAAAAGAACAGCATCTTCAACAAATGATGTTGGCAAAACTGGATGTCCACATGCAGAAGATTAAAACTGGACCCGTACTTGTCACCATGTAAAAGAATTAACTCCAAATGGATCAAGGACCTCAATATAAAAAGAGACTATAAAAACCTTAGTTGAAATGGTAAGGAATTCCCTTGAGCTGATTGGACTAGGCGAACAGTTCCTAATCAGAAATCCAATAGCATAGTCAATACAATATGCAACGGATGGGATCTTACGAAATTAAAGAGCTTCTGTTCAGATAAAGAGATTGTAACTTGAGCAAAAGGCAACCCCCAGAATGGGAGAAAATCTTCACTAACCACATATCTGATAGAGCTCTACTGTCCAGAGTGCACAAAGAACTTAGAAAACTAAACATCAAGGAAACAAATGGCTCAATTAAAATATGGCCTTGGAAAGGGGAAAAGGGGGGAGGGAGCAAGGTGATCCAGGGAGGGCTGGAGAGAGGGAGGTGAATGGGATACCTATCAAGTTTGTCTGAGTGGAAAATAAAATAAAATAAAATAAAATCAAGTCTAGCAAATTAAAAAAATGGGCCTTGGAATTTAAAAGAAACTTTACCAGGGACAAATTTGAAATATATAACAAATATCATAAAAAATGCTCCCCATCCTTAGCCATCAGGGAAATGCAAATCAAAACCTCCCTGAGATATCATCTCACCCCAGTCAGGATGGCAAAAATCGACAATACAAACAGCACCAAATGTTGGAGAGGATGTAGCGAGAAGGGAACTCTCCTACATTGCTGGTGGGAATGCAAGCTTATACAACCGCTCTGGCGAGCAGTCTGGCGATTCTTTAAAAAGTTAAAGATTGAAATGCCATATAACCCTGCTATTCCACTTTTGGGAATAATCCCTCACATAGCAAAAATTCACCTCAATAACACAAGCACGACCATGATCATAGCAGCACTGTTTACAATAGCAAAGTCATGGAATCAGCCCAAATGTCCAACAGTTGACGAGTGGGTCAATGCAATACAATGCAATACTACTCAGCCATCAAAAAAGATGAATTAATGAAATTTGCTGGGAAATGGATGGAATTAGAAACAATTATATTGAGTGAAGTATCCCAGACATGGAAAATTAAGCACTGTATGTACTCCCTAATAGATGGATCCTAGTACCAAACCCACTTAGTGACACACTCAAAGATAAATCTCTGTAATACCTACAGAAATTGCAAAGATTATAAACAAGAGGGAAGGGAAAGGAGGGCCCTGCCAGAAACAAGGAGAGAGGGGATCATGCTATAGCAGAGAATACAGGCCACCATCAAGTATCGCAAGTAAGTAGTGAGACATCTGGTTAAGCTCACAAACTTTCCTTCCTGGTCACTTGCAACTAAGGGGGTTTGATCTTACCAGTCAGGCAGGGCATAGAGTCTGGCAAATAGATGGTAACCATCCTGCAAATGGGAGACTGATCCCCCCCCCTCACCGTGGTCTCCTACTCTTAGTCCATCTATCTTTGAATCTACTCTTATAGTAAGACTCTATTTTAACAGCCTTTTATCTCTGGCTAGGAGGTGACCTCCAATACCCATCACGATGGACCAAGGGTAGTTTAGGAGCAGCAAAATTGAAAAAAAAAAACAAAACAAACAAACAACCATAATTCAGAACATCAGAGACCCTACATTAATCACCTGGAACCAGGCCAGCCTAATCTCTTCCCATCCTAAAGCTCAGAGAAATTTGCGGAAGAGGGGGTGGTAAGATTGTAAGAGCCTAAAGATGGGGAGGAGCAACAATATGTAAGATACTCCACGCAAGATAGGGCTGAAGTAATCATAATAGGACTTTGCATGACCTGCTCAATGATCGACATATCATTGATTCTTCCAAAGTCTAGAATGGATCACTAGCACTAGGATCCTTAGAAGCTAGGGATTAACACCACAATAGTGTTCCTATACTAAAGGGGAACACAAGAAAGAGCTCTAGGCAATGATGCTGAGTCCTTACACCTCATCAGAGAGGAGGATACAGAGGAAAGTTTGACATGCACACTAAAGGATGCTCCAGGGATGGGAGGGGGACTGGGAGAAAGGGGAGGAAGAAAGGTGAAAACGGGGGGGGGAGGGAGCAAGGGGATCCAAAGAGGGGTGGAAGAAGGGAAGGGACCGGGGTACCTATTCAGTTTGTATGAGTGGAAAAAATAAATAAAAAAAAAGAATAGACTTCCAAGTCTGGAACTCTAAATAGCGTCAGCTAGCAATAGCTGGGCTTGTCACAGAGATCTAGAAAAGGTACCTTATTCCTAGTGACGTCAGCATTGCACCTTGTGGGCCAGGACATCTCCCCACTTGTTCTCCCAGGAGATTGTGCCACTGTCTTTCTACTGTGGTCAGAAACGTCCATGCCACAGTCACATACTCAGCCATTTTTACTTCTCACTTTTAAGGCTATTTTGAGGGCAATGTTAGGGCGGCAGAAGAATCATGGCACTGTACAGAGAACACTTTTGTTCATATCATATGAGCCAGAACTTAGTCACTTGCTCACACTGAGCTTTAATAGAGACTTAGAAACTGAGTCATCATTTCTTGCAGTCTTTTTTCTATATTAAATAAAAGCCAAGGTTTTCTGCATCCCAAAAGGGAGACTAAGGGACACTGAGAGACAACTGGTAATCTATCAATAATAGCTGCTTCATGACTAAACTATGGTGACTTGGGCAGTTAGTACGGGGTGTCTTTCTACCCATTTTATTTTAAATTCCCTTAAGGCACACTATTTTTGTTTGTTGTGAAATTCTCATCACTAAGCACAAGGCTTGGCAAGTCAGTAAGCAGGTGTTCTAGTGTGTGGAAGATAGGAGTGAAAAAACACAGGTCCAGTATAAAAAAAAACATTAAAGAAAGCTTGCTTATCTGGGAAATAATACTTGAAGACAGAAAAAGTTTGTGGAACTTCTAACTAGTCTCTCTAGATGTCAGAAACTCAGCCTTTACTCTTTGTTCCCTCATCTTAATTTCAAAATTTTTCTAGGAGAATCCTAACAGCCTTGTGAGGTTAAATACATACTTCAAGAGCCTTTTTGGCAAATAATATAAGAAATACTGCATATTTGTAGCCCCATTTATAATGCAAGATGATTCTTAAAACTGTAGTGATCTGATTATCTTAACCATTTTTTTAAAAAAATGCCATTACAAAATTTCTGTTAGAAAAAAGATTCATAATAGCTCGTGGAGCAATAGCATGCCAAAAACATCCACTGGAAATGTTACTTTAGCAAAAAGCTGCCCAGTGTTTTAAACTATGGGAAATTCACTGTCAAACTGGTATTTGGTAGAAGGTTAAACTGTAACAGGAAAATCTGGAAGCAAAATTATGAGGGAGAAGAATCCCCAAAAAGACGAATCAATAGCTTTTTAAACTGTTCATATGTTTAAAAACAGCAGTAATAACTGGATTTCTTCCTACCGAGATAATTAAACCTACCACAGGAAAAAAATAACTAGCTTGTATTGCTGTTTTGCATAATTATACTTTGCGGGTGACTGGCTCCTGCTGTCAGGACCTTAACAAACAACATTATAATTTCATTCAAATCTTTGGCATATCACCTTTAAAAACTGCTTGCTAGTTTACTGCAATTCTCTCCCAGAGGAAGAAATAAACAGGCAGAACTTACCAAATTACGAAACTGACTTGATTCCAAGTATATAATGAGCCACGCTAGAAGGTGCTGTTTTCTCTGTGTGTGTATTTTCAGGTTACAATCTGCCACAGCTAAGAATATGTACTTTGTTTTTGCTTTTTATTCATTCGATGCCATTTAAATTTCGCAATGTATGGAAAGGCACAAAGAAGACGGTTTGCAGTGGGAAAGAGAGGGGAGGGGATCATATAATGGTAAAAGTGGCATAACTTGGTGCATTCACGCATGAAAGTGTCAAAGAATAAAGGTTTTTAAAACAGAAAAACCTAAATTTTGCCATTTCCTCTCTCTTTTCATTACCTCCATTTGCTGTCTTTGCTTACAAAAAAAGATTATTATTTTTTAAGCAATGGAAAGGAATAGATTTTAAGCGCAGCCCTATATGCCTATGGTTGTCTGTGTAAAACACTGAACATTCTTCAACTTGTACGTGCATGGGGTGAGAGAAGACTTAAAGAAATCAACTAGTCCAAATTTCTTGCCTTAAATCCTCTATACCATTCCGACATTCAAATAAAGTGTGTAGGCAAAATAGCCTTTCAGAATAATGAGTACTATTTTATTTTCTTTGAGTTTCTAGATCCTTCCTTTCATAGCAGCAAAGGCATTTCCGTACTTTTCACATGTTTACCCCAAATTGTCCTAGGCCCTGTGAGCTGCTTGAAACATACCACCTCTTTTGCATACAGTAGTTTTGAGTCTTAGGCAAGGGAACTCCCTCCCCTTTCTGTTTCCAGAAACAGAACATAGATTTGCAAATACTGAAGGCATCCCGGCTCTCACCTTCTCCATCCACCTGGAGCTGGTCCCCCTTGAATACATTAAGACCTCGGTGGCCACTAGGTGGCACCAGAGGAGCCGAGATGACCATTCATTTGCCCTTGCGTAAGCTGCCACCTACCAGCGACTTTTTCTTGCGCCTTACATTTCTCTAGAAAAGTATTACTTTCGTTGAAGATGCTCTATAAGCAAATAAGCAAAGTCTCTACTTTGCTAATTTCTTATTCCCTGGGTATCTCTCACATACACATAAATGAGCACATCAATTAAGCTTTCATTTAGCGTTTGAAAACTGGTCCATGCTAAAAACTCATGAAAAGTTCAAGAAAACTTTACTTCCCCTGGAAGATGAGGTTATGGGACTTCTGAGTGCCATTCTGGAGCCTGGGTTCTCTGTTTTGGTCCTAACTCTTCTGGGGTGTCTCTTAAACCCTCTGCTACCTGCACAAAGCTTTCAAGTCGAAACCCATATATATTAAAACTAACTTTTCATTTGAGTCATGGGAGCGACCTCAGGTGTATGGGGTATGTATGTAGGACTGTTGATCTAATATGGCATATCCTCAAATGGGTTATAGGTCATCTATTCTTTAATGCTGCATTTTTTCTCTTTTTTATGCAGCATGTGTGTGTGTTTTGCATGTGGGTAGGTGCACATATGTGTGAAAGAATGTGTGCAGAGGACACTGGAATGTGTGTGCTCACGGAGGCCAAAGGAGGCATTGGGAATCATCCTGGATTCTTCTACCTCCTTTTGCTTTGCTCTGGGGTTTCTCAGGCAGTCTTCCAGAGAATTACAGGCCATTTTCACCTGGAGTCTAGGGACTCTGGTCCTTTTAATAACAAAGACTGAGTGATTTACAGAGAATTTACTGCTGACAACTGTGTGGCTCTGACCCTCAGCTGGGGGGGGGGACGGACCACACAGCCTTCTGCATCCACACATTTCATCCCATCACCTTCTTCACTTGCCTGTCTATTCCCTCTATCTCTAATACGCACGTTTCCTTAGATAAATATATACTTGCAAGATGACGGGGTGTGTGCACGCATGCTTACTTGCTTTCTATAATTTCAATTAACCCCTCAATCAGATTCTCTTCATTATTTTTCAGTCAATGTACTTTCCAGATCACTACAGTTAGGCAACACAGTCATAGTCATATAAGCCAGGCCAAAGGACACAGCTGTTTTCCCTGAATTTACACCTGTATTTGAGTAGTGAATACCAGATTCAAGGAGCATCACGTGTAGAACTACTACCAGAAACATGGGAAGGCAGAAGGCCCTGTTGGCAGACAGAATATAAATCTGAAGCTACAAGTAAGTCCACGTGAAAAGGGCTTGAAAGGGAAATAAGCCAAAAGAAGGAGGGAAATTCGGGATTTCTCAGGTACATCAATATGGACTCTCCATCTTTTTTAGGTAACTTCGAGTTTCATCTTAGAATGACATTAGCCATATATAACACTGTCACCTTCACATATCTGATGCAACTATATTACATTCAAAGTCTCAAAAGTTATTGAATTGGAAATTTATTATTGAATTGGAAATGTATTATCCAAACTCATATGGAGTTTGTATATCATATAAAATGTACCAGAAAGTTTATACATTTGGAAATGGCACCTTTGGGAGGTAATTAGATGAGGCCATGATAGAGGATTCCCCCCCCCCCTTTATCAAAAGAGCAAGAGAGAAAATAGTGCTTACTCTGTCTGGCCATGTGATCCCCGGAGCCATGCTGTCACGCAGCGAGAAGTTCCCCCAATATGCTGTGCAAATGCCAGGGCCATGTTCTGAAACTTCCCACCCTCCAGAACCTGAGCCAACTGTGTTTCTGTTTTTCACAAATCACCAGATTTTATTTATTTTATTAGAACAACAGGAAGCAGGCTTCCTTCTAGCCACATACAAGCCTGGCTTGTATGACTGTGTCTATGATTCCACAAACCGGCTATCTTTGATTTAAGAATGGTTATGTGAAGGCCATTTATTGTTGACTTAAAAGACAGATTTCCTGAAGGCTGATTCCTGGATTTGTCACTTACCTGCTATCACTTACCTGCTCAAGTAGCCTTAGCAAAGCCCTTCACCTCTGTGTGCCCGTGATTAGCATCCACACTTTGGAAACCGCTACCAAAGCCCACCATGGAGGAGCTGTGAAGAGCTAATGACTGAAGTCCTGGGGAAGTATCTTGGGCATTTTTTGCAACATACAGCTCCATGTAACTGTGCACTATTTTTATATTAGCATCACAATGATGATTAGTACCATTATTATTATTTGCAACCCAACTGCCTAATGCAGTGCGCCTCCATTATAAAGAATGAGTCATTCTTAACCATTACATAAAAGAACTTTAATATCATACTGGTTTGTTGGATTCTGTGGTATTAGCAAGAACTAAACTACTGAATCCCAAAGCAGTCCCTGTCCACTTAGAACACAAAGCCTGCAGGTTCCTGCCACGTTCATCTTTCCTCATCCACCTTAGCCTTTAACCAATTCCTGGCTCTTACAGCTTCATTACTCTTGACAGTATCTGGTGGGCCTTAGAACTTGGGGACAGCTTTCCTTCATAGCATCTTTCCCTGGTTACTGTTTGAGACTAATGTTTTGTCTTGCATCTGCCCCTTAAAATCGCTTCTCCGAATTATCACAGTGAGGTGTTAGCTCACTCCATCTACTCTGGTGCAAATCTGATCAAGATTTAAAATGCAACTTCTGAGACACAGGATGTATCTAGCACATGGGTTTCAATAAGGTGAGGATAAAATGAATCTTCCCTTCATCTGTCCTGTGTGTCTGTTTCCTATGAGTTCAAGGAGAATTTCCAGGTCAGGGAACTCAGTTTCAGGCAACCAGTTCTGGGTCTCATAAGGAAGACTCTGATGCTACCTTAATTGCTCACAATCTAAGGAAAGTGGCTAGAAGGAAGAGAGGCCAGTTATTTGCATATCATAAGTACTCCTGAACTCTATTTAAGGAATACAGGATTTATTTATGGCCTGCACATTTATAACTCCTCACCGTGACCAGTCTGGGTACAGAAGCAAATGCCATCATTCGGAATGTTCCTGAAGCAAAGTGGAGAACAAGGTTAGCACAAGCCAGACTCACAAAACAGCTATGATTTAAACATGAGATGTTGCCAGAGTGCTAAATTTGGAATGATTTGCTTATCTTCACTTGTGCTAGAGGAAGTGAAATGCTCAGCCTGGGAAATGAAGACAGGAAACATATCAGTGTTTTGTTCATAATGTTGGGAAGGAGAATTATCTGAACCATGTGATTTCAAGATGTACCCACTTTGCAAAAGTGCATTTACTATATTTGGAACACAACTTAAGAACTTAGAATTTCAGTCCCCTAGAAATTTGATAATGGAATTTTTTCAAGCAATTCTACTTTCCACAGCAAACATATAAGATGAGCTTCTGTACATGAAGACACTCAGTGGAAAACTTTTCCATATGGCTTACTCCAGAAATTATTCCAGATCAAATCACACTTCACAAATGTTTTATGATAAAGAATGCATTCTGACATGACATCACGTATAATGATCATTGTTCATTTCTTTTTTTCCATTGAAAATGAGGAAGACACAAGTTGTGCTAAATATTGAAAAAAGATTAAGAAAACAAGCAGACACGCCCGCCAAACTCAGTATATGACTTTTTTCTAGGTCAGTTCACAGAACAGACTCTGTTCGCAGGCAAGAGGCTCATCACTAGGAAAGTCAATAAAGGGGTGAAGGGAGCGATACAGTGGAAGAAACACTAAATAACGATGTGATCTGAACCCCAGGCTCACGCAGGTGGCTTCAGTGTGACCAAGACAGCCGAGCTGTCGAGCATCCACACAACATCTCTGCAAGTGGCCACCTCAAGAACACCTACACTTCCATTTATTCAGCCCAAGGAAACTCAAGTAGGATGATGGAAAAACCTTTTAAATTAGCTGCAGTTTATGGCTAATGGGAGCTCACACACAGGGTGCTGGAGGTAAGTGGGGAGCGGTAAGGCATTTGCCCAGCATGTGCAGGACCCATGTTTCATCCCCAGTATCGGGACCGGGGACAGAAGTAGACAGAGCAAGGACATAAAGGCCATTAATGAGTCCAAATTGAGCACAGACATGATTTACTGCATGATTCTTATTTCTTTTTGCATTTTTAATTAATTAATTAATTAATTAATTTATTTATTTATTTATCTCCAGTCACACAAGCTCAATAGATACCCCAGTCCTCTCCCTCCCTCTACCCTTCGCCACTGCCCCTTGCAACCTCCCCTCCCTTTTCCCTTTCCTTTCATCCCCCTCTTTCCCCTTTTCCCAGTGCCTCCCCCTTTTCCCCTCCCCTCCCCTGGAGCATCCTTTTGTGTGAATGCCAAACTTCCCTCTGAGTCCTCCACTCTAGTGAGGTGTAAGGACTCAGTGGCATAGCCAGGAGCCCCTTCTTGGGCTCCCCCTTAGATGGGAACACTATTATGACTGTTAATCCCTTGCCTCTAAGGATCCTAGTGCCTGTGATCCATGCTAGACTTTGGGGGATTGACATGTCAGTCATTGTGCAGGTCATACTACATGATTCTTTAATGATGTTCATTAACTTATCTAAATAATACCTTATGACCTTGTTATTGGCTTTGTTATATTAAAATATTGGCTAATATACACAATCAAACAAGGGGTATCTTCCCAGTGACGATGGATAAGTTTGATGTGTCTGTATTAATCAACTCAATCTTCTTAGATTCGGCACTTTTATTTTACGTAGCTATTCATTGATGGTGAGTCTATTCAACACTATCGTGAACAGCTTTGCTCTCAATCCTTCGAACTCACTAACAACTGCATTGTTAGTACTTGGAACAAATGCAGGTGAATCCTTGTCTGTGGATTCACAAAGTGGAGACGATCGTCTTATGAAAAGTGAGTAAGACAATGGAATGAAGGGATGTTAGCAGTATCTGGCACACACTGAGCCCTCCCTAAAGCATTAATTAACATGACAATAATGAGCACCCTGATGATGACGACGATGATAACGATGGCAATCAAAGCAGGACTCTAACTTTGTGTATGTGAAAGCTCCTGGTTTCATTGGCTCCTACCTTAAAGGGCTTCATATGTTAAAATGCAAGGTATGAGTAAAAAATATATATATATACATTTGATAAAGAAAACATAAATAATATAATAAAATATATAATGTGTGTTGAAATAAACATACATAAATAAAAGAATAAATATTTCTGTCCTCACTAATATTGTATCCACACTGATCCCACCTAAGACCATCACTCCCACAATGATGTCTTTCTGTCCTTGGTTGATGGTGTCTCCCTTTCAGCTATGTAAAAAAAAAAATCCAACATCTGACATTCGCCTTTCACCTATCAACTATCAACCCAGGTTCCCCTCAGTCACACTCCCACTTTACCCGAATATATAATTTAGCAGTGCTGTCAGATCATGAGATTTTTTTTCTATTTCTGGATCATTTCTCAAGTATTTCTGTCCATATAGAGAATCTGACCTCCAAATCCTGTTGTTGGTACACTTCCTGTAAGCAGCTTCCCATGTCCTCATTCATGGGACATTCCCCAGCCCGTGCCTGCTGTGCATCTTTACTGCTTCTTGGACAGCTAATAAAGAACTAGTAGGTGTGCAGGACAGGGCTGGAAGAGCAGACTTCTGGCCTGAATCTGAACCAGCAACCGAGGCATGGCTGCCAGCATGTTGGCCCCTGCACCAAGCTGTGAGATTCCTGAGACTAAGGATGATCTCCAGAATGTTAGAAAAAAAAATCACAGATGAAGGGAGATGCTAGCATGTCGTCTACCATTGAACCTAAGAAAGAAAATTTCAAAGAAAAAAAGGAAATCAGAGTTACAGTATTTCCCATATATGAAATCAGAGGAAAGTGACAGGTCTCATACACTAAAACAAAACAGAAAAAAGTGACAGGTTTGTACATGAAAGTTGATGGGTAATTGTAAAAGCGCAGCTCTCCTTAAATACCACACTTACTCTGCACTACCTAGCTGTAGATAGATATTGGCAAGAATGGTGAAAACAGAAAGGAAGCAGAAGTATACTTATCATTCGGTGAGCACAGCAAAGTGTGAAACAAAGTGTTCTGTGTTACGGGTTGAGGAAACTTTTGTCAATTTTCAAGATCTTCTTAAATCTTACTTTTGTTATGCTATAAAGGAAAATGAATCATTTAAGGAGTAATTCCAAACATAGGAGAGAAGACTTATTTGAAAAGGAACTGATGTTTCCCATTATCTATCTATCCCAAAACTGAGTACTCATCAATGTGATTATGAGATTCCTGTATTTTTATCATGTGGAAATTAAGACAACACACCAGTCTGAACATTGTGCAATGCAGCGATTCTGCATTAAATAAGTCGATTTATGCATTTGAAATGCAACAGCCATTACCTTGGTACCTTAGAGAAATTACAGAGTTGTAGCTGCCTTGCTCTGAAGGATGAAAATTCCCTTTAAAGCTTCATGCCAGTCCAGGTGATGAATCTCTGTTTTCTGGAGGAGGCAGGAGCCTAAGAGAGCTGGTCGCATCACGTCCGCAGCAGTCCCGAGCACAGAGCAAGAACCACTGCGTGCCGGCCGAGCTCAGATCCCTTTCAGTGCACAGTCCAGGGCGCCAAGGCCAGGGAAGGGTGCCACTTGCTCTTAGGCCCGATCCTCCCACATCAGTTAATGCAACCATGACATTTCTCCTCAGCACCTCGTCCGGGCAGGAAAGGTACTGTGAACAGGCCTGACCAATGGGCAGCTTCCTCCAGAAAAGAGAGGGAGATTCATCACCTGGACTGGCATGGAGTTCAAGGGGAATTTTCATCCTCAGAACAAGGCAGCTACAACTCTGTGATTTCTCTAAGGTACCAAGATAATGGGCAGGCAATGGCTGTTGCATTTCAAATGCATAAATCGACTTACTTAATGCAGAACTGCTGCATTGCCCAAGGTTCAGACTGGTGTTTGTTTGGTCTCAATTTCCATATGATAAAAATACAGGAATCTCAGGACTGCCTGCTGCCCTTTCTTTCCCTCTGTCCCAGCACAAGTTACTTGTGTCTTCTGCTGGCTTCTCTCCAGAAGCATGATCCTGAACTTCCCTTGCCTTTCCCTAGCTTCCAGCCCTTGACCTTACGTTTTATATGAAAGGTTAAAAAAAAAAATAGACCCCAATTTAGCATTTTCACCAGTAGTTTCTTTGAATAAGTTGGTCTGTTTTTTTTTCAATAACAGTACAGGCTGGAATGGGGGCGGGGGAAATCCTTGAGATTTTAGAAGAAAAGAAGGACTGGTGAATATACAGAAAGCCAACAGACCAATGAATGACTTGAGGTATACATAACTCCTGATGAAAATGACCGTAGCTAATCTTTCAGTATGCTTAAAAATATAGCACTGAGCTCAGCCGCTGAACATACGCTATATATACAATCATCAAAACAGACCAGCAGGACAGGTACAATTATTTCCTGTATTTTCAAGAGGAGAAAACCCAAGAATATAGCCCAGTATTGTGAAGCCAAAGAGTGGCAGAACTGCAAGCTAAGGCTAAGCTACCCTGTTCCACACCTGAGACTATCCATGCCACAGCTGAAAGGCCTAATAATGTAACTTTTGCTGAGTCATTGACAACCCCACTCAAAACATTTCTGGAAAGTATTTCAAATTCACACCACACTGTATGTTAGCACCTGTGACAGCTGGTTTCATCTGTGAATTTGGCACTCATGATATAGGCCTGTGGGCACATGTATGAATTATCTAGTTAAGGCAGGCCTGGGGCCGCTTATACATTGTCTTCCTTGCATAACTGATGTGGGGAGACCTAAACCATAGTGGATGGGTCCATTTGCATGGGCAGGTGAATGAAGATGACAAGCTAGTTGGCACTTCACAAGCTGGTATGTATTCGTTCTCACCCTCTGCTCACAACCTTGGGACGTGGTGTGATCAGTTTCCTCACCTGCCAGCAACTCTCCGGCCATGAACTGTGACCTCGAGTCATGAGCCAATAAAATCACTTGTTCCTCTAAATGTCTTGGGCCAGAAATTTACTACATGTAACTAAAACAGTAATTTACGAAGATGATTATAATAAATCAAGGAGTTAGGAAATCAAGATTCGGGTTGGTAGGAGGTTTGGGTAAGGGGGAGAAGGAGAAGAAAGGGTAACTCAGCAGCCCGCTGCGTTAATAGGATCGAACCAGTCCTGCAGGGTGCATTTTTCTGTAGTGTCTGGCCGGGCGCCTGAGCTCATTGCTGTCCGGGTTCTCCTGGGACAGCAGCCAGGCCGCCTCGGAGCTGTCCAGCACCTTTCTTCCGCCCAGTGTTTGCTGGACTTCCTGGTGCGCCTCAAGCGCTGATCAATGATGAGTTGGGAATAGCCTATCCAATTACTGATGAGATTCCTAGTACGACACTGCAAGCAGCTCGGGCCACACATCAAAATAAGAAGCAAAAAGAAGCGGAGCAACACCAGATCACAACTAAAAATCCACACACAGTTAAATTTCTTAATAGCCTTTTAAAACAGGATGGTGGGTAATGGGGGGAATAATTCTATGCCCACTGCACCCACTGTGACTGAAACTGTCCCCTGATCTCTTTGGCCTGATGCCATCCCTGGACACGTGTTCTTCCACTTAAGGACTTGGATGGGTCTGAAACCCTCAGGCGTCGGTGCAACCACAGTCCAGACGGTGTGTATGTTAATGATGCTAATGTCTTAGGCGTGCATCCGCATGTATCAGTAATGCACATCTATGGGTTGGGTCAGCGGCAGCGCCTGTTTCCACTTTTGTTCTAGTCTAATGTTTTGAAGACTTGCTATCTGGGGAAATACTTCAACAAGTACCTTGATGGAAATTACACCTCCAGGCACCATCTGAGCACCATTTCTTATCCAATTCATCATTTAGGAATTTCAAATTTTGCATAGCTTCAAGGTCAGTAGGAAATCCACATATTAGGGATGATTTGATACAGAGGGGCCATGTATTTGAACTAGTGTAACATATAAAGCTATGAAATCTGAGTTTGTTAATTACCTTCATTACTTTGGAACCAGACAGGTGCTTACATTAATAAAACTTTTGACAGTTTATAACAACCACCAAAAAAAGAAAAGAAAAAGAAAGAAACCAGGATTCTTTGGCTCCTATTAAAAAGCCATCTACAAAGTCACATTTGCTGACATCTAGTGAATGGAATCATATTGAGAATATTTTCCATTAGACTTGAGTAGGGCCACAATATGCTAATTACCCTGACGACTTACAACCACTATAACTTGTGTGAGCATATGTAGGTGGTTGTTGGCTATACGGAGAAATGTGTGACTTGACAAACTAGATTTGTCTCAGTTGGATGACATCAATTAAATTTTTAAATAAGCAATTTCCTCATTGCTGGATTACTCTGAATGTCATTTACAGCCACACAGCCTGGTTAACACAGGGGTTCCCAGGCAGGTAATTACAGCTGCCTCCATAAACTCACTATAAATATTCCCAACAGCCAAGCAGAGCTCTCCTGAGAGGATCATCTAGGGACACAAACAGAGAACTGTTCCATTGACGAAGCTTCGCGCTTGTCTTGTGGTTGCCCGTAGAATTTCTGTGTAGAACTGGTTGCTTTTTAATGTTCGCAGTACGTCACATCGCAGCTGCTGACCCTGAGTTGAGTTTGCTCATTCTAAGGAGCTTGTTGCTTCAAGTCCCAAGCCGTCCCAGAGATTCTGTCTCATTAGATCTGGGAAAGGTGCCAGGCTTTACATTTGAAAGAGCCCCCTGAGGGAATTCTTGCAGATGGTCATATCATCTCACTCTGAACAACTCGGGTTAGAGACAAACGAAGGCCGCGTTCATTCATTTCTGACTTGACTGCTTTGCTCAGGTAGCACCTGGGCTGCAGGTCATTTTCCTGGTCTTGTCCACACCCCAGATCTATTTGTTGGGGGATCCTCACTCACTAAGTGGCCAGATCAACTCTGTTCAGCACGACTGGAGCATCCCCGGTTGAGATTTCAAGAGCAATACAAGAATCAGTCAAATACTAGACCTGGATTATAGAAACACCTCCTTAACAGTTATACAAGAGTTCAAATGAACCCTCTACAGCAAACTGAGGTGGGTTCTTTTCAAGGCATGTTAATGCAACTTCGCTGAATTGCTGTCTACTCCAATTAAAACAACACTCCTGGAAAGTATTCAAATGCACAGTATTTTATGCTAGCATCTATGGCCGTAGGTTCCAGCTGCGAATTGACAGTTGTCATGTGTGCTGTGGGCACTGTCTGGTTAAAGCCAGCCTCCGGGAAGCCTGTAAGAGGTTGTATTAATTGCATACTTGATTTGGGCAGACCCGGACCATTGTGGTAGGGCCCATTTGCAATCTCTCCTCTCTAAACAACTGATTGCTCTGACAAGACAGGTCCGTCAGTAAACGGCCTGCCTTACAAGTGAGAGGACCTGCGCTGGACACCCAAAACCCACAGAAAACATATCAGGGGTGGTGAAAGGACCTGTGTCATCCCAACACGGGAAGGCGGAGAGCAGCGTCAGGTGGCTCGCTGGTCACGCGGCCTATCCACTCTATGAGTCGCAGGCTAGTGAGAGACACTGTGTCAAAAAAAAAAAAAAAAAAAAAAGGTGGATGGCAGGCAGGAAGATGCTCAGCAGATGCAGGTGTTTCCACCAGTCTGATGGCTTGTGATCCTCACAGGACAGAACCTCTCGCTGCCACATGCAAACCATGATGTGTATATACCCATCTCCTCCACATGCCTACACACAGGATCAGTGAATAGATTTAAAGCAAGGTACCTGAGGTCTATCTTTAGCTTACATGCACATATGCACACATGCATGTATGTATCCACATCTGCATATACGCGTGCACACACACACACACACACACACACATACACACATGGGAACAAACTTGTACCCAGGTAACATGAAGAGTAACATCAATGCTCTGCTACTGTATGAATCATCCCTTTTCCCTTGACATGGCTTCCTGGGTCTGCTGATTCCCACGTTACCTCGTAGGTGTTGATAGCAGTTGTGACCTCTGATAAAATGTGCTAACTGGATCGTTTTTAGGCTATTTGAGATTGCTCCTTAGGTCTTCACCAATTATGCCTCCACATCATTGGCTATTCATGTTCTTATTAAATACTATACAGAATTACGTGAATTAAAAAATGAATGTTTCTCTTTCAACATGTCAAGCGTGCTGGTCATGCCCAGTTGTGACAGCTGGGGGCAAACAGCATCTCTGTCACGGCTATGAGGTGACAGAGAGACCTGGCTTTCGCACACAGGAAAAGAGCTGTCAAACTCCCTGATGCCAAAAGAGTCTTCAGCAACGAGTAGAAGGTTCTCCCTTTTCAGGGTATGTCACACAGGCTGATGTTCAGTTGGATGCTGCCGCTTGGCTCATTCCATCTGCCACACAGACTTCATGCTCAGGACTCTTTCTTGTCGGTTCTGGACATGGCACAGAATTGCAGCAAAATCTTCCTCCTGGGTCACGGGTTGATGTAAAAAAGATACTCTTAGTATTCTGGAGAAGCATAAAAGTTTAAAGATAAATGTTTTATGTGGCAGTGTAATATCACATAGAACTGGATTTCAGTACACTGAGATCTAAGGAAAGGGAGGTTGATCATTTTTGTTCAATGTATTTCCTCGTACAGGGCATTTAAATTACTAAAAAAATAAAATGAATTACATGGCTGAATATGTTTTCTTATATAGAAAACATTATATTGAAAACATATTTCTCATCATATAAAGTTCACTTTTAGAAGTCATTTTATATAATACATTTAATTGACTAATTACACATATTTATGGATATACTGTGACACACAAGGACACACAAATGCACAGACACACACATTAATGTCTGTATAGTCTAATAGTCAGATCTTTCTTTGTATTGGGAGTGAAGTGGGTCACAGTGAGGCTGGAGATATAAGTCCTAATGTCAAATAGGACAACTATGGCTGACAACCAATAATTGAAATTTTCATAAATTCCAATGTCTTTATTTTTTTTTGCTTTTTTGCCATTTATTTTTTTTCTTGCTTTTAATGAGTGGCTGTCCCTGGGCTTCCCTCCCTCCCTCCCTCCACCAGCCCATTCCTCTCTTTCCCACCCTCCTTATCTATCTGCTTCTGTGGGTCCCAGGGTGCCCTTTGCATTATCTGCTCTAGTAGGAACTCAGGACCCTGGTAGATTAAATGGCCTTCCTTGGACAAACCCACAGAGAGGGGCGCTTGCCTTCGCCTGTCTAGCTCTAGCCCCTAACGTTCCCAGTACATGTCATTGTTTCTCCTGAGATCCTCGCTAGTCTATGGGGGCATGTTGATGTGTCAGCCATTGTGCAGGTCTGCTGAGGACACGTCTCCTTGCCGTGAGTTCCTGGATGCAGCAGCCTCGTCTTGAGTGTCCTGGCCAGCAGTGGACCTTCCCATCTTTAGGCTCCTACAGTCTTACCATCCCCTCTTCCACAAAATTTCCTGAGCCCTGGGATGGCACGACGTGTGGTTGCTCTGATTCTGCTGATTCAGGGCGATGTATCTGCATTCTGGTTAGTTGCTGTTGTCTGCTTTACTGCTCTTCTATTGCATCAGACTGTCTCTTGTTTGGGGTTGAGCTCCTTTCTAAGGATGAAATGACCCTTTCCCCACCCGCCCGGGGACACAGGAAATCCAGCCAGGACTCACAGTGACCTAGGAAACCTCTCCCCCCTCACCCCCAGCCCATGTGACCCAGCTCCTCCCATCAGCCAGCTGGAGCAGGAGCTGCTACAGGCCAAATAATTCAGTTCAATGAAAAACACACATAAATTGAAAGAAGGTCTTAAGAGTTAAAATGACAATGCCCAAGACAAAGTACAAATCCATGAGAAAAAACACCCAAGAAAACAAATCTCCCACTGAAGGAATTAATCTCATAATGATAGACTTCAAACAGAACAAACCCACAGAAAATAGCCAAGAAAGGATAGCCAACCAAGGATAACAACTTTCAAAATATAATCATTACCATGTTCAATACTATGAAAGAGGAAATCCAAGAGGAATTAAATAACCACATCAATCACTTTGAAGAGGAACACAACAGATACTTAGAGGAGTTGAGAAAAACAGTGCAAGAAACAAAAACAGGCATAGAGCAGTTAAAGCAGACTCAAGCAGAGTTTAAAACTGAACTAAAAGACAAGTTATCTTCAATCCACAACTCAACAGAGTCTTATCAGCAGAACTAACGAAGCAGAAAATAGAATTTCAGACCTTGAAGACAAAGTGGGAGTATTAACCAGCTCAATGGAAGAGGTTGCTAAAGCCAAAAAGATACTCGAGAGAAATATTCAAGAGTTATGGGACACCCTGAAGAAGCCTAACATGCGTATTCATGGAATACCAGAGCAAGAATCCCAAAATACCACACCTGAAGAAATTTTTCAAACTATTATCAAGGAAAACTTTCCTCATATAAAAAAAGAGAGGCCCATCCATATACAAGAGACATTCTGCACCCCAAATAGATATGACCAAAATAGAAACTCACCACAGCAAATAATAATTAAAACACTGCACATTCAAGATAAAGAAATGGTGCTGAGAGCTTCAAAGGAAAAAAAAAAGTCACTTTTAAAGATAAACCTATTCAAATAACAAATGATTTCTCAATGGAAACAGTAAAAGCAAGAAGAGCTTGGAGAGACATACTTCAAGTATTGAATAAGCAAAAATGTCAACCCAGGCTGATATATCCCGCAAAACTATCCATCATGATCCAGGGAGAAAGAAAAATTTTCCAGCACAAAGACAACTTGAAGGGATACATGTCCACCAAACCAGGCCTTCAAAAAATGCTAGAAATGATACTCAACCTTGAAGAAAAAAACAGGCATATCCAGGAGAACAGAAGGGAAATATAATACCACCAAAACCTAAAAGCGAAACAATACACTTACAAAAGCCACTAAACATAATAAATATGTGGAATTGAAAATAATTTCTCCATTATAACATTAAATGTTAATGGAATTAACTCACCGATCAAGAGACACAGATTACAAACTTGGATTAAAAATCACAATCTATCAATCTGCTGCCTGCATGAAATCAATCTCACCACAAAAGATAGGCACATCCTAAAAATAAAAGGCGTCAAAAATTCTGCAAGCTAATGAACCAGAAAATAGGCAGGGGTAGCCATTATGCTACCGGACAAAGTGGACTTCAAAAAAACAATCATCAGAGACACAGATGGATACTACATATTAGTCACAGATACAATTCATCAGGAAGACTTCACAATACTGAACATATATACACTAAATATGCCCCCCCCCCACATTCACTAAGCAAACCTACAACATCTAAAGAGAGAAATGAATCAAAAAATGATAATTTTGGGGGATTTCAACACCGCCCTCTCAACATGGGATAGATCAACATGTAAAAAACTTAACAGAGACACTTTGGAGCTTAATCAAACCCTTACTGAAATGGACCTTACAGATCTCTATCGAACTTTTTATCCACACATCAAAGAATACACATTTTTCTCAGCAGCACATGGAACTTTCTCCAAAATAGATCACATATTGGGCCACAAAATGATTCTCCACATATACAGGAAAGTTGAAATTTTAGCCTATACCTTATCAGACCACCATAGCCTAAAGCTTGACATCCACAACACAACAAGCATCAGAAAATACACTAACTCCTGGAAACTAAACACTATGATGCTGAAGGAGAATTGGATTCAGGAAGAAATTAAAAAGGAAATTCAAGATTTCCTGAAAGCAAACGATAATGAAAATACAACATACCAAAATCTCTGGGACACAATAAAAGCTGTCCTCAGAAGGTAAGTTCATAGCTCTTAATGCCTACATCAAAAAAAATGTAAACATCAGAAATAAATAACTTAACAATACAGCTTAAAGCTTTAGAAACACTAGAGCAATCTGATCCCAAAAGCAGTAGAAGGGAGGAGATTAGCAAATAAGGGGAGAAATATCTCAAATCGAGATTGGGAAAATGATACAGAAAATCAACCAGTCAAAAAGCTGGGGTTTTTTTTGAAAAAATCAATAAGATTGATACACCCCTAGCTAAATTAACCAAAAGCAAGAGAGAGAAAACCCAAATTACTAAAATTAGAAATGAAAATGGAGTTATCACTACTGATACCCAAGAAATCCAGAGAATTATAATGTCATATTTCAAAAATTTATACTCTGTGAAATTTGACAACACAAAAGAGATGCATGAATTCCTAAGTAAACACAACTTATCTAAATTGAATCAGGAAGTTGTGAATTATTTAAATAGTCCTATAACATATAAGGAAATTGAGAAACTAATCTCAAATCTTTTCACTGAAAAATGTCCTGGCCAGATGGATTCAGCACAGAGCTCTACCAGACATTTAAGAAACTAATAATACCAATACTCCTTAAACTGTTCCATCAAATAGCAAAGGAAGGAACACTACCAAATTCCTTCTATGAAGCTAATATCTTCTCAATCCTAAAACCTAATAAAGATACACTTAAAAAAGAAAACTATAGGCCAATCTCTCTGATGAACACAGATGCAAAGATTCTCAACAAAGTCTTAGCAAATCAGATTCAAAAACATATCAAAAACATCATCCATGGATCAAGTAGGCTTTATCCCAGGCATACAAGGTTGGTTCAACATACGCAAATCAATAAATGTAATTCACCATATACACCAGTCCAAAGCCCAAGATCACAGGATACTCTCGATAGATGCAGAAAAAGCTTTTGACAAGATCCAACAGCCTTTTATGATCAAAACCCTAGAGAAGGTTGGAATGGAAGGAACCTTTATCAATATAATAAAAGCTGTATACAACAAGCCTTCAGCAAGGATTATACTCAATGGGGAAAAACTTGAAGCATTCCTGCTTTGATCAGGAACTAGACAAGGCTGTCCACTCTCACCACTTCTATTCAATATTGATTGTACTTGAAGTCTTAGCTGAAGCCATAAGACAAGAAAGGGACATAAAAGGGATTCAAATTGACAAGGAAGAAATCAAGCTATCCCTATTTGCAGATGACATGATCTTATACCTGAGTGATCCCAAAAACTCCACCAGGAAGCTCCTGGAACTAATTCAGAAGTTCAGCAGGGTGGCAGGATACAAAATAAATGTCCAAAAATCAGAGGCCTTCCTATATGCCCAAAATGAAAGAAGCGAAAGAGCCCTGAGAGAAACAAACCCATTTACTATAGCTCCTAAAAAAATGAAATACCTCGGTATAAACCTAACCAAGAAAGCAAGAGACCTTTATAATGAAAAGTTTAAAACCCAAAAGAAATTGCAGAAGACACCAGAAGGTGGAAAGACTTCCATGTTCCTGCATTGGCAGAGTCAACATCATAAAAATGATCATCCTACCAAAGGCAATATACAGATTCAATGCTATACCAATTAAAATCCCAAAGCAATTCTTTAAAGAAGTTGACCAAACAATCTCAAAATTCATATGGAGGTACAAAAGACCCAGGATAGCAAAAACAATCCTGAGTAACAAAAACATGGCGGGAGGTATAACCATACCAAACCTTAGTTAACCAACAGTTCCTAAACTACAAATCCCTAGTTGTAAAAACAGCCTGGTATTGGCTCCAAAATAGACATACAGATCAATGGATAAGGGTTGAAGACCCAGATATAAGCCCACACAACTACAACCATTTGATCTTTGACAAAAGGGCCCAAAAAATCTAATGGAAAAAGAATAGCATTTTCAACAAGTGGTGCTGGCAAAACTGGATCTCCACATGCAGAAGATTAAAACTGGATCCGTACTTGTCACCATGTACAAGAATTAATTCCAAATGGATCAAGGACCTGGATATAAGGCCAGAGACTATAAAAACTATAGTTGAAAGGGTAGGAACTCCCTCGAGGTGATTGGGCTAGGCCAACAGTTCCTAAACGGACATCCAATAGCACAGTCACTATAACCAACACTCAACAGATGGGATCTTGTGAAATTAAGGAAGACCCAGATATAAGCCCACAAAATTACAGCCATTTGGTCTTTGACAAAGAGGCCCAAAAAATCTTCAACAAATAGTGCTGGCAAAACTGGATTTCCACATGCAAAAGATTAAAATTGGACCCATACTTGTCACCATGTACAAGACTTAATTCCAAGTGGATCAAGGGCCTTGATATAAGGCCAGAGACTATAAAAACCATAGGTGAAAGGGTAGGGAACTCCCTCGAGTTGATTGGGCTAGGCCAACAGTTCCTAAACAGACATCCAAGGGCATAGTCACTGCTACCAACTCTCAACAGTTGGGATCTGGTGAAATTAAAGAGCTTCTGTTCAGATAAAGAGATTGTAACACGAGCTCCAAGGCAACTCACAGAATGGGAGAAAATCTTCACTAACCACATATCTGATAGATGTCTATTATCCAGAGTGCACAAAGAACTTAGAAAACTAAACAGCAAGGAGACCAGTGGCCCAATTAAAAAATGGGCCCTGGAACTTAAAAGAAACTTTACCAGGGATGAAAGTAAAATGTCTAACAAATATCTTAAAAAATGTTCCACACGTTAGCCATCAGGGAATGCAAATCAAAACTTCCTTGAGATATCATCTTACCCCAGTCAGGATGGCAAAATTCTACAATACAAACAACACCAAGTGTTGGAGAGGATGTGGAGAGAAGGGAACTCTCCTACATTGCCAGTGAGAATGCAGGCTCATATAACCACTCTGTCGAGCCATCTGGCGATTCTTAAAGAAATTAAAGATTGAAATGCCATATGACCCTGCTATTCCACTTTTGGGAATAACCCCCCATGCAGCAGAGGTTCACCTTGATAGCACAAGCACGACCATGTTCATAGCAGCACTGTTTACAATAGCAAAGTCATGGAATCAACCCAAATGTCCAACAGTTGACGAGTGGATAAGGAAAATGTGGTACATTTATACAATGCAATACTACTCAGCCATCAAAAATGATGAATTAATGCAATTTGCCAGGAAATGGATGGAATTAGAAACAATTATACTGAGTGAAGTATCCCAGATACAGAAAATTAAACACTGTATGTACTCCCTAATAGGTGGATCCTAGTACCAAACCCACTTAGAGACACTCAAAGATAAATCTCTGTAATACCTACAGTAATTGTAAAGATTATAAACAGGAGGGATGGGGAAGAAGGGCCCCACCAGAAACAAGGAGAGAGGGGACCATGTTATAGCAGAGAAAATAGGCCACCATCCAAGGACTGCAAGAAGTAATGAGACATCTGGTTAAGTTCACAGATTTTCCTTCCTGATCATTTGCAACTGATGACTCTATTTTTAACAGGTTTTTATCTCTGGACAGGGGGTGACATCCAATACCCATCAGGATGGAGCCAAGGGCATTGCAGGAGCAGCAAAACTTAAAAAAAATCAACAAACTATAATTCAGAACATCAGAGACTCTATATCAACCACCTGTTACTGGGCCAGCCTAATCTCTCCCCATCCTGAAGCTCAGGGAAATTTGTGGAAGAGGAGGCGGTAAGACTATAAGAGCACAAGAATGAGAGGAGTAATGATATCCAAGATACTCCACACAAGTTACGGCCAAAGCAATCATAACTGGACTTTGCATGCCCTGCACAATGTCCAACACATTATTGACCCCACAAAGTCTAGCATGGACTAAAGGCACTAGGATCCTTAGAGGCTAGGTACTGACAGTCACAGTAGTGTTCCTAAGCTTAAGGGGAACACAGGAAAGGGTTCTGGGAAATGCCCCTGGGTCCTTGCACTTCATCAGAGAGGAGGACCCAGAGGAGAGTTTGGCATGCACATTAAAGGATGCTCCGGGGATGGGGGGAGGCACTGGGGGATGGGGAGGGGGGGTAAGGGGGAGTAGGGGAGTCAGGGGGAGGTGGAAGGAGGGGCCTGGTGTACCTGTTAAGTTTGTATGAGCAGAAATAATAATAAAAATTGACCAAATAAATAATAAATAAATAAAGATGAAATGAGAGGTGTTTAGATGGAGGTTTATTCTCAGATGTTTGTGGTGAGTATTGAGACATCTGATCCTCTCTACTGTCGATTTTTACTCCATCCATTGATGTTTAAAGTGGTTTACAGTGCTGGATACGTGTTCCCTGTCATTGAGGGGGTGTGGAAGAAGAACCCAAAAGAGCAGAAACAAAAGTACATGGCCAAACAGTTAAGAAAGGCTTTTATGTAAGAAAAGTCATAAAGAGGAGGGAAGAACAAGAATAGGACATAGCAGGAGTGCAGTTAGCCTCCAGGTAACCAACCACCTGCTTACTTACCAACAGATCTTAGTTCATAAAATATGCATTACTTGAAGAGTCAGGGTTGACATAGCTTAGCTATGTATGTACAATCCTGCATTGACCTCTCACCCAGCACTGCAAGAATCAGGAAGAGAAGAGAGAGAGAGAGAGAGAGAGAGAGAGAGAGAGAGAGAGAGAGAGAGAGAGAGAGAGAGAGAGAGAGAAAGGAAAGGAGGAAGGGAGGAAGGGAGAAAGGGAGGGAGGAAGGGAGGGAGGGAGGGAGAGAGGAAGGAAGGAAGGAAGGAAGGAAGGAAGGAAGGAAGGAAGGAAGGAAGGAAGGAAGGAAGGAAGGAAGGAAGGAAGGAAGGAAGGAAGGAAGGAAGGAAGGGAGAAAGGGAGGGAGGAAAGTGACATGATTTCTCATGCTTCTGGAAGAAAGCATCTCTTGTCTTAAAGTTTCTTGGGTAACCAATGCAAAATCGAGGCAGTAATATGCACCTCATCATCTACAGTCCAAATAAGGACCCCAAAAGCCTGGGCTCCAGCTCATCATCTGCAAACCCTGGAACCATTCAGGTCCGACCAGAAAGAAAGATCATGCATATTTCAGCTATGGTAAAATATAAACAGAAGCCTGTCAACCTAAATACAAAGGACCCAAGAGTAAATCGTGTCTTTTCCTTTAAGGTTATGTTTAAAAAAGGAAGGGAGAGGAGGAAAGCAAGGCTCCATTCTGCTCTCACGCGAGCTCAGGACAGTCACGCATAAGAAACTTCAGAAGCAGTCTTCTTAGATCTTTCTTTTTCTTCTTGCATTTTATATTTGTTAAGGTTCTAGTCAGCACCCATTTTCAGATTTCCACCATTTGTCAAGACTCTCAATCTTTTATTTCACCCACTGGTGGGAAATTTGGGAAGTGAGCTTTTATTTTGTCCTTGAAACTTCGTGGCTCAGTAAAAAAAGTTTCAGATACCCTCATTTATATTTTTGAGGTTACTTTCGAAGCAAGAAAACATTCTGCTCTAAGTTGAAAGCAAAATAAAATTCTATTTTTCTCCTAAAAAAAGTTCAAAAGCTCAATGGGATATTCGATCATTAGTTGTGACAAATGAACCTGTCTCGGTCTTTCGAGTGTCTCTATAACAAACGACTTGAGCCAGGGGTGATTTATTAAGAACAGCGTATGTTGGATTCACTGTGCTGGAGGTCTAGGAGGAGCGCAGCGTCTGCGTTTGCTTAGCTTCTAGTGGGCGAGGGGCCTCTGGTGTGTCAACTCCTGGCAGAACAGCAGGGGGAAGTGGGTGTGGACCAGAAGGAAGGAGGCTGGTTGACTTGTTAGAAATAGTCCATCCTGGGTACCTGATCTAGGCTTCCTCCCATACCTCCAGAGCTTATGTTCCCAGCAGAACTAATTCAACCCAGGGGGTGAGGCCCATTAAAAGTGTTCTCTACAGTCTACATTTGCACTCTGGCAAGTGACCAAGTACAAACTACTGAGAGAATCCTAGAGGTAACCTAGTTGTTTGTATAGATAGGGAGACAAAAGAGAGGGAAGAAAACAGGGGGAAGTGAGAATGCAAAGAGTGAGAAGAAGTACTCAGGGTGAGGGGGGTATAGGAAATGGGTGATGAAAACACATAAATTTATGGCTAAGACAATTTAAAAATAAAGTTAGTATAATTAAAAAAAATAGCATCCTCTCCCAACACCACCACATTGGAAAATCAACTTCAATTTGGATTTTGCTCTGATTAAAATCATAGTAAAACCAAAGGAATGCAAGATGTGAACAAAAAGAAAATTGAATGCAGATACCAGGGAACTCTCTGCAGTTTCTAAATCTAATACTATTGTTATAATACCATTTTAATGCATATACTATGTTAAAGAGAAGAGATAAAGTGAGAAACAAGTGAAATTTGAAAGATTATCCACTGTGAGCAATTGACAAGTGTCAGATCCTCATCCTCGCCATTTTAGAATCATCCACACTACATTGCATTTCAGTCGGAAAAGCTCTAAGCCACAACAGCATAACCAGAGTATTTTGGGGTGACCTCTTTGTAACATTCTCATCTTTGCTAAGACCAAATCTTAGCAAAGGTGAGAAATCCTAGCTTGCAAGTGAATCATCTCTGGGGATTTATTTGGATGTCATTTGTTGGGGTCCCAGGCAAACTGCGAACACCTCAAAAGCAGGGACCCTTCTATTTTCTGATCTCAGCTCAGCACATGTAAAATGTAAAATAAATCTCACTCCTTGTATTTATTTTCTCAGCACAAACTATCAGTCCTGGCTGGCACAGGCAACGAAGTACATTTTTAAGTTCTGGAGGGAGAAGTTCAACATTGATGGGAGCTTCTTTATGGTTGCTGTCTATCTGATGTTCTGTGTTTTTCCTGCCTGGATAGATTCCCCTGCCCTCGATTTTGGAATTGTTCTCATATTTTATAGAAAATGTTATCTCTTTTTGGAATGGAATTTTTCCCCATACCTATAACTCGTAGATTTTTCCTTTCTATGATATACCAAAGATCTTTCATATTCTGTTCATACTTTTAAAAAATTATCTTGGGCTGGGGTTAAGCTCAGGGGTTAAGACTCTGCCTCACAAGCAGAAGGTCCTGAGTTTGGATCCCAGGCCCCACTTTAAAAACGCCAGGCAGAAATGGCAGAGGCCTGCACTTCTAGCCCTGGTGGGTGGAGCCTGGGAAATCCGAGAGTGAAACAAAAAGGAGGTAGAAGCAATCCAGGATGATTCCCAAAATCTCCCTTGGTCCTCCACAGAACACACACACACACACACACACACACACACACACACACACACACACACACACAAGCGTACACATGTGCATGCACAAATAATTTTAAAAATTAATCTTGACTTTTTCTGAATGATCCAACTCTTCCACCTTCCCCTCAAGATCTCCTGTACTCCACATGACCCATTGTATTGGTGAGATTTTCCACTTAACTTTTTATTTGACCTTTTGTATTTTTCAATTCTATCACATTTTGGTTTTGATTCTATCTCAATATTAAATTTTTTTATCCTGGACTGATTTCTTTCAGATGTTTGTGATCCCCCAGAATATATCCATGTTTTGTTTGAGTTGTCTGCACATATTTATAACCAGGCTTAGGGAATCTTGTGGAAGAGGGGATGGTAAGACTGTAGGAGCCTAAAGATGGGAAGGTCCACTGCTGGACAGGACACTCAAGACGAGGCTGCTGCATCCAGGAACTCACAGCAAGGAGACGTGTCCTCACACGTCTGACACATCAACATGCCCCCATAGACTAGCAAGGGTCTCAGGAGAAACAATGACATGCACTGGGAATGTTAGGGGCTAGGGCTAGACAGGCAAAGGCGAGCGCCCCTCTCCATGGGTCTGCCCAAGGAAGGCCATTTAATCTACCAGAGTCCTGAGTTCCTACTAGAGCAGATAATGCAAAGGGCACCCTGGGACCCACAGAAGCAGATAGATAAGGAGGGTGGGAAAGAGAGGGATGGACTGGTAGAGAGGGAGAGGGGCAGAGGGGCAGGGAGGGAAGGAGGGTGGGAGGGAGGGAGGGAAGGGCAAGGACAACCACTCATTATGTTTATCAAACTAGGAAAAAGTAAATGGCAAAAAAGATGTTAGCATTACGAAAATTCATCTAAATTGCTCTAATTATGAGTCATGACGATAGGACTGGCAGCTCTGGGAGGAGATGTGTGACCTTAGCTTTTCTTGTTACTGTGTTTATGCACTGAGATCTGCCTGTGGTGGGTTAGACAGCTGGTTGGGATTTGCTGCTGTTGTCATCATCATCGCTACTAATCCCAGTTGCTTTTTTCTTTCAGTGTGGTGTGCAGCATTCAGGAGCTGCTCCTTGCAGTATAACTGTGGTGACTTTTTCCGCGATTAGACTGGTATTCAGCACACAGGCTCTCTCCCTGTACTCCCTGAGAGCTGACTACTGCTGGCAGCAGCAGACCCTGTCCAGCAGGACACCCTTGATGACAATAGAGGACCACTGACGTTGAAACATGCGCTCATCAGGTATCATTGCTTGGGGAAGGAAAAGGCCCCTGATCTTTGAGGAAAAAGAAAGTAAAAGGAAAGGAAAGAGGGAGCTGGGTACACAAGATGCAGTTTTAAAATGCCAGCCGTGCCGCAGTGATGCCACAGTGAACTCGGGTATTATATAAGTAAGAGACAGGTAAGGGGCTGAGATGTTGGGTGGGGCTTAGGATAATGAAGCTGAATAGGCCCAATAGCTGGATCTGGTCTCCCAGAGGCAGAACCTCAGCTTTGCCTCTCTCTGAGTCCTGCTCTAGGCTACTACACTCCATACTGATTTTCATCCAGGTAGCTCTTGCCTTGGAGATTCCCAGATCCACTTGGGTACGACATTCTCTTGCAAAGTCAGGTGGTTCTGTCCCAAGAGCTGGTAGCTGAAACAGATACGGAGGCTGCCATTTGAGCGGCTATGTAGCATCTGAAGCATTGGTTTTAGCTTGTCCTTTGATCTCACAGTTTCAAGGTTCCCTGTTGGGGCATTGAGAGCAGTTCTAGAGACAGGTGTGACTGGGGGCCCTTTTATAAAAGCTGTATTGATGAAGCATCTGCAGGTTTGTGTGTGTGTGTGTGTGTGTGTGTGTGTGTGTGTGTGTGTGTGTGCGTGCGTGCGTGTGCGTGTGCGCGCGTGTGTGTGGTGTGCGTGTGGTGTGTGTGTGTGTGTGTGTGTGTGTGTGTGTGTGTGTGTGTTGCATGAGAACCTTAACACCAGAACACTGTCTTCAACTGTCAGATGGCCGACACCTGCAGCTTGAGGCCACAAGGGGGCGGGCTTCGGCGCAGCACAGAGTCTGTAGAGGAATATACAGGTATTTGTTGGGTTACAGTCAAGTGCATGGTGAAGAGCAGAGAGCCAGCTGATGGAGTGATAAAAATTCTTCTTCCCTTTGTTTTCTGACTACCGTTGGCCACTTGCTCTGACATGCTTCTCAGCTGCCATCTGAACCTGTAACTGTCTTAGATTTGAGAGAGAGGAGAGAGCTTACTACACGTCCAACAGTAACAATGGGTAATGACAATGAGGTGCATATATACAGTGGAGTACCATGCAGCTGTCAGGAAAAAGGAATTAATGAAATTGCTGGTAAATGGACGGAGCTGGAAGAAATACTACGCAAAGTGCCCCAGATGCAGAAAGACAGACGCCACATGGTCTACCTTATAAACAGACCCTAGCTTTAAACCTTCACAATGATATAATCAAACGGGAACTTCAGTGATGCCTACAAACTGCAAAGGAACATAAGTCAAGGGGGTGGAGGGAGATCCCCAAAGAGTAGACACAAAAGAACACAGGAAAATATATAAATATGTCTATATGAAAAAGAAAAGTTTTAAAGGGGAGGAAAGAACAAGGATAGAATATAGTAAGGAGTGGGGTTAGCCAATTGCCTGCTAGTTAGCGTCTAGCTTCTAAACTCCACTCCCTTAAAACCAGGGAATCCATGCCCAGTATTGCAAACTTGTCCAAATAACAACAGAAGAAGAGAAAATAGATACTAGACAGAATCATGTCTTAGTTTTAACCACAAATATCTGACAGTAAACCACTATGTAGACACCTCTTCTTATGTCCTTAGATAAGAAAGATCTCAGCATTGGATCAAGATGCAAATTACTGCAATGGAAGATCAATGAAGTAAAAAAAAATCACAACTATCAGAGCACAGGGTACCAGCGATACCAAAATGTTCAGCCCCAATCAAGCCATATCAATCTCATCCATTTTAAGGCTCAGGGAACCTTGAAGAAGAAGGGGCAGCAAGATTATAAGAGCCTAAAGGAGGTCCACTGCCTGTCGAGGCACCACAAGCCTGCCACATCCAGCTCACTGCAGTGAGATCTACCCCCAAGGTATCTATACAATGACTGATGTATCAATATCCCCCATGGGTCAGCGATGATCTCGGGAGAAACAGTTACACTCAGTGAGCATCCTAGGGACAAATGCTAGACAGGCGGAGGGAAGCATCCAAACCTGTGGGTTTGCCCATTGCAGGGCCACTGATGCTATCACAGAGGCCTGGTCACCTACGAGCACAGGAAAGGGATGGATTGGTAAAGACAGGGCAAGGTGGGAGAGGAGGAGGCAAAAGGGGAGGGGGCATGGATAACCACTCGCTTTGTATAAAAGAAAAATTATTCTTTTAGTTGATATTTTTATTAATTAATTAATTTACAAACAAACTGGGTTTATGTCTTTGCTCTGATCCCTTCTCTCCACTTCCCTCCTCTTCTTCCCTCCCCATCCACAGACCCTTCTCCTCCCCTTCCCTCCCTCCATTGATCCTGCTCTGTCCCCCCTCCAATTCCCCCCTGCACCCAGTCCTTTTGTTTGTATCTCCTAATTCCTTTAGGGGAGTCTGTGTTGGCAAAGGAGTCTGGTTTCTGTTGAACTTACTGTGGCTCAATGGGCAAAGACTTAAGAGGGGAGGTTTCCTATTCAGAACTTGTCCCTGAGACCCTTCCAAAGAAAAAGATCTTATGTGGAGACAGAGGCACAGAACAGGGAAGATGTAGAGACTCAGGAAGAAACTATAGTCTTGCTTCTTCAGGCCACACAACACCAGAAGCTGAAAGAGGAAGGCAATTCACCCAACAGCCTTCTGAATAAATACTGCCTTTAAATACCTTGATTTAGACTTCACTTCCCAGAAAAGGAGAAGATAAATTCAGTTGTTTTAATCTGTCTAGTCTTTGCTATGGCAGCCTCGGGAAAGATCCTATTCTTCTGGGTCAATGTTATACTGCTGGGCCTTTCTCTACTGATAATGAATCGCCCCCTGTATGGCTAAACCACAGATTCCAAACTGTACCTAACCTTCCCCATCTATCTAAGAGTTTGAACATTTGCCCTCTAGTTTGAAATTCCTTTTGTTTGTGGACCTATGTAATCATCTCTCAAAAAAGAATTACTAACCTGAACTTACAGATAGACTAAGCATGTGCAATCAAAATTAGTAATAATCTTATCAGATGTGGCTATATATACCCACTCAAGATTCTTCAACTAAAACACTCTAGAACTGAAACCAAAAGTCAAAATTTCCGTGTCCACATGGAACTAGGCCAGCCTAATCTCTCCCCATCCTGAAGCTCAGGGACATTTGCGGAAGAGGGGGCAGTAAGATTGTAAGAGCAAAAGGATGGGAGGAGCAATGATTTGCAAGATTCTCCACACTAGTTAGGGCCAAAGCAATTATAATTGGACTTTGCATGCCCTGCGCAATGTCCAACACACTATTGACCTCACAAAATCTAGCATCTGCTAAAGGCACCAAGATACTTGGAGGCAAGGGATTGACAGCCACAGTAGTGTTCCTATGCTTAAGGGGAACACGAGAAAGGGTTCAGGGAAATGCCACTGGGTCCTTGTACGTCATCAAAGAGGAGGACCCAGTGGAGAATCAGGCATACACAGTAAAGGACTCTCTGGGAATTGGGGGGGAGCAGGGGGTTTGGGGGGAAGAGGAGGGAGGGAGGGAACTGGTCTACTTATTAAGTTTATATGAGCAGAAATAATAATAATAATAAAAAAAATTTCCATGTCCCACTAGCTGAAACATGAGATTGTCAAAATATGCTAACACAGCATTTCTTGTATTAAAATATTTCAAAATGTTTGCACATTCTATCAATCCAAACATGATTCTACTAATTATTTTCCATCTCTCACTGTATTTTCTGTATTTTAGAATATTTTCATATGCCAGTTCTGGTCGATAAAGTGTTACTGCTTTTGATGCAAAGTTTTGAGTAGGAAAACTACATGAAAGCAAGTAAGCTGATTGTTAACTATTATGGGACTTATTAATAATTTCTTGCACTTCACAAAGCAGTCCTTCACCTCAAGATCATAGTTGTATCCCCCCTGTGTCACATGCACAGAGAGGGTGAAAGTATCTCAATGTGATTTAAAAAAATAAAAACTAAATACTTTAATGTATTCCAAATTCATATAGCAATGTAACTTCTACATTAGTTTTTATTTGCTTCATGAGCTATTGCTCATTTTCACTGTGAACTTAAATTAATCATTATTTATACTACTGACTGAAACTGCCATTTGCTGGAATTATAATTCTGAATTTCCTCCTTCTTTCATTAAAACGTTAACTCCCTAAGGATAAGAACCATTTCAGTAACTCTTTGTCTATTGCATAAGGTCAGACCTGGCATAGTTTGGATACTCAACTGAATTTGGCTTACGGTATTTGTATCATGGCCTTATTCCTTGATGCATATAAATGAGAATTTTACAAGAGTATCCTTAATGAAGAAAACCTGTAAATCAATTCTGAAAGGAACTCATTCCCTGAAGAAACAATTATATGAATGACAATTAGAAATGAAGTGCCCATCATGGATTTTCTTTTCCATCTATGCAAATGGGTCATAGAATTAATCAAAGGCTACAAGCCCACACTTCTACTGTAGCTAATTCAGCCAAGGCACGGAACAAGGGAAAAAAATGTTCTAAGCTGAAAGGAGCAAGTGTTCCTATGGAGTAGATAGCTTTCATAGTTCCAGAAATCACGGTGGCATCTAGCGGGGGAGAAAGCAATCACCAGTCTCCGCAGCCTGTGAAAGTGGCAAGCTGTGCTAACACTCACCACGACAAGAAGTGACCATCAGTGGAACTGAGGCATGGGCATTGAAGAGACAATCAACAGCTTCTGAGTAGATTTAAGGTTCGCATTTCGGCAAGGATGACATTCTTGGTACTGCAAACTGGAACAAAACCTATAAAAGGCAGGGCATCTCCAGAGAGAGTGCAGGATATGAAAGTTCAGCTCAAAAGACACCATGTTAAACTGCCTCTTAAACAACTGTAATCACACTCGTAGATTGGAGGAGCACTTGGTGCTCAACTTAGAAGTTTCTTCCGCAATGGAAGCTGTTTATTAAGAAAAGCACAACTGAACAAAGTGCAGAAAATAAATGACTGTGGACTGATTGACCCTAACAAGACTGCAAGACTCTGTCAGACAGTACCTTCAGGACCTGACCGGGATGGTGTTTCCATGATTTCACTGCAGCTAAGCATATTCCCACAAGACCTGCAGAGAAACTGTCCTGTCAACATTTCACCACAAAAGAGGAGAGATATCAAGAAACTCCGCACCTGCCTGAGAGACTGAAGAGGGCTAATGCTGGAGGAAAAGAAACAGAAGACGCTTTCCTTCAGTGCTATACCACGCATGCTCCAGCAAGTACTGAGACACACATGATCAAAGGCAAACCAAATGAAACCCAGTGGACCACACATGCAAAAAGACTCGAAAATTAGAGGAAATCTAGAAGGAGTGGAAGAAAGATTGTAATGGGAAGGGAAGAGGGGATAGGATTGGGGATTAAGGTGTGGAAAATATTATATATACACTATAGTCATGTATAAATTGCTAAAGGCATTTTAAGAAATAGACAATAAAAGATGGGCTAGATATGATGGGCAATGTCCTGGAAGAGTAGTCCCACAGTCCTTGAGGCCCACCTGCCATGTACTGCCTTTGCTAAGGTCTACCATTTCCCAAGCCAAGAGCATTGCTCTGGAGTGACACTCGGTTACAGACTGTCATAATATACAGAAGTACACAGAGGAGAAGTCAAAAGCGCCATTGGCTTGTATGAAGCTATGAGACATAAATAGATGCAAAACTTAATTCATTTAGCATGAAAACATGTGCAGATATTTTAAAACTGTTACACAGTCTACAAGCAGCTCAAAAAACTAGAAGAACAAAATATTGTTATTAGCCAGTCACCAAATCTCAATATGATTTCCATATATTTTTAATTACTTCTTTGTACCCATTTATAGAGGCTCATTTTCTTTAGTAAGAATAGAAATGCAAATGGTTACTGAGTTTTGCATATGATTTGCTTCTATGCATATTGAAGGCTTTATGCTCAGTGAAGCTGTGGTCTCTTTAAGAGAGAAGCCCACATGACCACCTTTTGGGTCAATGATTGGAGTTAAGTAATTTCTCAAATGACCCTTTGGCAGTTCTCACTGAGGTTCCTTATAAAGTCCAAGGCCCAGTCCCACCCAATCTTCCCCACTTCATGATGTGACATATTTCTCCTAAACGTCCTCTGCCATTTGCCAAGAGACCCTCGCCTAAATCTGTATGGCATTACTTGGCCATTCTGTTCCTATAACTATGCACTAAATAAACCTCTTTTCTTCATAAGTGGCCTGGCTTGGGTATTGCATTATAGTGAAACCAAGGTAGTATGATAGCTTATCAGAGTTTGTATTACTGATGGTGGAGAAAAGTTTTATTTGGCTTCATCATCAACAAATGGCAATGACAACATTATGATCTTAATGACACTCCAAAATGTATCAAATATATAACAAAACATGCCACTTTATTATAGTACTGCTAAATGTTTGTACTTCACATACATAAGAATGATAATCAGCTCTTCATAATTTCCATCCAAAGAAAAATGATGTGTTCAACTGTCCAACAGGGGCTACTTAAGTAGTTCTAGACAGAACAAAACATCAAATTTTATGAGGCAACAATGATGCTTAAGAACTGAAACCTATTATTCCAATCAGACAACTTGAAAGACCTTGCCAAGGTCTAGCTTCTTGCTCCATGCCTGCTCGCACACACCTTGGGAGCCAGGCACTTTAAGACACATGCACACTGTAAAAATGACTCTGGTCACAGCACTGCTAGAAGGAACCTTGAAAACACTCCTGTCTTGACCATGTTGATTAAGATTAACTTCATTTGAAAAGATGAACGCAGTCACACACATGTATCTCACCAAACTAAAAGCTCCCTGCCTGGGTTTGAGATCTGCTTCTTGGAGTGTTCTCTTCCGTTTTTAAACTTGTGTCTCATCTCTCTGCAGTTATTGCTCCTTCTTAAGTATAAAAGAAATCCTGCATTCATAGCTATGGTTCTTAGTCTTTCTCCTTTCAGAGCAAGGTAGAATCACAGAGGAAGCCAGACTTTTTTAATTATCTGTCCCTTTTAGTTCAGTCTGGCAGTACTTGTACTAGTATACATGTTTCCCATTTTCGTATGTCTGTGTGTGTGTATGGTACCTGTGTTTACATATGTCCACATGTGTGTGTACTTGTGAGCTCACATGTATAGAGGCCAGAAGTCTGTACTTGCAATCATTCTCAGATGATCTTTCCTTTAATCTTCTTGAGACAGGGTCTCTACTCAAAGACAGCGCCTGTTGACGGGGTAGTCTGACTAGCCAGCTAGCTCTGGGGTTCCCAGTCTCTGTATTCCAAGGCTGGAATTACAGGCCACACCCACCCTGAACTCTAGGTTTCTCGAGTGGTAAGTGCTTTAGCCACTGAACCATCTCCCCAGCCCATAACATCAGCATGATTTTTTTTAATTATGCAGAGTCTTTTGGAAGGTTTTTGCATTCAGAAATCATAGGTGCATTCTTTCAGACAGAAAGAATTCTGTCTGGGCCACATGTCAAGAAACTGAAAAATCAGATAGTGCCAACTAGACTCCAGGCTGAATAACTAGAGTGTACCGTGGAGAGTAGCCAGGCTTCTGGTTTTGAGCCAGCTTTTTCTACACGGCTCTGTGCACACTGCTCTAGCCATAAACAGGTGGGTTGATTGGAAACTTCCACTGTGCTTGAAGTATCAAGATGAAATGCAAAGCCCCCATTTACTCACCTCTTTCTGTTTCTTTTCTTGCTTCACAATTGAGATCCTTTAAAAATTCTTCTCAACATAGCTCCAAACAATGTTTTTTACATATTTATGCATTAAGAATCCAATATCGAAATCTGTGAGAATGGAATTTCTATAACAAGATGAAAAGAAACCAAGTCTCTGGTAAACTGCCTTGGTTCTCTAAATGAATGAATAATTCTAAATCACTGTCCCCTCAGGCTTCTTTGTGACAAGGCCAAAATTGGATGGAGCAACTTCTATCACTTCAAATCAGACCAACTGATCCTGGAGAACAAATTTCCTAAAATTGAGTAAACCATGAATTAATGGTTCTCAAGATACAATCAAATTCAACCATTAGAAAATGACAAAAAAAATCATATCATAAGATAAATAGACAATACAAATGTTCTGCCAAATTTAATAGAGAATAACAATTATGCAGACCCTCGCCAATAATGTGGACCAAACGAATGGATCTTAGTTACATGGTGTCATGGTTTGAAATGTGTCCCCCACAGTCTCATGTGTTTGGCAAGGTCATGGCACCTTGAAAGGTGGAGCCTTGCTGGAGGAAGGCAGTCACAAGGGGTGGGCTTGAGGTGGATGAGTCCCACCCTACCTCCAGGAGAAGTCTGCCTTTGCTGCAAGCAGTCTGCAGCTCTCAGCTTCCAGGATGTCTGTGGTGACTTAGCCTCCTCCAGCTTTGGCCAGCCAGCCATGCCGCCTCTGCCATGAGAAACTATCTCCCTTCTGGAACCATAAGCTGAATAAACCTCCCTTTCTCCCTTAATTTGATTGACTTTGGGTCTCTCATAGCAATAGTTAAGAGAAACTGATACACATGGCTTTGCTTGTTAACTTGGGAACATTCTTAACAGCTACTAAGACCTCTACTTCTACCTTAACATGTATGAAGTTTTTACAAGTAGTTTCTTAAATTTGCAAGCATGATAACATTCCCAGTTTGTGAATAAGAAATGTATTTTAAGCAACTTTTTCTTTTTGAATGTGATAGATGCTTATGTGCATATATGCATGCTTTTATTCTGCATGGCACACAGGCATGTGTGTGCAGGTGTATATGCATCAGCACCATGTGTGCATACGTGTGGAAACCTGAAGTTGGCGGTGTCTTCTTTGAATGTTTTCCACTTTACTATTAAGGCAGCAGTTCTCAGTTGAACTTAGAACTGGCTAGCTTGCCCTAGAGAGTTCCCTTGCTGTAAATACTGACTGCTAGGATTATAGGTGCATACAGTACCTACCTGTTTATTTCACATGGGCTCTGGGTATCGGAACTCTGGACTTCAGATATGAATGGCAAGCACCTACCTCATCCATCGAGTTCTTTTCTAGCCCTGGAGCAAAGTGTTAGACTGGTTACCTCTGTAGGAAATAAACCATGCTATGTTGTAAGTTGTCTTGAAAACTCAGTTGAGTGGGAAACGTTGCTTTTAGCTGTGCTAGAATGAGTACAATTGGGTTGGTCCACGTTCCACAAAGAATCAAAAGCGGACAATATGGGAAACAGAGGTATTAGACATCAAAGAACTATGGTCCCTAAGAGAGGAGGAACAAGTGTTTGGCCTAAAGTAAGAACCAACAGACCACGAAGCTTGAAAAGATGACCTAATAGCCTGAAAAATAGTCAACAGAAAAATAAACTAGATATTGTGAAATCAGAATACAAAGACCTAAAAGATGGTAAAGATCTATATTATCCTCATAGAGTAACGAACACACAGTAGAAAACGCAAGGAATAACAGAATATTAGGTCCTAAAGGTGAAAAAGAAAGTATCCGATTTAAAGTAGTTTTTATAAGGAGGCAGGAAGGAAGGGAAGAAGGGAGGGAGGGAGAGGTGACCACAGGCTTACACAGATGGAGCACACAGGAGGAGGGTCGGCAGTCACCACACAGAGGATTGTCAACCTGCCATTTCTAAATGAGGATAGCGTCACACGGCAGCATGCCATTCACAGTTCTGCAGGCTGGAAGCCCGAGTCTGGGCTGACCACAATGCTGTCCTTCCTGGATAGTTCTAATCTAGAATTACGTGTCCATCTTCCCAATAACTGATCACTGACACTTTCCTCAGAAAGTACTTGAGAGACCTAGATCTTTCTCCTCCTCTTCCCAGTGGGCCACCGATCCTACTGGATTAAGACCCAGACTGATAAACTCATTAACTTTGCTTATTCCCTAAAAGTCCTTTTTGAGCCCAGTCATATGGAAGGTTGTGAATTTTGGGAGACCCAGTTCAGTTTATAGTAAAAGAGAAGTAATGATACTATTATTTCTAAATTCTTATAGCTCTGAGCACATTCATAAAATGAAAAATTGCAAACATCTTCTGCTATCTGTGGATACTGTATTTAATGTGCAATAACAATTCTCTCTAGAAGAAAGTTCTGAAGGACTCTACCGTTCTTATATCACTGAAAATTCCTGGTTACATACTTGGAATGTGTAGCTCAAGAAAACAAAATTAGATTTACTATTACCTTTTGTTATTCTCACTGAAGCTGCCGGAAATACCACTGCTCAAAGACTCCAACAGGAATGGATGGCGGCCACCATGCCTGTGGCCACATCTTAGCGCCCAAGTTCCTTCTGAAGATGGTCCTAGCTTGTTGGAGGAAAGGGAATTGTTGCTGTTCACCTTGCATGGTTGCTATACATGATCATCAAACGGCTTAAGGGATCAAGGGTTTATTTTCTTATAATAACCAGTTACAGTTTGTAGTCCAGCTTGAAGGGACAGCATGCACCAACACTAGGCTGAGTGAACTGACCACACCATCTCTACATAATGGCTAAGAGAGGGACTGATCCTTACTCGCCTGACCAGTATGTCTGGCCAACTGTTCACAAGGATGCCATTTCTCTCAACCAGGTCTCCAGTAATTTATTTCAGAGCCTAGTCCCATCCACCATGGGCTGGGCCTTCCCCAACCACTAGACAATCTCCTGCAGGTTCGCTCTGGGCTTAACTCAACCACTAATTCTGAACAAATGTGGCCCGTGTCTACTACGACAGGAACAATTAAAGTTGGCCTTGGGATTCCTGGCAGCTCTTCGCAGGCTGCCTGGGGTACACCTTCTCGGACACGGTCATTTGAATTTTCTTTCTTAAGAGAAACTGAGAACTCCCTGGGGTCCTGCGGGCAAGACCCCTCACAAACACCTTTCCCAGCTGACTCGAATGAGGTTCAGTTTCGTCCAGCGGTAAATCCTCCCGTGTCTCTCTCCCCGTCCACGCCCTGTGCTTGCTGGCCATGCCACACCCGCCACTGAACTTTATCCGCAGCACAGCCGTCCGCTGAATCTTTCTTCCAACAGTGACAAATCTATTTATGACCATCAGATTTGGCATCAATTTTAGGAGGTTAAATGTAGATATGGATCCTTTTTTTTTTTTCATGAATTTTGCTTATGGTGCTTTCATTTCTCCTGGTGTCCTGACAGTCTGATTTGGTACCTCAGCTGACACAGAAGGAAGAATAGCTCTCTGACACCCTGTCCATGACTCTTCCACACAGTAGAAATATGAAATTATAAATGGATCTTCCTCAATTGCTAAATTCTTACAGTATGTCTGCTATGTTATGACAGAATGCGTTTGATGAGTTAAAAAGAATTTCAGTCGTCAAAGGTATTAAACGAATGGTATTCTATAGAACACACAAAAAATATTTTTAGGAGAGTATTTTTACTTCTGAATAGCATTTCAGTCTTCATTATAAGGTTCCTTCTTGAATTATGAACTATCAGTCAGCCAATCTCCTGTACATATGAAAAAGAATAACTTTAGCTGGAGAGAAAACCTTACCTGCAAATATTAACTTCAGATATGAGACTGACATGCTGAATTTTGCCCAAAGGAAACACATTTCTTCATCCTTAAATCCTAGATTTTGTTTAAATACAAAGCTTAAAGCAATTCTCAAGAATTCACAAAATTCTATGGAATCACTTATACACATTATTATTTGACATTGCCACTCAAATGAAAGTTAACTAGTATTTGTCCAAAAAGGCAATTCAGTACTTGACTGTGAGATGCGGCGTATGGCTTCTATCAACATTGAAACTGAGAACATGACTAAAAACAAGAAGAAGGATACACTGGTGAACTGGTTTAAATTCTTTTTGGATGCAAGTAACAGAAACGAGACCTAGCTTAAAAAAATAAAAACAAACAAATACACAAACCCACACTGTGCTCCTGGGTAGTCCCAGAGCCCACAGGTAGAGTCACCAGGAAGATTCTGGGGGCTGCTGGGACCTTGGCTTCATCTCTTCTCTACAAGTTCCTGCTGCCTTGTCGGCTGCACTGTAGCATGGCAGGATTGTCACAGCCCACTGACCCCAACTGTAAAAGAATTGATTAAGTCACTGAAGACTAAGTTCACATTCCTAGCTAAGAGTCGGCCTGCCCCAGTTTGGGCCAGGCAGTCCTGCAGTAAGCGCCCACAGCGAGCAATCACACTCCAGGATGCGGATTCTCACTGTCCCCATACAGAGGAGGGGTAAGTGAAGGTACAGCGGGACATCCCAAGTGTTTGCATAGAGCGAGACTAAGAGCTTTGCTCCTTTGCTACATGTCCTTGAATTCGTTCTCAAAGCTTACTTTCTTTGCTCTCTCAGGTGGCACCTACCAAGTATGCTTTTTCTATGGACATTTCTGGTTGTGGATTACCACAGACGGAGGCAGTGGGCAAAAAGTAAGACACTAAACCCATGTAGTCATAAATTAGCAGTGTGACAACCCCAAGACCAGACTAGGATCTATGGACTTCAGTCTTCAATGTGTATGGATTGCGTCCTGTGGATGTAGTCTCCTGGGGGCGACAGCTTTATTTGATCACCTTGGCTGCAAATCCGTTATCTCTGGGCACCTTCTGTCCCGTTCTGCTGATGGGGACGGTGAGAGATAAGACCCTCTGTCAACACCTCCCACCCAGTGTCTATTAGCCTGCTGATTTGAGGCAGAAGTCCATACACTGTATGAGAATGCTATACCAACACCACTCCATGAACGCAAGACACGCTCAGTGTTAGGAACACGAAAGTACAAAGATACATTTACCCAAATTGAACAATTTCCTCTTTTCTATTTTCCTGTCCATCATTACGGAATTCTGGGATTATGGGATTCTTTGGCCTCTCATAAACTGTTTGGGAAATTTTTCTACATGAGAAGACTTCTAAATCCTGTGTCTAAAGAACATCTAAATTGAGAGTTACAGAATTTAAGTAGGGTAGTGCATGATGGCAGATGAATGATAACTTTTTTTAAGTTTCTCACTGTACCTGCCAGAAAGTAGAAAAGGGAGGAATGGGGGAAGAGAGGGAAAGATGAGGGGACAGACGGGAGGAAAGGAGGGATGAAGGGGAAGGGGGAAGAAGGGGCAAGGATATCTACTCACTGACCTTGTATAACTAGGTAAAAGAATAAAAACAAAACGAAACCGTCTGAAGTTTTGTATTAAAAAAAAATAGATGAAGGCTGTTTTACTCCACTTTCCATTGCAAAGACTGGATTAAAGGAAAAGGTTTATTTTGGCCCACAGTTCTGAACTCCAAGGCTGACGGCCACTTCCCATTGGCCATTCCGAGTCAGTGTGGGGGCTCACGTGGCGAGCGACAGGACTTGTTAGCAGAGTCTCTTTCCATCTCTTTTCTGATAAAGGTGTTGGGATTCGATCATGGTGCTCTACCCCTCTGCCTTTTAAACTGTGAGTGGAAACTCCATATGAATTTGGGAGTCACAAAAAGACTAGGAAACAGCAAAAGGTTTCTGAATGCCCCAAATTCCAGTTTGTCTTCATGGTGTTGATAAACAGACAACCAAACAACTTAAAGGAAGGATGGATTTTATCCTTGCTTATGATCCTGATTATAGATGATAATCCAGCTTGGCAAGAGAGGACAGAACAACATCAGAAAAACATCTGCATAAAGAGTTGATAGAGAGACACACTTCCTCTCTTCCCAGCATGCCTGCAGGCCAACGTCAAAGTATGCCAAACTACTGAACCAGCTCTCTGTCTTCTGTAAACACACTCCCAACACAGAATCGTCTCACAGGCATTGGTTCCCACATCAGATAATTTTCAACAGGTTCACTTAGGTTTTGCTGTAACTGCCAATTCTTCACAGATGTGCCCAAAGTCTCAGTCTTCAGTTGTCAAGTTGACACCTGTAACCAACTGGTATATGCCACACCCAAAAATCAACTTGAAATCAAAGTGCAGTGAATCTGAGATGTTTCTGGAATGTCAATCATGACACATGACACAAATATCACTGCAGTCATGGTTCTGAACACGTCACCTAGCGCCAATCAGTGCCACCTGGAACTCCTCAGCCCAAAGCTGGTGTCACTGCATTTTATGAACTGCAGTGTTTTATAGCACATTTCAAAGTTTTCTGATCCTGCAGAAATACAATGGCTTAACTGTGGAGAACGAACACTTGAGATATTCTTCTACCATCAGCCCTCAGCTTGCATGTCTCAAATTAGCATGACTTTGAATTGAATTCCTTTGCCATGTTTGATTTTTAAAATTCCTCTTTAATTGAGTTTCAGAAAAAAAAATCACTAAATGGATGTTGGCTTGGGCTTAGGACAATGGTTTCCAAGTCTCTGAAATGCCCCCAATCATTGTTATGCTACCCTGCCGTACCTGTTTTTTTTTCTCCCACATTTCATTTTTTTCCTAATCATACAAGCTCAGTAGGTACCGCATCCTCTCCCTTCCTCCTCCCCTCCCTCGTCATCCCCCATTGCACTCTCCCCCTTTACTCCCTTTCCTTCCCTTCTTCCAGTGCCTCCCCCTTTCTCCCTCTCATCCCCTGGAGCATCCGTTTATGTGGGCACCAAACTTCCCTCTGAGTCCTCTACCCTGGGGGGGGGGTCAGGACTCAGTGGCATAGCCCAGAGCCCCTTATTGGGCTCCCCATTAGCGTGGAAACTCTGTTATGACTATTTAATCCCTTACTTCTAAAGATCCTACTGCCTGAAGCCTTCTCCCCTGTGATCCATGTTAGACTTTGTGGGGTCGTTGACATGTCAGTCATTGTGCAGGTCAGGCAAAGTCCAATTCTGGCTGCTGCAGCCCTAACTTGTGAGGAGTATCTTGCATATCGCTGGTCCTCTCCATCTTTAGGCTTTTACAATCTTGCCATCCCATCCCACCCCCCCTTCTGCAGGTTCCTTGAGCTTTAGGATAGGGAGAGATTTGGCTGGTCTGGTTCCAGGTAAATAATATAGGGTCTTTTGTGTTCTGAATTATGGTTTGTTGCTGCTTTCAGTTTTGCTGTTCCTGCACTGCCCTTGGCTGCGTCCCGATTGGTAGTACTTGTTTCTGTGAAGCTGCACCCCTCGACATTGACTCTCATGAAACCTGAGGATTGATCGATTCTGAAAAGCATTGAAGATGCTCTACATCCTGAGGTACCAAATATTCACATGCACTCTTTACATAAATTAAACAAATGCAGTCATCTCAGTGGTATTCAAATCTGCTTTTGCTTTAGTGAATGGTAATGAGAACATACCTTTATTGAAGAATTGCTTGAATATCCATTTCTTGGGCCCTGAGATGACTTGGTAGGTAAAGACACTTGCCACCGAGACTTGAGGCCACATGGTAGAAGGAAAGACCAAATCTTTCAAGTTCCCCTCTGGCCCCAATGCCCATGCACACACACAAATAAAGTATCGAATAAATTTCTTACTGATTTTCAGCAAATATCTGACTTGTATACCTATTTTATAGCTGTATGCCTACAATGATACAAAAATTTCTCAGATGGGGCTGGAGAGGTGGATCAGTGGGAAAAGTCGTTGCTGCATACAACGGGAACTTGCACTCAGAACCCACATAAAGCCAGACTTGGTAAGATGCAGCTGCGATTCCAGCACTCCCATGGTGAGACGAGAGGCAGCGACAGGAGAATCCTGTTTCCAAGCTCATGACACAGCCAGTCTGACATATACAGCAGTGAACAAGGGACCCTGTGTCACACAATGTAGAAAGTTAGGACTAACATCCAAGGTTCATCCTCTGATTGAAAGAGAGAGAGAGATACAGAGACAGAGACAGAGACAGAGACAGAGACAGAGAGACAGAGAAAGACACAGAGAGAGGAATGTTTTCTACCATTTTTTCTTTTTGAATGCATATACTAGGGCCACATCTTTTTCTATGAACAGTGTTTTGAAATAATGGTGGCTATAATATTTATGCCCACATTTGAGTCACACCTGCATTTTATGATGTGTATTGAGATCCCTTTGCTCTGGCTTGAATAGGACTTGAGTGTTGAAATCTAATCCCCACTATGAAGTGAGACCGTAAGTGGCCTAACTATGGAGTTGAGGCCTGTGGGAGGCCATGAGGGTTATCTAAAGACATTCAAGTAGACCAGAACTTTTGGAACTTTTTGTGACCCATGACCCCTTTTAATCTGAGAATTCTCTCTCTCTCTCTTTCTCTTTCTTTCCTTGTATGAAATTTAATCCAAGTGACATCTGCTCATGAAATCAAACTTGAGGCTCAAAACGACTTGACTGAATTTGAAAACGTTCCAATACTTCCAAATACTATATTCTAATTCTAATCTCATGAAAGCCTCTTCAGAAAAGAGAGAACAATCAAAGCATTCCAATTCACTTATGCAGTCAGTCTAAGATTGATATAAAATCAAACAAGCACACTTAAAGAAAGGAAAAGACTAACTCTTTTTTCTCTCCCACATATGCAGATGTGAAGTTTTTAAAAAGGAAATTTAAAAGGGGATGTAGCAAAGCGCTGAGCAAGTCTGAAGAAGGTTATCTAATTGACAGGGAAGACCTAGGCCCATACTGGTTGTGACTATTCCTGGGCAGGCGGATAAGATGGAAGGAGCTGGTTGTGGAAGTTGGCAGTCTTCGGCATACTTGAACAGGTCTGCTGTCTGGCAAGTGAGGCTCATCCCTCCCTCTGCAATCCCTGTGGATATGGCATGGTGTGTTCCCTCTGACCCTGGCATTGGTATGCGCTTTCCTGCCAAGCTAGACAAGGAACTGTAACCAGACAACCGTAAGCCAGAATAAAACCCCTTGTTCTGGGAAGCTTTTTGGTCATGAATTGATTGGCAACAAAAGGCAAACTGTGAGAGCGCAAGGGCTCACACGTGCAGAATGTGGAGGCTGCTGGAAAGGAGAACATGTAGGGTGGGATGGGAGGGGGTGTGGATGGACCGCGGGGAATGAAGACACCTAAATGCACTGTATTTGTATATGGCAGCTTCAAAGAACAAAGAATAAGTTCCAACTGGGGACCAAGTCTTTAACATCTGGGTCTCTGGGGAGATAGCCTAAATCCAAACATAGCACCAATGCAAACATGTCAGTGAACGCGGAAAAGGTACATGACAAGGTCTAAACCCCATTCATATTAAAAACTCAGTGACTAGGGATAAGTAACTTTTTAAATTATCATAACATTTCAAAAACCAACATATTAGGAGAAACAAGGCTTAGAGATGCAGTCCCATATTGGAGTACTTGCTTCCTTCATAAGACCATGGGTACAATCCTTACCACAGCAAACAATACAAAAAGCAGACACTGGATTACCAATGATATAAGAGTGTTTAACAAAAGATAAGCACAAGTAAAGAAAAACCCAAATACATACTGCAAGATTATAAACCACAACTAGATGGGATGAACTCCTGAGATGCCAGGATGATCCAAGACACAAAAATCACTGTGAGTAAACATTCTACTAGAGAGAAGAAAGAGCAATACACATCACTCATTCCACACAGAAAAGGCCTTTGACCAAATTCATAACCCTTTCCTGACAAAACACCTCAATACACAGAAAGCATCTGACATAATATGGGCCGAATATAAAAACCCACAGCTGACACCACTTCTAATGATAAAAACTCAATCACCTTTTTGAAAACTAGGAGCAAGACAAAGAAACACGTATTCACTACTTTTATTTAGCAGAGTAGTAAAGTCATAGCAAATGCGATTCAACTAGAAAAAAGAAGTAGAAGTTAGAGAAATTCAAGAGAAGTAAAATTGTTTGATCTCATACTGAAAAACTATAAATCAGAGAGAGAGAGAACACAAGAGTTGGAGAGGGAAAGATGAGGTGGGGAGAAAGAAGGAAAAAGGACAGAAGGGGTAGAAGGAGAGAGAGAAAGGAAGCGAGCTGATGGAACATTAGGGAGGGAAGGAGAAGTGACTGTGAGAACTAATATATTTACTCATGAAAGTCAAAGGACAAAAAAAATCTACAGCAAGAGTCGCCTGAATTTCCATGCACAAATGAACAATTTGAAAAGGAAACTAAGAAGACAATCCCCTTTACAACTGCACTAAAGAGACTAAAATACTTTGGAAAAAACTTAACCAAGGAAATAAAAGATATGTGCACTATAAACTTTAATATATCAGTGAAAAGAATTAAAAACAACACAAAGACATACTCATAGACTACTATTAATATGTTAATATTATCTAAAGCTACCCATTGACTGTAAAAACCTATACAAACCCCAATACAGTTTTTCTTATACAAAAATGTACACAAACATTGACATAGACCCTCGAGGGATCCCCAACAGCCAAAGCAATTATAATAAGCTAAGCTATAATCTCTCAAAATTAATACACTAAAACTAGATTCCAGTACTTCAGAAAGCCAGGGAATTTGAAAGATAAGAGCTACCAAATTTAAATTATGCTTTTGGACAGGTCTTCGCCCAATCTAATTGGTGTCCTTCTGAGAGACATTAGGGTCAGGATAGGTCACTTGAATGCATGGCAGGAAGGGAACATCTGCAACCCAGAGGTGCTCTGTTGCCATAAAAGAATTCTGTGACCAAGAAGTTTCCAGAGGGGAGCAGGCTGGAGGGGAGAATGGGTGGGATGGGATGGGAAAAGGGGTGGGGGTAGGCAGGGATTAATGAAAATACACAAACCCACTGTTGACATAAATTAAAGAAGAAGAAAAAATACTGTTCCCAAAGCCACTTAAGGAAGAAAGGGGTCATTTTGGCTCACAGTTCTAGAGTGACTCAGCACGTCATGGTGGGGCAGGCACAGTAGCAAGAGCAAGAGGGCCGGATCACATTGCAAGAACATCAAGGAAGGAGAGGGGAAGGAGGCAGGGAGGGAAGGAGGGAGGGAGGGAACAGGAAGTGAGGTGGTCTGTCAGCCTCAAGCCCTTTCCATCCCTCACCCTGCCTATGATCACTTCCTCCAGCAACGTTCTACCTCCTAAAACTTCCATAACCTTCCTGAACAGCATTCCCAGCTGTAAAACCAAATCTTCTAACACGGGAGCCAAAGGGGGACATTTACATGTATATGATCAGAAGCCAGCTATCTGGACCTTGGACTTCTGGCCTGCACCATTATAAAAGAAAAGTCTACTCTCTACCACATCTAGTCTGTAACACTTTGTCATTGCTGCCACAGCCAACGACTGTAGCACTCTTGCAAGAAACAAAGACAGAACTGGGCATGATAGTGCCCACCCATGATGCTAGTCAGGCAGTGGAGGCAGGGAGACCACCCACAAGACTGAGCCCAGCCTGGGGTCCGTGGTGAGTTCTAGTCCAACCAGGGCTACACTGCAAGACCTTGCCACAAAACAAGCAAGGAAGGAGCTAGGTTGGCAATCTCATACTTCCTATATTCAAAAGCTACAATAATCAAGACAGACGTGGGACCTTATTTCTTACTTCATCCAAGCCATAAAAATTAATTCAAGGCAGATTATAATCTAAATGTAAATGCTACGATGATTAAACTTCTAGAAGATAATATGAAAGCATATTCTTCATAGCTTTATAGTCGGTAATGACTTCTTAAAAAGGAGCATAAAGTACTAACTATAAAATAAAAATTTATAATCTGTACTTCATTAAAATTAATAACTATTATCCAACAAAAGACACTATTAAGCCAGGCATGGCGTACACACTTGTCAAGCCAGGGCAGGGTGATGAATCTGAGATAGTCTGGCTGTACGGTGAGATCCTGCCTCACAACGAACAATAACTTGGAAAAACAATGAATAATTTTCTCTTCAAAAAAAAGGCAAAATTCGAATATTAAAATGCAAGCCAGTGACTGGGAGAAAATTTAGAATACATTGATCTGATAAAGGTCTTGTGGAAGATAACTGACATTCTGACAAGGAAGATGTGAACGCGTGCTTAACTGAAGAAAGCGTTCAACGGGCCAGGAAGCCTACGGAAGATGCAGAGCATATGGCCACCAGGGAAATGTAGGTGAAACCAACAAGGGCCGCACTGGACGGCAATGGGGAGCACTCGTGAGGGTGCTCACACACTCGGGGGACAGTGAGCTCTCCGTGCTGACTAAGTGTGTGATCCTTGGACTCAGCATCTGTGGTCTCCCGAGAAACAAGTTTTTACGTCCACGCAGAGTCAAAAGCAAGAATGCTCACTACAGAACGGGGATTTTGCTGCTTACATGATGGAATACCACGGAGCCACGGAAAAGGAACAGATTCTCATTTCGTACAACACGGCACGGTCACACGGGGCTGATCAAAGAAACCAAACACGAAAGTGGTGGACACAGAGACGATCCGTTTGTAAACATGAAAACAAATGCCAAGTTGGTAGGTGGCAAGGAACGCTGAGAGTGGTGGTTGCTTCGGGAAAACACGTTGTGGGGAAGAGGCACAGTGCAGCTCTGCAGAGCGCTGAGGATATTCTGCACTCTGATGCAGGTGGCACGAATGACTCGCTACATATATGACAGTGTGGTAAGATGACACATAACGTGTGCTGCACACTACACAGTGACACACTGCATATTACATAATGCAAATAGAAGCAATCTTAAAAGCAGTTTCAAGGTGATCCTTTTTTTTTTTTTTTTGGCAGACTGAATGAATTACAAGTTCAGTGCTTATGCATTACAAGCAAATCCAACCTTCAAGAATAGAGCCTTCTAATACAGTCATTTGTAATATAAATTTTGAGGCTGTAGACTGTTCGAATAGACATTAACTTCTCATGTCCTCATTCAATTATTTGCAAAAATACATCAAAACATTGACTGCATTCGTCAGGAATTTCCAAAGAGACAGGAAACAGATATGGAGATACAGATATGAAAGAGGTAAGAGGTGATTATAAAGACTGAGAACTCATAATCTGAGGACACCCAAATCAGGGGCAGAAGACAAATATTTCAGCTCAAGAAATCCAGCAAAGAGCTCAGATTCTCCGCTCCTCCTCTTTCCTTCAGTTCAGACCTCCACTGGATGGGGTAATATCCGGCCACAACAGGAAGAAAATCCTCAGTCTACTGACCAAATGCTCGAGTCACCTGGAAACAGCCTGACACATCTCCCTGTCAACTTGGCACTCACGTGCATCTGTTTAAACTCTCCTTAATCTTCAAAGTCAGTAAGTTATAATTCCACCTAACAGGACACATCCATCCTGCATACAGTCAGAATTGCACTAACTCCTGTTCCAGAAATAATAGTAAAGGCTTTGAGTGAAATTTATTCTTCTTTTTGATATTCTGTAACTTACACATGATATAAAATAAATCGTATGTATGCAGTATGGTAAAAAGCAGAACCTTTCACTAAAGAGAGGAAAGAAAATATGCACATTTGGTGCATATGTACACACACAAACACATTTAAAACAAAATTAGAAGAGACACCCATTGTATTTTCAGTTCTGGTATCTGTGACTGGCCACATGGTTCTTGCTGATATTTATAAGTCTCTTCTTCCAAAACACATTTTGAGTTCCTTCTCTTAGCGAGCATCCTTGCCTGTTCGCTGGGACACAGGTTTTTGTTTCTGAAGTGTGTGGTCATTAGTAAGCTTGTCTACTAGTTTGCTATTGATCATTGTCACTGGGCATGACTAACAGGAAGAGAAGAGTACGCATATTCCCAAGGTACACTTCCCCTTGTGCAATCATAATCCATTTCCATCATTAGTAGTCAGGACCATGGTCCTGCTAGCCCATCCAGTAAAGCTCTTCTCTGTCCATTAATTCAAAAGCATGATCCAAAAATCACCAACCAGCCATCCAGACTTCAAGTTCAATTGAATTACTGCTGTTTCTCCTCATGCAAAAGAAGGCCTCCAGGCCAACAAACATAAGTTCACAGGAACAAGAAGCCCTAAATGGATTATTAGTGAGTGCTGCCACGTCACGTGGAGGGCACAGCCTCAAACTTAAGGCTATTTTCCGTTCTTACGGGCTGCTGTGATTTGCCTCATTAGGTCTTAGACTTCCTGACTCATTTGCCCTCACATCATTCTTAATCTCCCTTTTGGAATCGGGTTTTCTGTTGCGTGTCAATCCCACCACTGTGCACGTATGAATTCCCTGTGGGAGTTGTATCTCGTAAGCCCCTTCTTCAGTTTCACCCATATTGAACTTGGATGACATTCAGATGAGATCTTAGACTCTAGAACTGGTGCTGAAATGAGACTTTCGTCGAGGTCACCTTGAAGGAATGAATGAATCTTACATCGATGAGGAACGTGGACTTGGAGTGAATACGATGTGACACTGTGGAGTGTTTGAGTGGCCCACCGAAATCCTTGGGTTGAAACACTGGGCTCAAGCCTAGTGCTGACAGGAAGTGTGACATAGGGGAAATCACTGGGCCATGAAGTGAGGCGCTAATAAATGGGGTTACTTCCCTTGTAGGAAGAGACAAGAGAGATGATCTCTCCATCATGTGAGGATGCAACGAGATGAAGGGCCTTTTGAGCTGGAAAGAGGATCCACAGCAGAGCCAAAGATGGGTTTCCAGCTTGACCTTGAACTTGGAGTCTTCAGAGGTATAAGAAGAAATTTCACAGCCTATACTATCTTTGCCAGTGCAGCCGAAGGCAACTATGATGCTGGACATGACATACTTTGTAAACCGGCGAAGATCTGTGATACCCAATGGATCAATACTTAAAAGTCAGATATTTTCAGTAAAGAACAAGGTGATAATAAAGCGCAGTTGGACAAGTCAGGATTTTTCCACCCCTGAGGCAACCTGTCTGCTAATTCACCAAACCATCTGGACACGCTGTCCAAGAGCAATTGCAGCCTCCTTTGAGGTTAAGCATGGTCACATGGTCACAGTGTGACCCAGAAGGTCCCACCCCAGCGACTGCACATAGAAATGACATGCCATCTCATGTTTGTGGCATCAAACCCTTCCGGATATGCTGCTGTCCATTCCTTGAGGCAGGACCTATGGAGACCTAGAGGCAGAAATGCAAGAAGCCTGAATGTGAGGAGCTTGAAGTAACACCGTGTGTGCCTTTCTATTACTTCAGGGGGGATCTTATGCTAAGACCCAAAACGGATGCATTTACTAAGCAGCACTTTATCGAGACTCAAAGATTAAAAAAATTCAATCGAGAGCCTTCACTAAGCAATAAAACTGTCAATTATAGTTGGCTACTGAACTGATATTTTTCACTCAGTCTTGTAAAGAAATGGACACTGATAACAAAGCACTATTCAGTAGTGGATGGAGCTCAGTGTTTTCCTGACACAATGTTACTGGATCGTCAGGGGCGGCCTGAACTCCATCAGATCTTGCAAATGCATTTCCTCATTTACAATGGAATTTATTGTAAAGACAACTCTCCATCAGTATGTGTGCCAGGACAATGAATACAGTGATTTCAAAGCTAAAGATCTGTTTATTTGACTCTTCACATTTTTGGAAAGACCTGACTAGAAATCTTAAGCACCCGCTAACAGAATCTGATAAAGGTCTTCAGCAATTTCTCAAGCCAGATGGTAGCAGCAGATAATGGATTGACCCAGATGGCATGAGTAAATAATGGATAAAACACACACTTATACCCTCTCTTCTGTCATTTATAAACAGACATAATTAGGTCAATATGCCTCTCCAACAGTACGGAGAAAAAGTTTTGTGAAGTAATATCTGGAATTAGGCTTCAGCTCTTGACTCTATGAGAAGGTAGCAGCAGGATTTTCTCTAGCTCAATGAGAGCTTCCTAATTCTACAGTCACACTCAAGTGTCGACCTCTCAGTGAAAGGAATGTCCACACTCAGATGCGAACCAGCTGCTGGGGCCACACTTCATAGAGAGTTGGGTTGGGTATAAAAAGGACTATGGGCTAGAGACTGGCTCAGGGGTTAAGAGTACCTTGAAAGGAGAAGGAGCAAGTTAATTCATACCACATATATGTATGAATGGATGACCTCTAAACTCCAGTATCAATATTAGCTAGGAAACCAATAGCCAGTAAAAGATGGCGACAGATTGGAGATTCTTTGGTAGGTTAACAGTTAATACCAAAACCTTAAAAAAAAATAAGAAAAAGTAATGCTCTGATTGCAACTCTATCTTTGCCTGAGATGAAACTGCAATGGTTGCTGCCAAATTTAGTATTGACAGGCTGCAGCTGAAATTGTTCTTAGGACATCTGCTTTGGTTACAGGAACACATTACTTATTACTTACTAATTACTTATTAATTACTATTTACAATGCAGTGAGAATGTGTCTGGACCTGTGTAATTCATCAACATAAATATCAATGATGCTGGGGCAAAAGCAGCAACAGTGCTGGAAGGATCTGAGCTTATGAAACACTAACACATACAGTCATAACTAATCAAGTCACATCTCAGTTATAGGAATAGCAATACCTCATTCCTTTGAAACCATGGGGGCTGTGCCCAGGACTTCTCAGATATAAAATGTGAGTTTCAACGAGTGCGGATTAAGTTTACTGAAGTAACATCTAGATTTAACCAGGGAACCGGCCTCTGTTCAAGTCACTTAGTTGACTGGCAGAGCGTGCACTCTCACACACACACAACCTACAACTTACATCCTCTCACCCTCACTTGGGCCTGGAAAACTAACGCATAACGCTGCGTGATCAGTTGTCACACTGCCCTGTTTGAGGAGCAGTGACAATCAAACTCACATGTGTTCATGATAAATGCTTAAAAAACTTCCGAACAATAGTTTTCCTGACTCCATAGGAAAATCCCCTAGGAGCCTTATGTACAGATGGAGGAATTACTGTATTAAAATCCAGGCATGGTGATCGCACCTACATAGTATCAGCACTCAAGAGGCTGAGGCAAGGGGTCCTAAATTCTTGGCTAGTCTGAGAGATATAGTAAGATTGCGTAAAAAAAAAAAAAAAAAAAAAAAAAAAAAAAAAAAAAAAACTATCTTCCTACCAAAAAATGTCCTGGACCCAATGGATTCAGCACAGAATTCTACCAGACATTTAAGGAGTTAATAACACCAATACTCCTTAAACTGTTCCATCAAATAGCATAGGAAGGAACACTACCAAGTTCCTTCTATGAAACTAATATCATCTTAATCCCAAAACCTAATAAAGGTACACTTAAAAAAGAACACTATAGGCCAATCTCTCTGATGAACACAGATGCAAAGATTCTCAATAAAGTTTTAGCAAATCAGATTCAAAAACATCAAAAAGATCATCCACGGGGATCAAGTAGGCTTTATCCCAGGCACAGAGGTTGGTTCAACATACACAAATCAATAAATATAATTCACCATATAAACCAGTCCAAAGTTCAAGACCACATGATACTCTCCATAGATGCAGAAAAAGCTTTTGACAAGATCCAACAGCTCTTTATGATCAAAACCCTAGAGAAGGTTGGAATGGAAGGAACCTTTATCAATATAATAAAAACTGTATACAACAAGCCTACAGCAAGGACTATACTCAATGGGGAAAAACTTGAAGCATTCCCACTTCGGTCAGGAACTAGACAGGCTGTCCACTGTCACCACTTCTTTTCAATATTGTACTTGAAGTCTTACCTGAAGCTATAAGACAAGAAAGGGACATAAAAGGGTTCAAATTGGCAAGGAAGAAGTCAAGTTGTCTCTATTTGCAGATGACATGATACTATACCTGAGTGATCCCAAAAACTCCACCAGGAAGCTCCTGGAACTAATTGAGAAGTTCAGCAGGGTGGCAGGATACAAAACAAAAGTACAAAAATCAGTGGCCTTCCTATATGCCCAGAATGAAAGAAGTGAAAAAGCCTTGAGAGAAACAATCCCATTTACTATAGCCCCTAAAAAAATGAAATACCTTGGTATAAACCTAACCAAGGAGGTAAAAGACCTTTACAATGAAAACTTTAAAACCCTAAAGAAAGAAATTTGCAGAAGACACCAGAAGGTGGAAAGACCTGCCATGTTCCTGGATTGGCAGAATCAACATCGTAAAAATGACCATCCTACCAAAAGCAATATACAAATTCAATGCTATACCAATTAAAATCCCAAAGCAATTCTTTAAAGAAGTTTATCAAACAATCTCAAAATTCATATGGAGGCATAAAAGACCCAGGATAGCAAAGACAATCCTGAGTAACAAAAACACAGCGGGAGGTATCACCATACCAAACCTTAGTCTATACTACAAATCCATAGTTATAAAAACAGCCTGGTACTGGCTCCAAAATAGACACACAGATCAATGGATAAGGATTGAAGACCCAGATATAAGCCCACAAAGTTACAGCCATTTGGTCTTTGACAAAGGGGCCCAAAGAATCCAATGGAAAAAGAACAGCATCTTCAACAAATGGTGCTGGCAAAACTGGATCTCCACATGCAGAAGATTAAAGCTGGACCCGTACTTGTCACCATGTACAAGACTTAATTCCAAATGGATCAAGGACCTTGATATCAGGCCAGAGACTATAATAACCATAGTTGAAAGGATAGGGAACTCCCTCGAGCTGATTGGGCTAGGCTAACAGTTCCCAAACAGATATCCAATAGCCCAGTCACTGCCACCAACTCTCAACAGTTGGGATCTGGTGAAATTAAAGAGCTTCTATTCAGATAAAGAGATTGTAACACCAGCTCAAAGGCAACCCACAGAATGGGAGAAAATCTTCACTAACCACATATCTGACAGAGCTCTACTGTCCAGAGTGCACAAAGAACTTAGAAAACTAAACACTAAGGAAACAAATGGCCCAATTAAAAAATGGGCCCTGGAACTTAAAAGAAACTTTACCAGGGATGAAATTAAAATGTCTAATAAATATCTTTAAAAATGTTCCACATCCTTAGCCATCAGGGAAATGCAAATCAAAACTTCCCTGAGATATCATCTCACCCCGGTCAAGGATGCAAAAATCCACAATACAAACAACACCAAGTGTTGGAGAGGATGTGGAGAGAGGGGAACTCTCCTACATTGCCGGTGGGAATGCAGGCTCATATAACCACTCTGTCGAGCTATCTGGCAATTCTTAAAGAAATTAAAGATTGAAATGCCATATGACCTTGCTATTCCACTTTTGGGAATAACCCCCCATACAGCAAAAATTTACCTCGATAACACAAACACGACCATGTTCATAGCAGCACTGTTTACAATAACAAAGTCATGAAATCAACCCAAATGTCCAACAGTTGAGTGGATAAGGAAAACGTGGTACATCTATACAATGGAATACTACTCAGCCATCAAAAATGATGAATTAATGCAATTTGCCAGGAAATGGATGGGATTAGAAACAATTATATTGAGTGAAGTATCCCAGACACAGAAAATTAAGCGCCGTATCTACTCCCGTAATAGGTGGCTCCTAGTACCAAACCCACTTAGAGACACTCAAAGATAAATGCTCTGTAATAACTACAGTAATTGCTAAGATTATGAACAGGAGGGATGGGGTTGGAGAGCCACACCAGTAACAAGAGAGGGGACCATGTTACAGCAGAGAAAATAGGCCACCATCCAAGGACTGCAAGTAAGTAATGAGACATCTGGTTAAGTTCACAGACTTTCCTTCCTGATCATTTACAACTGATGGGGAATGATCTTACCAGAAGGGGAGGGCATATAGTCTGGCAGATAGAAAGTAACCATTTTGCAGATGGGTGATTGACCCCTCCCTCACCGCGGTTTCCTACTTTTATTACATCTACCTTTGAATATACTCTTATAACAAGACTCTAATTTAACAGGTCTTTATCTCTGGCCAGGGAGTGACATCCAATACCCATCAGGGTGGAGCCAAGGGCATTGCGGGAGCAGCAAAACTAAAAAAAAAAAAAAAAAAAAAATCAACAAACCAGTAATCCAGAACATCAGAGACTCTATATCAATCACCTGGAACTAGGCCAGCCTAATTTCTCCCCATCCTGAAGCTCATGGGAAGAGGGGGCAGTAAGATTGTAAGAGCACAAGGATGGGAGGAGCAATGATATGCAAGATACTCCACACACGTTAGGGCCGAAGCAATCATATTTGAACTTGCATGCCCTGCGCAATGTCCAACACACTATTGACCTCACAAAGTCTAGTATTTGCTAAAGGCACTAGGATTCTGGGAGGCAGGGATTGACAGCCACAGTAGTGTTCCTATGCTTAATTGGAACACAGGAAAGGGTTCTGGGAAATGCTACTGGGTCCTTGCACCTCATCGGAGAGGAGGACCCAGAGGAGAGTTTGGCATGCACATTAAAGGATGCTCCGGGGATGGGAGGGGGAGGCACTGGGGGATGGGGAGGAAAGGGGGAGGGGGGCACAGGGGGATAGGGGGTTGGAGGGAGGAGGGGACTGGTGTACCTGTTAAGTTTGTATGAGTGGAAATTTAAAAAAAAAAACCTAAGAGAAAATTCAGAACAAACACATTATTTGTGTTTGGATTCCTATTATACACAATATTCCCAGTGACTTAATTTAATCCTGAGCCAAACTCTCTCAGTTCATTTCTCCATTTTTTATGTGCTTAACCAGGTTTAGTTGGGCACTGCAACTGAATTCTTGAAACATTCAAGTCAAATTTAACATTATTACCTAGAATGGGCCCAAGCAGCATATATATTTATATTATATAAATATATATATATAGTCACTTATAGCTATCATCTACATAAACACATCTAATATGGTTATACCATATGGTCTTATGCATACACAAAACATTTCGAAATTTAGAACTCATCTATCATCTACTAATGACCTGATATGTTAATATACATTTACTTTAGCATAATGAGCATAACTCACAAAGAGATTTACATGCAAATCAGCTTTATACTTCTCTAATATAAATCTAAAAAACTGACTAGCAAAAGCAAAAAGATATCAGTAGGAGTGGCAGACTGACTGGAAAGGAAAAAGTACATACAGTGGGAGAGAAGGGGGATGAAATGGGTAGTGAGGGGTGAAAATACAAATTCATTGCTCTCATGTACGAAAGTATCAAAGACAATTTTAAAACTTTAAAAAGGTATCATATTAAGCTATGCAAATAATTGTATATTTATATTATATGGCACAACTTAAACTCTAAGGAAATACGGTATCAAGTCATATATCATTTCCAAGCTGAATACAAACACCTGGACTTCATTATGAATAAGGACTACAGAGCAAGCTCTGTAGAGCCAACAAAGGGAAACGCGTCACTCATCCTGACTAAGGCGCAGCCTGCCAGAATATCCAGCAACTCAGAACTTGGGGAGTCTCCGCTGTCAATACCATAAATGTGAAAAGTGAAGTGCTGACCCCAGACAATGGAAATGTCATTAACAGCTTACAGTTCTACGAAAAATACAGACATCTCAGCCAGCAACAAGCCATAAATCATGAATGAGAAAGGCAGGGGTAAACACAATGCATTATTCACGACCTCTATATGAACATCAAATTTTAATTCAAGTACAAAGAATGCAGAAAACCGCCACTCATCACTTTCTGGGTGGCAACGGATCCTTCCTGCGACTCCAGCCACTGCTGCTCAAGGCCAAGCTGTCACTAAAAGGTGGCATTGTCTCGGTCCTTGGAGGTGGAGGGAGAAGAAAAATTCAGCTACATAGAGAATCTGAAGCCCTTCTGGCCTACAAGAGGCCCTACCTTGCTCCCTTCCACCACTCCACCGCCTGGGACGCGCGCGCGGTCCAGCCGGGCCACACCTACACTTAGGTAAGCTCCAGCCCCCCGCCCACCCCCAGAACCCCAGGCAGCCCAAGGGACCCAGCTCCTCCTGCCATCCGTGCAAGGCCTGGGAGGAGGCCACCCCTCTGCGCCCGGGCCCCGCCCCAGCTCCCCCAGGTTAAATAGCGCCCCGCAGACGCCCCATCCTCCCTTCCCCCACTCCGCCTCCCGGGACTCGCGAGGTCCAGCCGGGCCTCACCTCAACCTAGAACCCCAAGCCAAATAATTCAGTTTAGTGAAAAACGCACAGAATTTGAAAGATCTTAAGAGTTAAAATGACAATGCCAAGGTCAAAGTGCAAATCCATGAGAAACAACACTCAAGTAAACAAATCTCCCACTGAAGGAATTAATCCCATAATGTTAGACTCCAACCAGAACAAACCCACGGAAAATGGCCATGAAAGCCTGACCCAGGATAACGACTTTGAAAATATTATCATTACCATGTTCAATACTATGAAAGAGGAAATCCGGGAGGAATTAAATAACTGAATCAATCGCTTTGAAGAGGAACACAACAGACACTTGGAGGAGGTGAGAAAAACAGTGCAAGAAACAAAAACTGGCATAGAGCAGTTAAAACAGACTCAAGCAGAGTTTAAAACTGAGCTAAAAGACAAGTTATCTTCAACCCAGAACTCTACAGAGAGTCTTATCAGCAGAACTAACGAAGCAGAAAACAGAATTCAGACCTTGAAGATAAAGTGGGAGTATTAACCAGCTCAATGGAAGAGGTTGTTAAAGCCAAAAAGATACTTGAGAGAAATATCCAGGAGATATGGAACACCCTAAAGAAGCCTAACATGCGTATTCATTGAATACCAGATCAAGAATATCAAAATACCACCTCTGAGGAAATTTTTCAAACGATCATCAAGGAAAACTCTCCTCATCTAAAAAGGAGAGGCCAATACATATACTAGAGGCATTCCGCACCCCAAACAGATACGACCAAAATAGAAGCACGCCGCGGCAAATAATAGTTAAAACACTCCACATTCAAGATAAAGAACTGGTGCTGAGAGCTTCAAGGAAGAAAAAACAAGTCACTTTTAAAGGTAAACCTATTAAAATAACAAATGACTTTTCAGTCAAAACAGTAAAAGCAAGAAGAGCTTGGAGAGACATACTTCAAGTATTAAATGAGCAAAAATGTCAACCCAGGCTGATTTACCCTGCAAAACTATCCATCATGATCGAGGGAGAAAGAAAAATCTTCCAGCACAAAGACAACTTGAAGGATACATGTCCACCAAACCAGGCCTTCAAAAAATGCTAGAAATGATACTCAAGCTTGAAGAAAAAAACAGGCATATCCAGGAGAACAGAAGGCAAGTATAACACCATTAACAGCGAAGCAATATACTTATAAAAACTATTAAACATAATAAATGTCTGGAATTAAAAATAGTTTCTCCATTATAACACTAAATGTTAATGGAATTAACTTACTGATCAAGAGACACAGATTACAAATTTGGATTAAAAATCACAATCCATCAATCTGCTGCCTGCAGGAAACCCATCTCACCACAAAAGATAGGCATGCCCTAAAAATAAAAGGCTGGTCAACAATTCTACAAGCCAATGGAAGCAGAAAACAGGCACGGGTAGCCATTATACTATCAGACAAAGTGGACTTCAAACCAAAGAAAATTATAAGAGACACAGATGGATACTACATTTTAGTCACAGGTACAATTCACCAGGAAGACTTCACAATACTGAACATATATGCACCCAAAACAGGCCCCTCCACATTCATTAAGAAAACCCTACAGCATCTAAACCAAGAAACAACCCCCAAACGATAATTCTTGGGGACTTCAACACCGCCCTCTCAACATGGGATAGCTTAACAGAGACACTTTGGAACTCAATCAAACCCTGAAAGAAATGGACCTTACAGATCTCTATCGAACTTTTCACCCACGCACCAAAGAATACACATTTTTCTCAGCAGCACACGGAACTTTCTCCAAAATAGATCACATATTGGGCCACAAAACGAATCTGCACATATACAAAAAAGTTGAAATTCTAACCTGTGCCCTGGCAGACCACCATGGCCTAAAGCTGGACATCCACAACACAACAAACAAGAGAAAATACAGTAACTCCTGAAAACTTAACAATATGATGCTGAATGAGAACGGGATTCAGGAAGAAATTAAAAAGGAAATTCAAGATTTCCTGAAAGCGAATGATAATGAAAATACAACTTACCAAAATCTCTGGGACACAATGAAAGCTGTTCTAAGTGGTAAGTTCATAGCTCTTAATGCCTACATCAAAAAAATGGAAACATCAGAAATAAACAACTTAACAATGCAGCTTAAAGCTTTAGAGAAACTCGAGCAATCTGATCCCAAAAGTAGTAGAAGAGAGGAGATTAGCAAAATAAGGGGAGAAATATCTGAAATCGAGATTAAGAAAACAATAGAAAAAAATCAACCAGTCAAAAAGCTGGTTCTTTGAAAAAATCAATAAGATTGATACACTCCTAGCTAAATTAACCAAAAGCAAGAGAGAGAAAACCCAAATTACCAAAATTAGAAATGAACACGGAGTAATCATTACTGATACCCAAGAAATCCAGAGAATTACAACATCATATTACAAAAACTTATACTCTGTGAAGTTTGACAACACAAAAGAGATGGATGAATTTCTAAGTAAACACAACTTACTTAAATCGAATCAGGAAGTTGTGAATTATTTAAATCATCCTATAACATATAAGGAAATTGAAGTAATCTCGATTCTTCCCACCAAAAAATGTCCTGGACCAGATGGATTCAGCACAGAGTTCTACCAAACATTTAAGGAGTTAATAACACCAATACTCCTTAAACTGTTCCATCAAATAGCAAAGGAAGGAACACTACCAAATTCCTTCTATGAAGCTAATATCGTTTTAATCCCAAAACCTAACAAAAATTCACTTAAAAAAGAAAACTATAGGCCGATCTCGCTGATGAACACAGACGCAAAGATTCTCAACAAAGTCTTAGCAAATCGGATTCAAAAACATATTAAAAAGATCATTCACGGGGACCAAGTAGGCTTCATCCCCGGCACACAAGGTTGGTTCAACATACACAAATCAATAAATATAATTCATCATGTAAACCAGTCCAAAGTCCAAGACCACATGATACTCTCGATAGATGCAGAAAAAGCTTTTGACAAGATCCAACAGCCTTTTATGATCAAAACGCTAGAGACAGTAGGAATGGAAGGAACCTTTATCAATATAATAAAAGCTGTATACAACAAGCCCACAGCAAGAATTATGCTCAATGAGGAACAATTGGAAGCATTCCCACTTTGATCAGGAACTAGGCAAGGCTGTCCACTCTCACCACTTCTATTCAATATTGTACTTGAAGTCTTAGGCGAAGCCATAAGACAAGAAAGGGACCATAAGAGGATTCAAATCAGCAAGGAAGAAGTCAAGCTATCCCTATTTGCAGATGACATGATCTTATACCTGAGGGATCCCAAAAACTCCACCAGGAAGCTCCTGGAACTAATACAGAAGTTCAGCAGGGTGGCAGGATACAAAATAAATGTGCAAAAATCAGAGGCCTTCCTATATGCCCAGAATGAAAGAAGTGAAAAAGCCTTGAGAGAAACAATCCCATTTACTATAGCCCCTAAAAAAATGAAATACCTTGATATAAACGTAACCAAGGAGGTAAAAGAAAACTTTAAAGCCCTAAAGAAAGAAATTGCAGAAGACACCAGAAGGTGGAAAGACCTGTCATGTTCCTGGATTGGCAGAATCAACATCGTAAAAATGACCATCCTACCAAAGGCAATATATAAATTCAATGCTATACCAATTAAAATCCCAAAAATGATGAATTACTGGAATTTGCCGGGAAATGGATGTCATTAGAAACAATTATATTAAGTGAAGTATCCCAAACCCAGAAAATTAAGCGCCATATGTACTCCCTAATAGGTGGTTCCTAATACCAAACCCACCTAGCCCACCTTGAGACACTCATAGGTAAATCTATGTATTACCTACAGTAATTGCAAGGATTATGAACAGGAGGGATGGAGTTGGAGGGCCACACTGGAAACAAGGAGAGAAGTGACCATGTTACAGTAGAGAAAATAGGCCTCCATCAACGACTGCAAGTAAGTAATGTGACACCTAGTTAAGTTCACAGACATTCGTTCCTGATCATGTACAACTGAGGGGGTATGATCTCACCAGAAGGGGAGGGCATATAGTCTGGCAGATAAAAAGTAACCATTTTGCAAATGGGTGATTGACCCCTCCCTCACTGAGGTTTCCTACTTTTATTACATCTACCCTTGAATGTGCTCTTATAATAAGACTCCAGTTTAACAGCTTTTTGTCTCTGGCCAGGGGGTGACATACAGTGCACAGCAGGATGGAGTGAAGGGCATTGCAGGAGCAGCAAAACTGCAAAAGAAAATCAACAAACCACAATCCAGAACTTCAGAGACTCTATATCAACCACCTAGAACTAGGCCAGACTAATCTCTCCCCATCCTGAAGCTCAGGGACATTTGCGGAAGAGGGGGCGGTAAGATTGTAAGAGCAAAAGGATGGGAGGAGCAATGATTCGCAAGATGCTCCACACAAGTGAGGGCCAAAGCGATCATAATTGGACATTGCATGCCCGGCGCAATGTCCAACACACTATTGACCCCACAAAGTCTAGCATCTGCTAAAGGCACCAAGATCCTTGGAGGCAAGGGATTGGCAGCCACAGTAGTGTTCCTATGCTTAAGGGGGACACGGGAAAGGGTTCAGGGAAATGCCACTGGGTCCTTGTATGTCATCGGAGAGGAGGGCCCAGAGGAGAGTCAGGGATGCATATTAAAGGACTTTCTGAGAATTGGGGCGGGAGGCATTAGGGGATGGGGAAGGAGGGGTGAGGGGAGGGGGAGCAGGGGGGTTGGGGGGAGGAGGAGGGAGGGAGGTAACCGGTGTACCTATTAAGTTTGTATGAGCGGAAATAATAAAAAATGTTAAAATAAAAAGAGGCCCTACCTTGAGGAACGTGGGGGGAGGGGATCAAAACTAAATAAAGTAGACTCTTCACTTTCATTAAGCATTTGATTTCTTTTTAGTCCTTTCTTAACCTGTTCTATTATCCAAAGAAAGTTATGTTTAAACTCAAAGAAACTTCGTGACTTCTTTGACTTGGAGGGCATGTTGCAGTTTCTGTGCATGGAACCTGCTGCAGTTCGCCTGCATGGTTGCTGATAAATGACCATCAAATGGCTTAAGGGAACAATGGTTTATTTTCTTACTGTAGTCTGGTTACACTCTATCCAGCTTGACAGGAGAGCACACACCAACACCAGGGCTGAGGGAACTGGCCACACAATCTCTATGTAATGGCTGAGAGAGGAACGATCCTTACTTGCTAGACCAGCGTATCTGGCCAAGTGTATAAAAGGATTCCAACTTTCTCTACCAACTCGCTGTATTTTATTTACCTGTTCAGGGCCTAGCCCCACCCACCATGGGCTGGATCTTCCCCATCAGCTAGATAATCTCCTTCAGGTTTGCTCTGGGCTTAACTACTAATTCTCTACAAATGTGCCCAGAGCTCAAACCCTCAACCATTAAGTTGATACCTGTGCATAACCATGACAGAGGCCAACAAAGTCATGACCACAAGGCTTATGGAGCAAGGGGTTATTTTTGATTTACGATTGTCTGGTTACTGTTCTTAATCCAGCTTGACAGGAGAGTCCACCACTCACTAGGGGGCCAGGAACTGGCTACGACATACACAGGACTGTCAAGAGAAGGGTAAACTTCCTTTGCCGGACAGCATGCCGTCTAAGCATGCTGACGAACACCAAACTTACTCAACCCTCCCTCCGGCTTATTCATCCATCCAAAGATGATCCCACCCACCATGGGCTGGGTCTCCCTCATCAATTAGATAATCTCCTGCAGGCCTGCTCAGGACTTAATTCAACTAGTAATTTTTTTACAAATGCACTAGACTGTGAGCTGACACCTGTATCTAACCATGACAGAGAGGTAGGCAAAGAACCGATAGCAAGTTGTGTTCGTGTGCAGAGCTACCAACTGGGCAGGCCAACAGGGTGAACGCTAAAATACCGCACTGCCAAACAATGGAAGCAGAGTAGCAATGAGATCAAAACGACTCATTTATATCAGGCCCCCTTTGGCATGGAGCCCTGCATGACACGTATCACTTACCAGAAGATCCTGGCCAGGAAATACATGCAGGATCTTTGAGTAGTTTGTATAGCTCTTCCACTTTAAACAAAGTCTCTAAACCAAAGTCCTCTAAAACTAGCTCAAAGAGGAGCATTAGCTGTATTATCGTAAAGCAAAGCCACTTGCATCTCATTCGGGATCCTAGCAAACATGAAGAATGCCCAGGTGGTCGGCCTGTAGTGAGGTAGGATTTCTCCCAGCAAGCCAGCAGCTAATTCTCTCAGAACTTGAGGTCCGCGGAGGTAAGCTGCTTGCCTCTTTTAGCAATTCTTGAATATGTGCTTTTGAGGCCCATTTGATTCAAACATTTAGACTTCTGCTGAAAATAGATCTAAGCTGCGCAATTTTGCCAATGCTGTCTTGCATTTGAGAAGGGGCTGAAAACCCCAGTGAGACTGAGGACCGAATGGATAAGGACTGCAGAACTCTGACAGTCGGTGACGACTTTGGGATTAGAGCTGTTTATTGGTGAAATAGAATAAAAATCCTGCCCTTTAGTCTGAACCCAAAGAGCATTATCAGTTCAAACACAGCAAAAGCAACATAAACAGTAATCCTGAGGAACCCAGAATGAGTGCAAGCGAACTTTATAGAACAGCTGTTTATTTCCATTGTAGGAGATCACATGTGAGGAGCCCCCACTTGCACCCCAAAAATAACTAGCAAGCTAAAGCTGAGGCTGTGGCTGTAGCTCCAGCCACAGCCTTGGTTTCCATCTCTACCACCGCATAAAGTGGGGTGGCGGCACCTCTCTGCTACCCCAGTGCAGACAGGAAGATCATAAGGTCATTGTTAGCTGCAGATGGAGCTGGAGGTCTGCCTGGGATACAGGAGACCCTATCTTAAAAACAAAACAAAACAACAACAACATAAAAAAAACGAAGGGTAAGTCCAAAGCCAAGCAGCCCCTTGAAAGTCGCCAAAGTGTTAGGAATAGCATTGGCAGGATCGACGTGATGTGACAGAACCATGTTTCCATTTTTAAAACACATTCTGTGAAATCTTTTCTCCTTAAGCCTATAGCATTTAACAGTGCATTTATAAAGCACATTGATTCCAGCACCACGAGGCCATAAATGTCATAATCAGTACAGTTAACAGAACCTCTGACACCTGATTTCTGCCTGCTTCTCCTTGAGGAACACACTGCACAACTCCACCAAAACACATGCAAAGCACGTCAACAAGGTAAAAATGCGAAGGACGAGTCGATGACAAACTCCTAATTTTTTTTTTATTAAATACAAGCCCGAAACATTACAAAGACTTTACAGATTCTAAGAAAAGACAATTTGACTTCAAAAATGTCCTGCTGGTGCTTTGAAAAGTAAAACAATGCTTTAAAGCATTTTGTTTTTTCATTCTTGGGAGGTGGGGGGAAGTAACAATTTGGGGATACAAACTTCGTAACTTCCAAAACTTAGAGGTGTATTCGAGATTGTTTCGGCTCCCTCAGGCGTCTGTAAACGGTGGGTCTGAAGGTCCCTAGCTTCAAGGAATGTGAGTTGTCACGGTTGGCCAGCGAAGCTACACAGTAGTTTCGTGTTTCCACAATCCAGTCCTTACATTAGCAGGGGCATCTGTAGCTAGCAAGGGTCCTTCCTGCCCGCTGCTTTTGACTGGTCCGTTCTGAACTGCCAAGTTGAGGCCATAGGATTTCTGCTGGCTCTCAAGTTCGCCTGCAGCTGGCTTCTTCGCTGCCTCTTTTTTGCTACTACTTGCAACGGGCCTGTCAAGGTTCCGGCCACTTCTGGGCAGCGTGCTGCACGCATCGCTGCTGTCCTGTTGGGCCGGGTTGTACTGTCGCTCTCGGTAGGCTAAATAAGCTCGGCGGCTCCTCGAGTGGCCGTCATTGATGCCCGGGCGACTCTTGGGCAAGCCGTTCTGCACGCTTCCCTCCACGCTGGTGGGCACATCATAGGCGTATTCTCTCAGGACCGTGAGCCTGCTCGCCCGGTGCCCCTTACTGCGGTTTTTATGGTGGCGGCTGGCATGCACGTTGGTCCGAAACTGCACGTCCACAGGTGCCACGTGCATTTTGATATCGTTGTCCATCGAGTGCTCGGTCAGGCTGTTGTCCAGCTGAGGCGCGGTGTTGGCGTGGCACTGCGCGGCGGCCGCCTGCAGGTTGGTCAGCTTGCAGCCCTGGGAGGAGTTCTTGAGGCTAGAGGCGCTCTTATTGGTGCAGGATGACTCGGCGCTGCTGGTGGTGCCCTTGGGGGCCTCCCCGATCACCCCGCTGGCGCTGGGGGGCTGGACATTGACTTGCACCGAGTAGGAGCTGCGAGCCGGGCAGCAGGTCATGATCCACGCCAGCCTCGCGTCCTCCCGGTTGGCACAGTGGTGAACCACCAGGAAGGCGCCCAGGCTCAGGCACGCCGCTCCGAAGAAGCAGCTGAACACCAGGTCCAGGGGGTGGTGCAGAGCCACGGACAGGGCCCCGAACAGCCACAGCGAGACGAACAGAAGCAGGGTGAGGCTGGCCCCCAGCAGCTGCGCCAGGAACGTGTGCTCGTTCTCCAGCGCTGACGCCGACACCAGGGACAGCGACAGCGAGTCCTGCCGCCCTGCCTCGCCGCCGTCGGGGGCCGCCAGCCTCTGCTGCTCCTCGGGCGGCTCCTTGAGCTCGTACTTGCGCTCGGGGTGTCTTCGCAACTGAATAAATATGCTTAGGAAGTACATGCAGTTCACGAAGGTGATGAAGCTGGCGGGGCCATAGAAGGCGCCCAGGGACGGTTCCCACGCCATCCAGCAACTAGGAGAGAGCGAGGGGGGGTGTTTAGAGGCTGCACATCGCAACACAAGAGAGAGCCAGGGGGATCCGTTTACATGCTGCACATCGCAATCTAAGAGGGAGCCAGGGAGACCCGTTTAGAGGCTACACATCTCAACATAAGAGAGCGAGGGGGACCCGTTTACATGCTGCCCATCTCAACAAGCCCTTAAGTGGAACTGCCTACAGAACGCTTGAAGGAGAGGCGACAGCTCAGGTCCAGGGGCACAGATACTCACTAGGGTGCGCTGGGCCGGCTGCCGTAGTTCCTGATGTTCGCTGCCGCCGTGATGCCGCACACGATGATGGGGATGCCACCGCCGATCAGGTAGAATCTAGAAGGGAATGGACCGTTACCTCCAGCCCTCCAGCCCACTCATCGCAGTGTCTCCAGGGGAACCATCACTTCCACTCCAACAACACACTGAGATCTACCTTGTGGAGACTGCTTTTCCTAAGTGGCCATGTGTTTTTATTCTATTTTGCCTTTTGGATTTCTTTTTTATAGGCAAGCCTTTTCAGGAGCCGGAGCTGAAAGCAAGGTGGCTTGGAGCTGAGGAAAGATGGTCAGCTGCTGCCACCTGGTGGACAACCCGAGGAAACGCCCACCTACTTCAGGGATGGCTTCCACTGGATGTTTTCAGAGTAGCTTCTTTTGACTTCAGCTGATAAGCCAGAAAGTCTTATTTATTGCAAAATTTCCTTTAAAATCTTGCTGGTCCAGGGTTTACACACACACACACACACACACACACACACACAGTAATGATAGTATTAGTGATGTTCATTTTCAGTGTGCACATCCCAGGACCTCCCCATTAAATGCGATTGGATAAGGAAGATGTCAGGGTCCTAGTAGTTTCCAGATACCGGACTGGTCTCCTTTCCCAGAGACCAGCTGGGGCGAGCAAAGAACATTGTCGGCAGAATTGTGCAGATGTGACAGTGACAATCTGAAGAAAACCCTTGCAGATGGACCATCTCTGCGCTTTCTGACCTCTAAAACCGAGTCTGCCCTAGCTGCGCACTCCAGAGTCAGCAGAACCCTCACTGTATTGATCCCTTCCTGAGAAGCAGCTTCAAGTGACACCCCTTTCCATATACTCGCTTCCTTTCCTCGCGGCTATGAAAATCCTAAGTAGTGATGTCAGTATCGCTGGCATAATGGTCAGCTGTCCTGACTTGCGGATGGCACCTGGCAGGTCTCACTGCAGGTCTAAGATCTCTGCTGCCCATGTTCAGTTTCCACTTCTGTCCAAGTTCCCCTTCTTCGAAAGCTTCTCTGGGCTACTGACTTCGTTCTCTCCCTCCACTTTCAAGCCCATGCAGACGGGCACTGTCGCCCCGTCTTAAATTCCCACCTTATGGTGATGCTGCAGCTGTGGTCAGGAGGAAATCGGGGCAGCTGCACTCGGTCCTCCAAGTCGCCACACTGCTCAGCTTCCGTGAGTTCAAGGACCCAGGGAAGGCGCAAGGCAGCCTAGCAGTGTCTGAAGCAAGGTGCACCCCCGTGGTAGGGGCAGGCTTGGGCCTGGAGCCCACGCTGCGCTTCCTTAACCCTTCACGCTCGTCTTAGAACTGGCAAGAGAAAGGGCTCTGCAGGAGAGGCCCTGCGGACTCGACCAAGACACGGCCTACTTCTCTCACATGAGCACATGCTACAGCAGGAATCTCTGCCGAGGGGCAAACCCGATGCCCCTTCTCCTTCACTGAGCTACCATCCCGGGAATACTTACAACTAGCTGGGGTTCTTTTTTGTTTCTTCTGAAACCTCTGTACTAATAAACATGGAGGCCGTCCAGGATTCCCTCTTTCCTTAACCAACTTTTCTCTAGGAAACCACATTTGTTGTCAAGGCTGTAATGACAGCAGAGTGTGGAAATGTCTCTGACTGGGCACTGGGTAGCCCACCTCTCCGGGCGGTGCCCACCTCTCCGGGCGGTGCCCACCTCTCCGGGCTTGCGGCCATGCTCCTCTACCATTCCAGGTAACTGGACATAGTTGCTTGGACACCTTCAACTCTCTCGGCCTCACATACAACTGATCGTTAATTCTAGAAAAGCTGCCTTAACGCCTGGAACATGCTCGTCTCTCTGTGCCACACATTCCCCTGGCTCTGGTCCTCTTAGGGACAAAGCAGATGACTCAGTGAGACCCCTTATTCTCAGACACTCATTTCTACTCTGTTCCACCAGGTCCTAAAAGGACGCCGTGTTGGGCCACTTCTTTAAGGAAACATCTGCAGTGGCTGCCCCGGTTCAATATGGCCTCCTGCTGTGCAGCTGCTGCTTTAGGATTCCTAGAGGGAGCAGGATCACAGGCCCGTGGAATTTACAAGACCTCAAGGTCCCTCCCTGCGGCTGCATGAGCGGTAAATAAAGGGAGAGAAGACAAGACTCTTCAGTGGCCTGGCTGCCTGTGGGGGGAAGGGGGGACGGGACCCTGCAGCGAGGCTTCGGTGGGATCTGTTCAGTGACACGGCTGCTTGGGTCCCCGTGTTCCCACAAGCCCCACTGGACGGATTGTGTCTCTTGGTCTGCCGTCGCTCTCCTGTCTGAGGCAAACAGAAAGAGATCCCCCCAGAAAAAGCAAAGGCCACCCCTCAAGTTCCCAAGGCCCATCTTCACCCTGACTTCCTGCTCCGCTGTAACACGCACTGTAGGATCTGTCGACCGCACCTCTCAGTTGCCTCTCTGCACTTCCATGTGGACAGCACCTCTACCTTGCAGGAACCCCAAAGCCAGGTCCTTGTCAGTGTGGGTCACGCATACACCCCTGGACAGTCAGTGCCTCGGATCTTCCGCAGACCACCGCCAGCTCCCCCACACTTCACAAGGGTGGCTAGGAGGGGTCGTCGGTCAGGCAGTCACCCGGCCTGCCACGAGCCTAGTCCCACGGGTGGTTCCGTGCCCATCCAGCATGATCCCTCTGTTTACAACCATTTCAAGCACCATGGGTGGGAGGACGCAGCTCCAAACGCACTGTGTCTCTCCAGGGGACCACAGCAGAGCAGCCTGAGCTGAGAACACACAGCAGGGACGCAGCGGATGTGGAAGCCTTGGGCTCGGAGGCTGCAGCACCACATCCGGGTCCTCAGCCCACGAGTCCTCTCTCGCGTCACCGAACCCACATCCACGCTTTTATTATTACACTTTATGACTGTGCTACAGCTACGGCCAACAAAACACGTAAGGCACACTGTTGCAGTCCGCCTGCATGGTTGCTGATAAATGACCACCAAATGGCATAAGGGAACAAGGGGTTTATTCTCTCTTACGATTACTGGTTACAGCTCATATTCCAGCTTGACAGGAGAGCACGCACCAACACCAGGGCAGAGGGAACTAGCCACACCATCTCTACATAATGGCTGAGAGAGGGACGATCCTTACTTTCCAGACCAGCATGTCTGGCCAAGTGTACACAAGGATGCCGACTTCCTCAACCAACTCTCAGTATTTTATTCATCTGTTCAGGGCCTAGTCCCACCCACTATAGGCTGGGCCTTCCGCATCGGCTAGACAATCTCCTGCAGGTTTGCTCTGGGCTTAACCCAACCACTGATCTCCACAAATGTGCCCAGAGCTCAAACCCGCACCCATCAAGTATGACGAACACACAGCCAGCACGGCAAGGCGGGCAGTACCTGAGCATCGGCCGAGGAGGCGGCGGCGGTTCATCGGGATCCTGGCATCGCTTAGCTTTTTTGGTGACTTGTTTATAGATGTTTCTGGCAGTCACTCCAACCCACAATACCGTGGCTAGGGTAGAATAATGAAGAACGATTCCAACCTACAAAGAAGAGTAAACAGTATGTGAAAACTCAAAAGAAAAAACTGTTCTCCCAGGTCTGATTCTAGAAAGCAGCACAAAGGCGCACAGTGATCAGCCCCTTTGTCTGCTAAGGAAACCACACGCTGAACAGACGACATTCCTCCCACGCACAAACCAGAGTGGAGCTAGGAGGCCACAGACCCTCATGCCTCGGAGCTAGGTCTGAATCACGGGAGGCCAAAGGCTTGACTTTTTACAGAAGCAAAATAGTTCAGCCTCTGAGCTGAGAGGAAGCAACACACGCAGGAAGTTCTCCAGTAAAACCCAGATCTGGTAGCGCTACCAGAGAGTAAAGATGATGCAGGGAGGTTAAGAATGTGAACTACGTAAAATGTACCTAGTTTTCAAACCATGTCCATTTCCCACCTGCCCTGTGACTTGGGTGAAGTCACATGACCGATCTCAAGCATCAGGAGTCAAGGGTACTAGGTAAGTACCGCGAGGTTCCGTGGGCTGGTAAGTGGCTGGGAGCGTGTGCGGAAGGAACACCGTGACCCCACCAGTTTAAGCATGGAGAAGGTCAGCGCACGGCTGCAGGGTCGCGCCAAGAACAAGTGGGAGCCAAACCCAGAGCAGGGTGGGTGCTTGACAGCGTGATGGTCAAAGTCGCAGGGTCACAGGAAGTGCGCTGGTCACATGACTGCGCTTAAAGCACCCCAGGGGGAAGCTGTCCCGGACGGCGAAGACAGGTGCTTTAAGAGGACAGCAAGTGCCGCGTATCCCGGAGCTCTAGGACGAGAGCAGAACCAGACCCTGTATGCAGACTGGTCTGGACTCACGTAACCCAGGGTGGTCTTGGACTCAGGCCAGTCCTCACACCTCGGTCTTCAAATTGCAACGATTACAGGCACGTGCTACCACATCTGGATTTCTGAACTAATGACTTGCTAACTTTCTGATCATTCATTTTTGCTTGTTTTTGAGTCTCAAGGCTCCTAGGGCTGGCCTTGAACTTCCCCTGTAAACAAAGGGTGACCTTGACCTTCTGATCCTCCACCCCCCCAGTGCTTGGATTATAAATGCGCCATCACATGGTTTTCACAGCCCTGGGGCCGTGCAAAATAGAATCTCTGATCATTACTTTTCCTCACAATTCTAATAGCAATGAAAATGGTCAAGAAAATCTCCCTTCTTCTAAACGGATAGCTCTTCAATCTCAAGAACATCAAACTGATAATGTGAAGTCTAAATCAGTCACAAAAGTCAGTAGTGGAGTGCAACAAAACCAATCCACAGCTAAAACTGGGTGGGGCACCGAGGCAGAGGTTTGTTTTTTTTTTCCCCCAGCTCATACAAACTTAACAGGTACACCAGTCCCCTCCCTCCCTCCCCCTCCCCCCTGACTCCCCCTGTTCCCCCCTCCCCTCTCTCCCCATCCCCCAGTACCTCCCCCCAGTGGCTCCCTCCCCCCAATCCCCTGGAGCATCCTTTAATGTCCATGCCAAACTCTCCTCTGGGTTCTCCTCTCCAATGAGGTGCAAGGACCCAGGGGCATTTCCCAGAACCCTTTCCTGTGTTCCCCTTAAGCTTAGGAACACTACTGTGACTGATCAGTCCCTAGCCTCCGAGGATCCTAGTGCCTTTAGTCTATGCCAGACTTTGTGGGGTCAATAATGTGTTGGACATAGCGTAGGTCATGCAAAGTCCTATTATGACAAAGCAAAGGTTTTTAAGCTCAGAGAGGCACAGCCAGGGCACTGACTTTTCAGAACCAAGCGCAAGCTCTCTAGAGGGCAGGAGGGTAAGTAAACCCAGCTTGGAAGAACTAGAAGGTCGGAAGTGACATCAGTTTTGCTGTGAAAGAAAAATGCAAAGTGGAACAGACAGCAAGGAAGAACGCTGAGACATCCGACGCCAAGCTGAGCGCTGCTGGAAAAGGGAATGTAGCAGTCAGCCTGCATGGTTGCTGATAAATCACCATCAAAAGGCTTAAGGGAACAAGAGGTTTATTTTCTTATGATAGTCAGGTTACAGTTCATAGTTCGGCTTGACAAGAGAGCATGTGCCAATGCCAGGGTGGAGGGACCTGGCCACACCATCTCTACATAACGGCTGAGAGAGGGACAAACCTTACTTGCCAGCCAGCATGTCTGACCAAGTGTACACAAGGATGCCAACTCTCTCAACAAGTTCTCTGTATTTTATTCCAGGACCTAATCCCACCCACCATGGCTGGGCCGTCCCCATCAGCTAGACAATTTCCTGCAGGTTTGCTCTGGGCTTAACCCAACCACTAATTCTCCACAAATGTGCCCAGAGCTCAAATCCTCAAAGGTCAAGTTGACACCTGTGCCTAACTATGACAGAGAATATGTGTGAACTGAGCATAAAATCAAGAGAAATCATTGATCTTGACTCAAAAGGGTAAGTTTTACTATTGCTAGAGGTTTTGCTGAATAAAGGTAAAAAACTATATAGACCATTTAAACTGCCAGTTAAAAATACTTCCAATCCAGAGATGCACAGTGACAGGTAGCTCAGGAGGAAAACTCAACCTTTAGGCTCTTGAGTGTTATTTATGGGTAGAATCCTAAATTTCCAAAGCTCTTCAGAATACTAGTGCTTTCCACTTAAATCATTAGGATAAATGGGGACTTTCAGAGGCTGATGCCAATTGCTAGGAATCATGTGAACAAACCACATGTCCGTAAGGGGCAGGAGAGAAACGAGGAGCTAGGTAGGACCTAGAGGAGAGGCTTCATGGAGTAGGGGTACCTTCCCCAGGAAGCGGTGCTGTTCATGGAACAGTTTCACATCTTTTTATACAGAAATCAAATATCCTCATGGATATTTTTCTAACCAGTCTGGAAACAAACAATCCACAGGGCACGTGAAGGACTGCTTAAACACAATACATTAAATTCAAGCAAGCTGTCTTACCTCTGGACAGTCTCCACGCTACAAATCAGGCATAAAAGATCCTGAAGGCTGGAACTTTATGTATGTGTTCCTTATGTGGAAATACACCCTCACTCACTAGACAGTTTTTATTTCTAG